>JAEMWC010000520.1:545000-572500 GCA_016490735.1 Pachyseris speciosa
TACCCCGGTTACATAATCGACCACACTCTCATTTATGCAAAATTTTGAAATATTTGGATCACAACATGATAAGCTGCGCACGTTATCCAGGTGTTAAAACTACAGCGAAGTACGTGAAAGCAAACGGAGTTTTATGAAAACTTTTAATGTTAGGTAACCATTTACTGTTTTTCTCTAGTCCCAAACGTTATATTTACAAAAATTAATGGAATCTCAAAAACCCAACTTAGTGCCCCAAACCTTTTGTCAAAAGTCATCGATAGAAGGCAAAATGACTGGAACTACGTTTTCTAAAATATTGTAATTTTGAACAAAAATTACATTTTTAAAATTGGGTGTCGTCTGTCACGTAATCTACGAATAACGGTTACGAAATCAAAAGTGAAATGCTGTATTGAAATGCTTCGTTGTTCCAAAAGTTGTATTGAGCATCTTGAATGTGTGGGAAACTGGACCACCGCCCTCCAAGCAGCCACAACAGGAATTAACAGAGGTATAGGTATTACTCGATGCAAAGTGTATCAGCTGATAGTATGAATCAATGACCAGTAATATTAAATCATGTTCTGTCTTGAATGGGGAGTCAGTCATTGATCATGCTATTAAATGTAGGATGGTTTTGTATGGTATTTTCGATGTTGATGACGATCTCACATGAGGTCTCTCATATACCTCACTTTAGGGGTGCCCTTTAGGTACTAGCTGTGAGACATGTTGGTCAAGGTAACACTATATATGCTGAGAAATACAAATTGAGGTTTCTTTCATTTATATTCTTTAGTTTGCCATTAAAATGAGAACCAATCATTTGTTCATTGAAGAATCGAAGAGGTTAACCATAAGTACACCCTGATAAACGGATAAAGATTACGTAACTGTTCTGTGCCAACTGGTATCATTTAAGTTGTAGAGCAGACTTTAAGGAATTAGCATAATGTTCTTTCTTCCGAAATAAACGGCGCTTTTTAGGCGTTCGTTCCCGTTGATTGAGATTCGTGGGGGGGGGGGGGGGGGGGCACCCTTAAACAAAGATTCTTTGTTAAAGAATGATTCTTTGTGTGGGTTTGTAATTTTTATATGCCTGGTCCCATGCTTGAAAACGAGACCATGTATGTATGGTCATGTTTATATTTCCATTGTTTGTTCTGGCTGCAAGTGGTGGTGGTGGTGCGGTGTTGTGGAACAGTTTACCAACTCACTTGCGGCAGGCAAAATCTCTACAAATTTTTCCAAGCGGCTGCAGCAGCTTCTTTTGATGTAATTGCTCAATCAAACACTGCTCTTATGTAAAGCAGTTTATCTAGGTTATCGTAGTTTTAGATAGTTAGGCTTTGTATTCTATAACTAGTATGATAGAAGTATTTTAGAACGCAGTTTAAATTTTGTAACTGTAGTACTTTAAGTAGTCATGACCCAGTGTAACTGATGAGAACATCGTGTATAAATAAAGTTGTTTGATTTGAATTGAGATACTGTGGACTCGCAAGTGTATTCTACAAACTCAGTAATGGGGACCTGACAAAAGTCCCCATTAGGCCGGTCTACAGGCAAATAATCGCCGACTATTGGGGTCTTTTTTCCGGGGACACGAAAATGTCCCCATATTCTGAGCAGACCCCACAGGGCTGGTGTGTTTCTATATGTCTGTCCCCAAAAGTGTGCAGAGGTGAACACATACACACACACACATACATACATACATACATACATACATACATACATACATACATACATACATACATACATACATACATCTTTATTTAACAATGCAGGTTAAATGTGAATTGGCAAGACCGAAGTCCTGATGTGGACCTGCCTAACTACAGCTAATAGAATACAATCACATAAAAATATAAAAATAAAAATTAGAAAAACAAGGTGTAAGTTCCTTCTTAATTACAATAAAACTTGGAAAAATTTACATACAAAACAAGGTAAGACATCGTATTATGTTATATCTTACGTTCGATGAAAACATCTTTCTTTTTATTAGTGTTGAAACAGCAATAAAATGAAAGAATAAAACCGACACGGATTTGTTGTTTATTAAGCCGATATGTGTAGCACATGACTTTTTTAAGCGATTCCTTTGAATCAGTTTATACAGCAGCGATATGTTTTGATTAAGCTTTTGCAACTTCACTTTTCCCAGCGTGATTCAGCGTAATTTCACAAAACACACCACAATAACACTTTCGTTTACGGGTTTTTGGTGTAGACAGCCTGTTGCCAATCCTGTAAAACTATCCGCTAAATCATGAGCTTACAAAAAATACGATAACCATCAAAACAAACAATCTTCTGAGGAAATCGCGCGAGTAATCGCGCAAGATAAGATGGTTGCGTGGTGCGCAGAACGAATGCGCACTAGCAATAGGAGGCACCGTCCTTAATCTTAGTTTCCTCAGTTCTGTCTTTGTTCGGCTCTTTCCCCCGCGGGTTCATTATCTCGTCCCAGGCTTCACAAAATATTGCTCCTTCGGCAAAGAAAGATATGCCGATGTCCATTTCGCTGTTATGAATTTAGTTGCCAAATCTTTAAACAGGGCAACTTTGTTATGAATGATAGAGAAGGGAAACTACTGCTAACAGAATAATTCACATATGAAAAGCAACAACTTTTGCATCACAACAAGGCAATACAGCAGCAACATTTGTGCAGCATAACAGTCGAAATTTCCCCCAAGCGAGTGGCCTATCCAGACAAACGGTAAGTAAATAAAATCTCTGGTTGCCGTTTTTGTTACCGTTTTTTTTAGGGAGTCAGTAGTGGGGGTCAGTAGGGGTAGTCCATGGACCGGTCCATAAAGTAGTCCATGGACCCGGTCAGTGTTGGGGCGTCCATGGACCGGGGGTCAGTGTTTTTTTACAAATATCCCGCGTAAAAAAACATTTGCCATTGACTGAACTAGTGCCTAGTCTCTCCCTCGGTTCAGTTAAATGGCATGGGAGTTTATTTTTAAAATGGCAGCCATCGAAGATCGAGTTTAGAACATGTTTAGTCCTTTTTGGACCCATATTTTCCCAAACTTTGACTTTTTAGTCCCCAAGCTGAGCTTGTAAAAATCACAAAAAGTGAATCTTGGAAACTGAAAGTGGAATATGTTGCCTTTACGGGATATTTTGGAAAGAGACCATTGGATGTCCCGACTACCTATTCCGATACCTCTAAAGGTAAGTAGTGTTCAGATTCTGGCATTAAGAGGAGAAAATTCTTGCTTTCTCGACGCATTTTGTCGATTTGACCCTTAAAATGAGGTCATCGAATATACACTCTTTAAATCTCGAAAAACGAATCGAAATTTAGAGATCTAATGACAAGTAAGGCTCACAAACAAAGTTTGGGAGTATGTGATCAAAAGTAGATACCCCTAAACTCGATGATCTGAAAATCTTTGAAGAATAGGAATAATAAAAACAATTCCCATTTGTATGGTGGCCGAGGACTGCCATTGAGTTTTAAGTGAATAAAATTAAATGTGAAACAAAATGCAAATAAAATTAAAATCAAATACAAATGCGATGAGATGTAAAAAAATGTTAATAAAATCAAAATCAAATGCAAAATGCAAAACAAAGTTAATGGCAGTGCTCGGCCAAGCGTAAATTCAATTTCATTTGGAAAAAAAAAAATTTTTTTTCACGTGGCCGAGCGCTGCCATTGCCGGAGAATACGTGCCCAGGCCCCCAGAACACATGCCCGCGTTTGTTCAGGAAGCCGTGAGAAAATATAAACAAATCAAACGTCGCGGACCCGAGAGAAGCTACCTGGAAAGACGACGATAAATCGAAACACACCATGGCCAAGCTTGCCCATCAAGGACCCCAAAAGATCGAGGCGCTGGACTTTTCGGCGTAAACATGATTTCCCAGGGTATACTTGAGAATGAGAACTCTTGATAGGCGACACCTTCACTTTGACACGTAAAGACAGCAGTGGAAAATGAATTGAAAGGCCCTAGTACCTTGCACAATCTCGTTACAGCATTGAAATTGAATTTACGCTTGGCCGAGCGCTGCCATTAACTTTGTTTTGCATTTTGTTTTACATTTAATTGCATTTGCATTTGCATTTGATTTTATTTACATTTTTTTACATCTCATTGCATTTGTATTTGATTTTAATTTTATTTGCATTTTGTTTCACATTTAATTTTATTCACTTAAAACTCAATGGCAGGCCTCGGCCCCCATACTATGTAGTCTGGGCACGAATCTTTCATGTTCGAGTCTGTCTGAATCGTCTGTCACGCTACCTAAAAGGCGCCTTCAACAAAAATTGTATTTCTGTACAATCCACTTCAACTACCTCCTGATCATTAATCCGGCTTGGAAGGTCAAAAAGGCCGCTTGAAAATTCTTGATGAATTTCTTGTTTCGTTAGGGACAAATGTCATTGTCACAACGAAAACCAAGAGGAATGGACAGTGAATTGTCGCTGTCGCGCGTTTTCTGCCAATTTGGTAGAAGATTGTCGCCTATTTTCGGAGCCATGTCGCTTGTCGCTTCTATTGTACTGCACAAATACATTACATGTACCGCTCATCATTGAACATTTGGCTATTGCTAGCTAGTTAAAGTAAAAAGTTAAGTAAAAACTTATTATATGGTATTTACAAATTTTCAACGCACGAAATTATATTCTTTTTACAATTTCAGCCTCAGATTCATTCTTAAGTGTTATTGTCAGAGAAAACCGGGCACGAGCAAAAGATCGAGGTCGGCCGTTTACCTCCACATTTTCACAGCATAACACCTACCTGAAAAGAGTAGCAACGGTCATATTTGCAGGTGCAGAAGTTCGTTTTTCTTCGAGATATAAATATTCCCTGATTTTGGGCCTTCAAGCGGCCTAAAATAACTGAAATTTCAGTCAACTTTTGATGGGCCTAAAAAACACTTTGTAGGACCTCCTGAAGTTTACATATTTTATACCTAATATTCATTCCCTACTCAGTTGCTCAGGATTTGATAAATCTCCGTCGCTTAAAAACTATGAGATTTACGTCGTGTTGAAAAACAGCACTGACTCGTTAATGTCGTTAATGAGCTTGACCTGAATTTTTGTGATTTTTGGGCGGCCCTTTCGTAAAAGTGCGGCAGTTAATTTCGAAAGTAAACCTCCGCTCTGATAGCCTATTGTATTGCGGTGAGGGTAAAAGACGGAATGAGTTTGCGGAATGGCATGTGGCATGACTTGCGGAATGGCATAATTATGCAGAATGTAATATATGCAGAATGATCCGAAGAAATTAATTCAACTAAAAAGAGTTAATTATTCTACAGCCTATCGCAAGCTAGTTGCCGAACTCGGTGACAACGAAATGTTGAAGACGAATTGGCCAGGATTTGACCGAGAAATATTCCAGTTTTGAGCACTGCTCTCCACGGGGCTTGTGCTGATACAATTATTTTACAAATGAATCCTTGAGGTGATTATTTCTCTTGAATTTGATTTGACCGGCCAGCGGCCGACATGAGGAGGAACATTTCAAAATTAAGCACTACTTTCTACCGGGCTTGCTTTGGTATAAACATTACACTTTTAAACTCTTGAGGAGGATTAGTTTGATCGCGAATGATATTTGCTGCGCAATTGTGGTCCCGGTTTGTGGTATTTAAGAAAGAATCGTTCGGCTGCGATCAAACGGGCTTTCAATTTTGTTGTTATCTTCAGCACCTTGTCAATTTCACAGCGTGGTGTAGGTCAAACTATATAATATCCATTTGGCCGGTTTGAAATGGCTTAAATAAAATTTTATTTTACCGGGGCAGAAGCGTATACGCTTCTGACCGGGGTTCATTGTACGAGATTTAGGAACGGAGCCTCGTAGAGCTTATATTATGGTTTTCAGAACTTTACAAGAGTTTTGCATCGGTCGCGATGCCTTGATATGATGTTTATACGATATGAATAATCTGTGAGCTCAGCGCTCGTGTTGTCGCCTCGTCGAAGAGCAAAAAACGGGAAAAAATATAATTCCTGAACTGACTAATCCCATAAAAGCAAACTCAACAGCTGACTCAAGAGAAAGTTTAATCACCTCAAGAGTAGGTCCATTTGTAAAATATAAATCAAAGCAAGCCCCGTGGAGATGCACTGAACTTGTGGGGTACAGTCAAACTCACGAAAGATTCCTTTTAGTCACTTCGATTCAATTCATTTATTCTCACTACCTGCTTTTACAATTCTCGTTTCACCTTTAAACATGAACAGACTGTCGAAAAACTCTGCCCTATCCGATTTTATAATGTCACCATCTGAATGTAACGCAATCACAAGAACAGTACTCAACACTGAAATATTTCTCGGTCAAATTCTGACCAATTTATTTTCAATATTTTGTTGTGACCTAGTTCGGCAACTAGATTGCGATTGTTCACTGTAAGTTAGGCTGTCAGACACGATCAATAATCGCGTGTTCCAAGGTTATTAACTGTAGAATTATATTAGCTACAGAAAGGAAAGGGCTCACTTTCAGTTAATTCATTTCTTTGAGTCAATCTGTATATATTATATTCTGCATAATTATGCCATTCCGCAAGTCATGCCACATGCCATTCCGTAAACTCATTCCGCCTTTTACCCTCACCGATTGTATTGTTATGAAAAACCAGCTGAGTTAAAATTGGTATCTGGAAGCAAACTGATTTAAGCCGCCTCGGAAGAGTGCTACTAAAACTGTCCGCGAAAAATATTTCCCGCCAAATTCTGATTACAGGATATCAATATGCAGTCATACATCGTGCAATTGTAGTCTGTAACTCACTAAAAGGGCCGCTCAAAGGCAAATTCGTTTCTTTTAGGACTTCGTGATCAAGTGTTTACATTGTGGTTTCATGTTTGCCGTGTTGAAAATCTGATAACCTCTAAAAACCTCAGCTGGATTTTCCCGCGAAATTTTTACAAGCTGGACACAAGCGGACAGAAAACTGGAAGGCTTGCGGTTCTCTTTGTTACTCTTTCCGCTGTTGCAAAAAAAAAAAAAACAAAAAGATAGTAGAAGGCATAGTGATGATACGATGTGAATACAATGAAATAATATCCTTATTTGGCTAAAACACAGGCATTGAAAACAGGTTGTTGACATGGGCCATCTGGTTTCTATATTTAGCGAAAGCGTGACATGTCACGTAATGAAAGGTCGGTCAACAGCTGTTCAACTTTGTTAGAAGGTTTTATTCTCGTTAGCACTAAGGAAATGAATTGTTCTTTTGGTTCTGAGCAGTTGCCTTGCAGTCAAGATGGACAAGGATCAGTTATGCTTCCACTATTGGCTTGCAAACGTGATATGACCTCTCGCCTTGTTAGCCTGGGGTGGTCGAGGGAAGACCGAGGTCAGCGAAAATACAGTTAATTTCAAACCTGCCGGTCTTTTTACAATTAAAGATGATGAACAACTACATGCCATGACAATTTGCCCTCAGCATAGGAAAGACCTGACTACCGATTGGCCTGGTCGTAAAGGGCAGATTTGTAGCTACCCAGCCCACGAGGGACTGAAGGAGCGAATAAATCATCCTCGACGGGTGAATGCTGGTATGTCAGCGGAGATATTTGCTGCGTTCAATGTTGTGGTTCCTATACTGGCGCAGGTTTGTCCATTCTCGCTTTTTGTTTCTCATTTCAGCGTGAACAGCTGATATCGATGCGTACCGCTAACACATTTTTTCAGGTTCGAGAATTAATAACTCTACAACGGTATTTTGGCGCAATTTTGGTTATTTAATCTGAATTTTAACTTTTGTAAAGTGGCCAGCATTCAGAAATATAAAACATGCAGAACAGAAGGCATGGTTTCCGCGAAGAAACTTTATTTGCGTTAGAAGGTACAAGGTACCCCTATTGTGTAAACAAATACACCTATTTCGCCGCTAACTAACTAGATGTGCAAACATTATCCTAATTTATTTTAATCTCTTGCGAATGAAAATTTGAGGGTTTATACAATTGCTCATGACAGAAAAAGTGAGTAAACATTTTGCTGATAATGACAACGATACGCAGCTAGAATAAATCGCACATCCACATCTACTCATAAATAAGGTAGGGATACCTAGATCCCAGGAAATTTCGGTCATTCGTGCTTTTAGAATTGTAGCTTTTAGTGAGGGGTCCCGGACCCCGCAGGTCCTCCCCTCCTTGATCCACCACTAACAATAATTGATTTAAAAAGACCATTTAATCGAATTAATGTTTACCACAGAGCTCTATTACTCAAAACGTCTTACCCTTCTTTCGAGGAAGGGGGCTTGCTGAGAAGGGTGGTAGGAGTAGCACGCAGTTACTGAATTTCAGTTGGACTGATCGAGGTTGATTCTGTTTTTTATTGTTTAATAACAGCTCTTTGTACAAGTTGCCGGTTGGAACACTACAAGACTCGTGAAAAGTGTGATGAAGGTGTAGAAAAGGTTGGCGGTATTTTTACTACTTCGACGACGTTTTCAGTGAAGTTAGGGTGTTGTAATCCTCTATTATCATTACGTACTCGTACATATATTCTTCAATTTGGACTGAGGGGAAAGAAGTCACAATATATGCTAAATATGCAACCTTAGCACGTAGATACTAAAGGGGAAGAGTAGTACGACGTAACAATTTGAGACGTGGTAGTTATAGCAAAAGAAAAACAATTTTAAAATTGCTGCTGCGCAGTTCTTCCCGAAGAACGGAAAAGCCCTGGATTGCCCAAAGGAAGGTATTAGGATTGAACGAAGCAGAATCTTAGAAAGCAAGAAATTGACAGCCTAAGCTTGCAACAACTACCGTTTTATACTTTTGCGTGAGTTTCTATTATGTTCTGTATTGAGCTATGGATTTGTAGAATTTTGGGCTAGGAGACTGAGAACTGCTACTATACTGGTTACTTTATGCACACAATCATTTGATTTTAGGACCTCGGTGTGCTTTCAACGCCAGTGCAAAGCTCAGTCCGCCCAGCTACCATTCAAAGCGAGAACCCCGAATCCACCAGCCACGACACTACAATGGCTGAAGATGTTCAGTCAGAGAGGGAACACGTAGATGAGACTATATCACTCTCGTCACAGGTTTCCCAGAGTACTGAACCTGAGGAGGAGATTAGTATTTGGACGACGAAAGAGAACTCCAAAATGAGAGACGGCAGACATTTAATGATGTTCTAGAAAACCTGGCTGGTGGAAGATTTAGTCCTATACGTTCTACCTTAAATACTTCATGGGATGACATTTCATCCACACAACAGAAGTATTATATGCGCAAAGCACGGGAAGTCGTAACAGCCTCACTGTCAGTAATTTGCCCAGGACAGGAAAACAAACTTTAGAGTTCTATCCCAAGTGAATCTTTAATTGAAAGCGAAGATGGTGATTTATCTAAAAGGAAGCACTTCGACATAAGCAGTGGGCTTATCTGTGTGTTGATTAAAGCGCATGATGAAGCAGAGTCTTGGCAAACCAAACGTCAGATCCTATCACTTTTCGCAAATGACTTAAGCCGCGTAGAGCTACAGAGACTAATTCCTGGATTAAGTAAATGGAGAATTGACCAGGCCCGCCAGCACGCTATTGAAGCAGGGAAAGGGAAGCCAGTTCCAGAAAAGCCGATTTTCCGAACAAGAATCGACCCCGTCAAAGTTGATCACTTCATAAATTTTATTTCGCGTCCAGGTCTACTTCAAGATGTTGCATTTGAGACAAAACCTCTTAAGCTCGACTCTGGTGAGCGAATCATTATTCCTGCTGTTATAAGAACAATGATCCCTTCTCGAATAATAAGCCAGTATGTGAGCTACTGTAAAGATCATGAGTTTCAACCAGCGAGCGAACGTTCATTGTTTAGAATGCTCGAGATTTGCTCTGTCTCCACGCAAAAGTCTTTACATGGCCTCGATAACATCACCGCCGAAGGAACTGAAGCATTCGATAATCTACTGTCCATGATCGAAACTTTAGTAGAGAATAGCGGAGAGGAGCACTGGGGCCAAATAATAGAACAGGCGATGAAAGAGGCTAAGAGGTATTTTAAGACCGATTTCAAGGCGCACGTTGGTAGAGACGAAAACAGCAGCGACTACTGTACTGTACATGCTCTTAGTGATCCTGCCAATCCCGCCTTTCGTGAAGAATGTCAGCACCGTCATGACACCCTTTGCGATAGGTGCGGTTCCTGCGATAGTGGGTTGGATGAAATTGCCAAGAAATTGAATGAGATAGAAATAACCGAGGATCAGAGAGCTAGGATGAAATTTGAGAGCAAGGAGTGCGCTCGAGCAATTCATGCTTGGAAAGCGCATTTGATTCGCTCTTTAAATCAAGAGGAAGCCAAGCAAGATGCCCTCGCCCAACTTAATGAAGAAACACGCTTGATTATCATAGACTGGGCGATGAAAATATCTACCCCAGCACCACCGGGAACAGATGTCTGAGTTTTTTGGCAAGCGCGGTAGGAGTTGGCATGTAAGTGCAGTCGTAACGCACTTACAAGATGAAGGTAGATACGAAGTGGAGTGCTTTGTGCATCTCTTCAACAGTTGCAATCAAAACAGCTTCGCTGTGATGTCTGTCATTGAACATCTACTTCACACCATCAAGCTTGAATACCCTTCAATAAACAAGGCTTTCCTGCGATCAGACAACGCTGGTTTTTCACAATGGGCCCTTGATCCTCAGTCTGCCATACATAGGGGAGAGGGCAGGTGTAAAACCAATAATAACAATAATAATAATAATAATAATAATAATAATAAACTCTATTTATATAGCGCCTATATCACTAGCTGTTCTAGGCGCTTTACAACACTGGTCGGGGACTTTTGCCAGACTGCTTATAACGCAGTTTACAATCAATGAAGTTGAGTTATGAGTGCCCCCGTAATATCAATATCAAATTAAGACAGACACTAGGGGTGGTCACTGCCAGAGATTTGTTACGTCCCTAGTGGTTCTTTTACGTCCCACAGAATCAGAGAATTATGAAGAGTTGTGAGTCTAACCGTATGTAGATGTCATTACAAAGGCAGCACTTTCTCCTCAATTATTAAAGACCCTGAGTGTTGGTCCGGCCGGGGCTTGAACCCGCGACCTCCCGCACGGTAGTCCGGTACTCTACCACTGAGCTAACCGGTCGGCGGGAGCCGAGCGCTACGAATGCGCTACCAATGCGCTACCAATGCGCTTACTGCTACCAATGCTACGAATGCGCTACCAATGCGCTACGACTTTTCAGATCCTCAAGCCGGTAAAGATATATGTGATCGGAAAACGGCACCCATGAAAGCACACATCAGGAGATGGGTGAATGAGAAGCATGATGTGATAACAGCCGAGGACATGAAACAAGCACTAGAATCTCATGGCGGACTCAAGGGATGCAGGACAGCTGTTGTGGAAGTCGACACGACCAAGGAGACTGGCAGGGATAACAAAATACCTGGTATTAGTCTTCTGAACAACTTCTCTTTTGAGGAAAGTGGAATCCGTACTTGGAGAGCCTACAACGTTGGCCCGGGGCGCCTTCTTGGATACGGCCTGAAAGTAATCCAGCCGTTCAGTCCCAGAACGAAAGAGCGGGGCACTGTCCTAGAAAGTGCGAGGCCAAGCAGTAAAATTTTCTCATGCAGTGAGTCAGGATGTGTCCTCACATTTAAGACAGAGGCAGAAGCTGATGCTCACATGGATTCCGGCAAGCACGTCAGAGAGCTAGAATCTGAATCGCTTTATGACTCCATCAGGAAGAAGTGGGCTGAAAAGGTAACTGGCATGAACGTGCCTTCGCATGACCACGATTCAGGTCCTGTACATTATAACCAGCCCGCCTCTTCACTTAGCATATACAGGCGATCAATAGGGTGGGCCCTCAAAACCACCAAAAAGTCATCAAGGATGAAGGATCATGTAAAAAACTATTTAATGCAGAAATTTGATGCAGGAACAAGAAGTGGGCTTAAGGCGGATCCAGCCCAGGTATCCCGTGAAATGAAGTTAGCCAAGGACGTAAGTGGGCGTTCTTTGTTCGTTCCAGAGGAGTGGAGAACGACACAGCAGATTACCAGCTTTTTCTCAAGATTATCAGCAATACAACCGACGACGAAATTCTAGAGGAAGACCTTGAAGCGCTGGAATCCGAAATTGCCCTTGACGGTTTACGACGAGCAGTACTTCAGGACATGACTGAGCCGTATCATCCCATTGAAGTCGGGAAGAGAAATGTTTGCGAACTGTCAAAAGCAAATAAACTACACATATTAAAAATAGCCAAGCTGAAAGAAATCTGTGAAAGCCTACAATTATCGGTGACCGGGTCACAAGCAAGGAAGAAATCATTCATTGAACCCCTGGAAGCTTATGTGAAAACTTGCATATGTTTTCAAACCTAAACATGATGAACTTGTATTCTGAGATCGTGGCGACTCTTGGAATTCTCGCCCAAGTTGCGCAGGTTGACGATATCTTTATTCAGTTGGTAGAGGAAAGACTGGACTGGGGATTCTCATTGGTTAGGGGGACCCAAAACAGCCACAAAACCTAGCAGAAGTAACACCATAGCCCGTTATCCGTTTATAGTTGCGTACTCGATTTTGATGACGTAATCGATCTAAATATGAGTATACTGCTCATTCCACACCGCCTAAGTATTTTCTTTGGAAGCCCGAAGATGTGCCAATTTTCGCTCTGTTGCATTTGGACAAACATGGAAACGGTGCAGAGATAATTTTTCAGCATAGATAACTTATTTATTTATCACGAGAATTTGTGCTTACTGGCTGGGTTGGCACTAGCTCCATGGTAAAATGTTTGGTCAGACGTACTAAACTTCGAAAATTTCGAAACAAGCCTCGTGGAGTTAATTAGAGTCTGCAATTTTCAGGACGGGGCTAACATTCATTTTCACCCCAGTGAGAAACTAATCCGTAAGCAAGTACTTTTTGTCCTGTTCAAAACCCTGATAGGTACCACTGGATTCATTTAGCTACAGGGTGTTCATGTTAGATTTTAGCGTCCTCGTGGTACTACCCCTGAATAGTTAGTACAACAGAATGCGTGTACCTTAGTGCCAACCGTTTTCCTACGACATTGGAAAACGGAATTCGAACTTCCATTTTCGTTTTCCGTTTTTCTACGACATTGGAAAATGGAATTCGAACTTCCATTTTCGTTTTCCGTTTTCCTACAACATTGGAAAACGGAATTCGAACTTCCATTTTCGTTTTCCGTTTTCTTACGACATGGGAGGCAGAATTCGAACTTCAATTTTTGTTTTCCGTTTTCCGTTTATTTTGAAAAACGGAATTCGAACTTCGATTTTCTTTTTTCGTCTTTCGTTTTCTTAAGACAATGAAAAGTGGAATTTGAACGTCGATTTTCGTTTTTCGTTTCCTTGTTTTTGTGATTTCTGTATTTCCTGGGGCGGATCTAAGGTTGGTTCGGGGGCTTCGGTCGAACCCCCTAAAATTAAAGCATTAACGTCTAAAAACTTTCGGTTACCGCAGAAACGTGCTGAAAAAATAAGATAAGGCAGGACCTGGTAATGTAAAACAATAAACACAATAGAGCATGTCCCATATAGGCCTGAAATAATCAGATTCAACAGTATTCTCCATTTATAATATATGCCATGTGTCTTATGTTAGGGATTGCCAGTTCAACAGAACGGCGGATGCTGATGCTGAAAGGTCAGATGCAGTGATTACAGTTCCAGTTGACGTACCCTCTGAACCTGAAGCTAACTCACACACAAACCATACAATAGTGTCCCTTTTAGACCGCGTAGAGGCAGCGCTAATGCTCCGAGTAAATAATCGATAACTCGGCCTAGTCTTCTTGGAGGCTGTTGGGTACTGAAATAAGTCTAAGGCCGACTTTATGTAAAATCGTTTAGAGTTTTGTTGTATTCTGTACAAGGACATTTGCTAACATGCTGAAATTTGTGTTGCCATTTTAGAAGACAGGCTACTTTGTGAGGTTGTTACTGTAATATTTATGAAAATAAAGCCAGATATTTTTGAGATATTTAAAACTTTTTCGAGATATTTAGAGAAAGGCGATATTTACGTTACATTTATACAGTTATCTAGGTCTTAACAGCCTATTGAAATTGTTTAACTCTTTTCCATCCAACGTCACACATATGTGATGATAAATACTGCTTCCTTTTTATGGTTTATTTCTTGTTTAAAGTTTGTCAGAACGTTATAATAATTGTGTGAATAGGACCAACTGTGTTTTAGCAATCATTAAAGCTAAAAATAACGACTACAATACCAGAATTCCGCTGCATATCACCGATCGTTTAACAGCAAAGCCCAAAATGCTTGTTTTTTGGCCAGAGAATAACACCAAAATTTACACATTTTTGTGGCCAACTTTTTAATAAGAAAAACTGCCCAAATATCAAGATTCTACATTTACAGCAAACCTCAAGCTCTCTCCTTATTATCAGCTATGAAACGTTTCTCTCACATTTGGTGCCTGCCACGTTTCAGCCCGTTTCTGAGATCCAATCTTGTGTGTCTTAACTGGACTCGTTCACGGCCGAAAAGAATTCTGGGAACTGTAACCACGCCGCGAGCATAGAACTCTCCTTCAGTTCATTACATAGTTTTTCGATAAGTGCTGAGCCACCCGGTGCTACCAGCAAAATGTTGCATCGATGAGTATTTTTAGCGGTCAGAACTAGCCCACATTGCCTCGTTAGCTCCCCGAATCCACTTGCAGAAAGACAAGAGAGACAGGTTCCATATCGAGCCACCATCATCACAACAGAGCGTGTTTGGCATCTCCATCAACATAAAACCGCCTCTCACCTCTGGTTTCTTTCAAAGGCTTGCCTTTACCCACATTCTAGCTTAATGATGCCAGCATGGGGGCTTCTGCAGAGGAAAATGGCTCAGAAAAGCACTCTAAAACTGACAATTGCACCACAGTCAAGCGATTCCACTGACTCGACAAACAACAGCCACTCGGGTACATCACGTGACTCTAAAGCCTGGGTCCCCAGTATTTCAAGACAGCAGATATTTTCATAATAACTCCATATATGAAGAAGTTAAGAGCCCCAGACCATTTATTGCCCAAAATCTGGTGAAATAAATAGCACCCACTTGGATCGAAAAGGGTTAACTTAATAGTGGGACCTAAAAAGCAATTTCATTCCGTGATTTGTAACTCCATTATAATGCTCATTCACAGGAAGGGCCGACACTCTTCCGGTTTAAATGAAATACAAAAATGACAAAAATACGGAAACGAAAATAGAAGTTCGAATTCCGTTTTTCAATGTGTTAGGAAAACGGAAAACGAAAATGGAAGTTCGAATTCCGTTTTCCCAAGTCGTAGGAAAACGGAAAACGAAAATGAAAGTTCGAATTCCGTTTTCCCAACTCGTAGGAAAACGAAAAACGAAAATGGAAGTTCGAATTCCGTTTTCCCAAGTCGTAGGAAAACGGAAAACGAAAATGGAAGTTCGAATTTCGTTTTCCTATGTCGTAGGAAAACGGTTGGCACTAAGGTACACGCATTCAACAGGGGAGGATCTAGGATCTAACTAGTATTCTGCAAAAAAACAAAAACATAAAGGAGGGGTGTACGCCCTCCTAAGAAAATTCCTGGATCCGCCCCTGTACAATCACCCAGTTACTTTTACATGGGAGTTCCTGACCCCCTCCATACCCGGGAGAATAAGTATCAGATATAACTTGATTGTTTAGAAACACGTGCTAAGATCGACCCGTGGTTAAGAATCTTCTTCCCCAAGCGGAAAAAAATACAAGCTGTAATTAATGATTCTTCAGTTTAATAAAGTATGGGTTACAACAGAAGGGAGTTAAACGGTCAAAGCACATAGCAATACCTTATAGTCTTTTACTAAAGACTGAATGTAAAGACCCATATTCATTACCTAATAAATTAGAACAGATCTGCATTGTTTATTTGTAAAAATAAATTCTAATTCGCAGACCTCGCTTTGCTCGATTACGTTTGCTCCCGACTCCAACGCTAACAACGTGAGAAGCCATATCTCTTGGAACGAATAGAAACCAAAGGGACAGCCCATGCAAACAAACTGTTTCCAATGTCTGTGTTTTTAGCCAAATAAGGATGTTTTTTATTGTATTCACATTTTTGCCTCTATTATTTATTTATTTACTTATTTGTTATTATTTTTTTTGAACAGTGAGAAGAGTAACAAACAGAACCGCAAGCCTTCCAGTTTTCTGTTCAGCTTGTAAAAGTCTCAAGGGAAAATCCAGCTGAGGTGTTTAGAGGTTATCAGATTTTCAACATGGTAAACATGAAACCACAATGTAAACACTTGATCACGAAGTCCTAAAAGAAACGAATTTGCCTTTGAGCGGCCCACAATTGCACGATGTATGACTGCATATTGATATCCTGTAATCAGAATTTGGCGGGAAATATTTTTCGCCGACAGTTTTAGTAGCACTCTTCCGAGGCGGCTTAAGGCCGGTTACAGACGAGCAAGTTTTCCTTGACAAGTGTAATTGACAATTTTTATTTGCTCATATTTATGAACGACAAATTTTCTTTGACAAGTTTTACCTTCACAAGTCTTATTTGCTGGTGTGAACGAACGAACAAGTTTTCTTTGGCAAGTATTCACTGAAGCCAGCAGTTCAATTACACAGCGGACAACGTTTTATTTGACAAGTTTTCCTTGTCGACCCGTACAGACGAACAAGTTCTGCAATGTGTCAAGTTTTTCCTTGACAAGTGCACTTGTTCAAAAACTAGCATGCTAGTTTTTGAACAAGTGCACTTGTCAAGGAAAAACTTGACAATTTTGCCTTTACACACCAGCAAATAAAGTTTGTCAAGTCAAAACTTGTCAAGGAAAACTTGCTCGTCTGTATAAATCAATTTGCTTTCAGATACCAATTTTAACTCAGCTTGTTTTTCAGAACAGTACAATAGGCTATCAGAGCGGAGGTTTACTTTCGAAATTAACTGCCGCACTTTTACGAAAGGGCCGCCCAAAAATCACAAAAATTCAGGTCAAGCTCATTAACGACATTAACGAGTCAGCGCTGTTTTTCAACACGACGTAAATCTCATAGTTTTTAAGCGACGGAGATTTATCAAATCCTGAGCAACTTAGTAGGAAATGAATATTAAGTAAAAAATATGTAAACTTCAGGAGGTCCTACAAAGTGTTTTTTAGGCCCATCAAAAGTTGACTGAAATTTCAGTTATTTTAGGCCGCTGAAAGGTCCAAAATCAGGGAATATTTATATCTCGAAGAAAAACGAACTTCTGCATCTGCAAATATGACCGTTGCTACTCTTTTCAGGTAGGTGTTACGCTGTGAAAATGTGGAGGTAAACGGCCGACCTCGATCTTTTGCTCGTGCCCGGTTTTCTCTGACAATGACACTTAAAATAATCTTAAAATCTCACAAATTTCAGCCTCGATATTCTTATAAAAAAACAAAAAAAAACTAAACAAAAACAAAAAAACAAACAAAAAACAAAAACAAAAACAAAAAAAAAAAATATATATATATATATATGTACTACTTGGAAACGAAATGATATTTCCATTTCGTTGCGCTCCTCTCCTAATTGGGGTTGAGGATTACGTTGCTGTCAATCAAATTTGACACGTACAAAAAATATGCTTAGTTGAGATTAATTTCCCACGTGAATTGTTGCACAGAACTGAAGATGGCGTGTTTAAGGGCATTTTTTGCTCTGTTTGGGCTTTACAGTATCATTTCGAAGACAGACGGCAATGGCCGTATAGACGAAATACAGCTTGATGGGGATGACTTTGTGTCGTACAAGATGGGCCCGACGTTCATTGGGAAGTCTAACGAACGGCATACACTTCTTTTGGGATTTAAAACTATTCACCCGAACGGTATGCTGCTTTACATTGGCAACAAGTATCAGTTGAAAGATTTTGTAATGCTTGATTTGGTGCAAGGAAAACTGAGGTAGGGTTCTGTTGTGACATTTCGTTGCGTTCCAGACAGCTAGCAGGTTCCTTTGACACTTCTTGAGTAAAATAGTTTCACTGACTGCATGTTTGTTTTAAATGAAACAGATCCTTTGCCTTTGCCTTCATTAAGAGAATTATGACTTAAAATCTATACGAAGGTGTCAGGTTTCGAGAGAAATTTTCTTACTATAAGTCTTAGGCCTGTTTATGGCAAGCCGTTGCTGCCAAAAGCCTATCGAGTTGTAAATCCTGGTCCAAATGTCTTTCAATATCATCGAGTTAGAAAAGTTACATGGTCGGTTTTGGAATTGCATGGTCGAGTTCTGGAGAACCATGGTTGAGTTGCATTTTGAAAGTTTGAGTTCTCGCTAGCGAGTTTTGAATTTCTCGCTAGCGAGTTTTGAATTTCTCGCTAGCGAGTTTTGAATTTCTCGCTAGCGAGTTTTTAATTTTTCGCTAGCGAGTTTTTAATTTCTCGCTAGCGAGTTTTTCTCAATCGTGCGCAAGCGGAATATGCGGACGGATGTTCTAGACGGTGGAGGAAACTTTAGACCATAGAGGGAAGTTGAAGGCCGCGAATGGAAGCCGTAAATTTCGCAATTTTGAACTGTTGTTTTCTTTGAGGGCTCGAACTGGCGGGATTTAAGTGTACCGATATTTCATTAAGCCAAAGAACATAATGCAAACAAGACGCTCTATGAGCTTCTACCTGGGACACCTTCAACACCTTGCGAAGTGCAGAAGTAGACGTACGCTAAAACCGACTATTGGTTCGAAAATTGATCAAAGGGCCCTTGAAGCCAGCTCATTCACGTAGTGGCTAAGTGCATGCATTCGGGTATTCATTGCTGCTGTAGTCTGATGCGATTTCAATACAGGTTTGCAACATGAGGTGAAATAGTTAGGCAGAGCAGCTTGTCGATTTCTTTCGACAAAGTGACACAAATATTCTTTGTCGGCTGGAATTTAGTTGTGATTCAGTAATTTTGCACATCTTGCACTGTAAAAAACAATGAAAGTCTTCAGGATCTAGACGTGTTCAGCATCGCATGTCACGAAATTTTTTTTTCCTTCAAAACCTAGGAAAAATTATGTTAAGCCACTGTAAATTTATAATAGTCATAATAGTTGAACGATGCCAACACTGATGAACTTTGTTGTGCTTCCTGCATCACAAATAATGCTTGACTAAATGGCAAATTTTGATAATGATCTTTTTCTTGTCACGTACTGGCGCCACGGAGTCTGGCTTGTACAGTAGTTCATTTCACTAGTAAATCAGTTTAAAATTACTTTCGATCCGTATTAAAGCGCGGGTCAGAAACTGTACTTCTCCTGAGCCGAGCTTAATTACAGTTTAGGTCGACCCAAATTAGTTACAGTCATGAAACGATACCACGATTTCAAATAACTACAGCGAGGCTGAATTATAAAAGTAATTCAAGTGGGAGCCAGTGACATTATTTTCGCATAGCCAACTCCGAAAACAGTTTTACGTGATTCCCTCGTACAAAAACAAAGATGCATTGAGCGAACCCAAAAGCAAACCATTTTCATTTTTCATACGGATTGTTTCCGAGAATCAGAAAGCGTGCGTTCGACTTCTGCACTTCACAAGGTGTCCAAAGTGTACCGAGTTAACGCTCACAGAGCGTCTTGTTTGCATCATGTTCTTTGGGTCAATGAAATATCGGTACACTTGAACCCCGCCAGTTCGAGCCCTCAAAGAAAACAACAGTTCAAAATTGCAAAATTTACGGCTTCCATTCGCGGCGTTCAACTTCCATCTATGTATGGTCTAAAGCTTCCACCGTCATACATACATACATACATCACATTATTTACCCTCGGATTTTAGAGTAGCTTGTGCAGCTAATATCTCCGAGCATTTAATCATCAGATGAGAGATAGACCATCACACCGGGAACTACGTCCCCTACTCTTTTCGAATAGTGTGTGGGTTCTTTTACGTCCCACAGAATCAATTATGAAGAGTTGTGAGACGGGGCCTACGGTTTATCGTCCTTATCCGAGAAGTCTACAACATTCGTCCGCATATTGCGCTTGCGCACGATTGTGAAAAACTCGCAAGCGAGAAATTGAAAAACTCGCTAGCGAGAAATTGAAAACTCGCTAGCGAGAAATTGAAAACTCGCTAGCGAGAATTTAAAAACTCGCTAGCGAGAAATTGAAAACTCGCTAGCGAGAATATAAAAACTCGCTAGCGAGAACGCAAACTTTCAAAATGCAACTCAACCATGGTTGTCCAGAACTCGACCATGCAATTTCAAAACTGACCATGTAACTTTTCTAACTCGATGATATTGAAAGACATTTGGACCAGGATTTACAACTCGATAGGCTTTTGGCAGCAACGGCTTGCCATACCTGTTTCAAACGTCGCGCTACTGCCGTGTCGAACTAAATTGTGACCCTCCATACTAAAACACGTTTTATGAAACATGGCAATTTGGGTGAAACCGGGTTTCAAAAGGTCTTCCAAAGGGTTTCAAACTCCCGAAACCGGGTTTCCAAAGGGTTTCTAAAGAGTTAGCAAAGCGTTTCCAAAGGGTTTCAACTCCTGAAACCGGGCTTCAAAAGGGTTTCCAAAGGGTTTCTAATGAGTTTCCAAAGCGTTTCCAAAGGCTATGAAACCCCTTGAAACGGGGTTTCTAAAGGGTTTCCAAAGGGTTTTTAAAAGCGTTTGCAACGGGTTTCAATTATTATGTTAAATTCTTTCCAAGTTAGCATTGGCTTTAAAACATTTCTATTGAAAACATATTTGGGGTCGACACAATGAACTGGTCAATCACGCAAAAACCTTTCATCGAGTATTCACTGCCGTTAACCGCGACCGCGTCACGTCACAATTAATTTTTGACAACAAGATATTTTTGATGTTGACTAAAACGCTCATTCGTGAAACTGACGAAACCGCTTGTTATATGTTTAAACGCTTCTTTACACGAAATATATTCCGATTGCAAAACATGAGAAGCTGATGCGACCATTTGATTTTCATGGTTTTCAGCTTTGAGGCACTGTTTACACGGACGCGGTTTCATTTGTAACCGCATCGGTTTCGATGCGGTTACGCCTTTCGTTTACACGGCGCCGATCGAGTTTGTTATCAGAACCGGGTCGTTTTGAAAACGCTTTCAAAAGTGGAGCGTTTTCAAAACGATACGGTTTCATAGGTCGCGTAAACGGCGAAACCGCATCGATTTGAAAACGGTTACTTATTTTGGTGCGAAATTGCCTGACTAGCGAAGCGTAAATATGGTGAACCTCGCACGGAGTGCAGCACTTTGTTGCACAATCACAATTTAAGCTTTCATATATTTTACTCTCTATAAACCGGGAGGCATGTCGTAATAACAGGCAGAGATGTCTTGAAATGTTGACTTTTTCGTCGATCCGCTCCAGAGTAACGAAGAGAAAAGCAAATCGATTCTGGATTCGGCCTGGGAGAACTCGTGTTTGGTGGAACAGTCTTTTGAACGGTGTTATGCTTCCAGAAGAATGCCTAAGAGCGAGATCACCATGACCTAAAAGATTGGATAGGTTCCGTGTAAACACTTCGAAACCGTGTCGTTTTTGATACGGTTTCGAGGTCATGAAACCGTGTCGATTGGAAACCGCGTCCGTGTAAACGATGCCTCAGTGTTCAAGCTTGTGTATGTGTTTGGCGCGTGAGTGGTAACACAATACTGTCACGGTTAGTGCTGAAAAAATATTCCTCCGGTTCTATAGCTAACTGGGATAAATCAGTGATTCAAATGGTGAAATGCTCTCTGCTTATAGATAGGAAGTTCAACCAAGGGTTCTATGACGCGTTCTGTACTCTTAGCTAGTTTTTCTGTGAGGAAATGTTTTGTCTTTCAGCATCGGCATTCTGTCAACTCTTATTGTCTTCTGAGGTGTCACGGCAAGTAATGAAAAAAATAAATTTCTCCGGTTCTACTTGGAATAAATCAGCGATTCAAATGGTGAAATGCTCTCTGCAAACAGATAGGAAATTTAATCAAACTTTCTATCACATGCTTTTGTAAAAATCAGTGTTACCAAATACTTCAGAATTTTCTCAGATCACAAAGGTTAAATAAACATAAACATTGATTTGCAAATTGCTGTTCGGCTTGCTTTCAACTGGCTTTCAGAGAACGTGACATGGGCTCAAAAACGACTTTATTGTTTGGCCTAAATTACGTAAGCGCCGTTTGTCAATGTTAACATTGTACCAAAAAGGTAAACAATGTTTAATTTTCTGCCATACTGGCAAAGAAATCTCGAAACGTGGCTCTCAAACATGACCGCAAACTTAGTGAGTGACATGATCACTCCAGTTGCCTAGCACATGACGTAGATCTGCCACTGATCACAGGCTTCCCAAGCTCAACAAAGGTGACGCGTAACGATGTTGTGTTACTGACTGTAATAAAAAGTTTTGTACGGGAAACAAACAGAAAATACCACACTTTCTTAATAAAATCAACTTACTGCGATACACTGTTGTATTCTTTATTGTCTAGCGGTTTTTCAGGCTGGTTTTTAGCGATTTTAGCCGGAGTTTTGACGTTTGGGTTTCCTAACGATAATAAAAATGCAAGGCAGTACATTACTTCCAGATTGTCAGCCACTCAGAGCGAAGAAAACAAACATTTAAAATATACGCGCTTGCCCATTTTACCCAAACGATCAGAAAAGAGACGTAAACACTTCCTATCAGCCCAATCTCAAGCCAAAACTACCACCACAGCTCTTGTTAGAAATGTTTTTTGCCAAGCTAGCTCGCCTGATAAAGTTTGTCAACATGCTGGGACAGACTGCTATGGACACAACAAACTTTCCAATTGCATGTTGGGTTACAAAACATTCCCGGCAGGGACGTAGGCGGGCAGTTTTCCACAGACAAATAAATTTGCTCTAGGGGTCCAAATGTGGGATTTTGTCAAGGTGAAGGGCGCAAAGGGAGACCAATCGTAATCGTTGTCACAGGAAGTGCTGTCAAAATTTATTCATTCATTTCAACTCTGAGAAAACCCATTTGATTTTATTAGCTGCTAGTAACTAACATCTGCGACGGAAATGACATTGATTAGAAGCATAATGAAAGGGTAATGAAGCTGATTTCTTCTTGTTCAAGATGTAGGTGTGATGAATAAGTGACATCTTTTTACTCGGTTTGTGATCTTGAAGGCTGGAGCCTGAGATTTTAACACATTTCATATAATGGTGAGTGTTCTTTTTCTTCTAATAACTTGCATTGGCTTTCAGCCGGGATTCAACTAAACAGTGATCAGGAAGAAATTGTAAAATTCACTGCTGCAAATGCGCGAGGAAAAAATGTAACTGTTATCTGAGCGAGTGGCATTTCTTGTCAAGTATATGATCATGGAGTAGTAGCATCGACAGTTCACTTCTACGGTCTTATGACAGCTGAATTGCCATGGTGTCAATTGATCGACCAATCCCTTGCAAACACTTTAATTTGTGACCGCGTCAAGGCTGTCGATATGATTGAATGGGTTGAGGCCAACATGTCTAGTCAGAGGATGTTCGAGCTTGTAAATGTCCTCCACTCCACTATAATCTTGCCGAGGATTCTATAAGGCGCACGCTTCCGTTTGCAAGAAAACAATTAATTCTTGTGGGTGAGTTTCTGCAATTGCAGCCCGTCCCAAACCTGTTCGACGAGGGTTGTTATATGTGTGAATTGCATCTGTTTGACAACGCAGTAAGTCACCGCTTTTTGTTAACCAAAGTGATATGCCAATCCGAGGACGAGATAGGATTCCTGAAAGCGCTTTCCGACCTAAGACAAAATCCCATGTTTGGACCCCTAGAGCAAATTTATTTGTCTGTGGAAAACTGCCCGCCTATGTCCCTGTCGGGAATGTTTTGTAACCCAACATGCAATTGGAAAGCCATTTGTTGTGTCCATGGTGGTCTGTCCCAGCATGTTGACAAACTTTATCGGGTGAGCTAGCTCGGCAAAAAACATTTCTAACAAGAGCTGTGGTGGTAGTTTTGGCTTGAGGTTGGGCTGATAGGAACCCTTACCAAACAAAACGTATGGGAATGATATGGCAGATCTTGGGCCATATATGGCCCATATGTGGAAATGATATGGGAAGGTTGGGTGACCATATGGAATTGATATGGGACCAAATTTCAACAAATTTCAAGCTATGGAAAGTATATGGGAAGAAAAACTGATGTTATCCATTACATGGGAGAGCTATGGGGATAGAATGCCCATAGACATCCCATACCATTGACACATTTGTTTACTCCATGCCTTATATGGAACTGATATGGGATGTCCACACTTAAAAATCCCATATATTATCCATACCAGCTGACACCAATTTTTTGAGTTCCATAGAATTTCCATATGATTACTCATATGGGAATTCTATGGGACAAAAAGCTATCAGTGAAACGGGCCCATAGCATTTCCATATAATGCTTTTATAGAGACTCTGTTGGTACTGTCATTAGAGAGCATACCGGTAATTATTGCTCTGCATTCAAGAGTTGGTGAAGCTATGTACTATATGTTAATGCTGCAATTGACATGTTTTTCATGACGATACCCTTTCTTGCTTAGTTCATGTAGGCTTTACAGGGAGACAAACTCAGTTGAATTAGACAGAGCAAACTCTGTTTTTTCTCATGTCAGACCACTGTCTTACCCAGACTACTAAGAAAACAAGTTTAGAATGTGGTTTCAAAAATAATCTGGAATACCTAGTTAGGTTCCAGAAATGATGTAACTCAAGATCAGTAAATACCATGTATCAATATTTATTACGGTAATGCATAGGGTTGGAACGACAAAGAATAACAACAACAGTTTTGTGGTGAGCAGCAAAGGTCATTGGGAGAATGAAAAATGTTGGAAGCAAATGGGAAAACAAGGACAGAGGGGGCCATGTGCCATTTCTGAAATTTCTTCACGATTTTTAATCCTTATAAGTAATTGGGAAAGTATTAATTTTGCACATGATGTGTTTACCTCTTTTGTGTCAATCAGGAAAATGCTCATATTCTGACAACAAAGAGTTTCCAACAGTAAAAGCGAGCACATAATTTTAGTATTCCTTGTGTGCAAACATCTCCCGGAGAATCATTTGAAAGCTGAATTTAATCTCAAGTTTCCATTCCAAAGTGTTAAATGCTGAATGCTTGATTCATTCCGATTGGAATTTGTTCTAATAAACCAAGCCTTCATTCAACATATTATTTACAGGGTGCATATTGCTTATTTCCCTTTCAAGCAAGGTTGGTATACAAAAACATAAATATAACTTTAATGCACTGTTTGAATGAATCCAAGTCACAAGAATATTGAGGACAGTCATTGGAAAGACTTTAAGGAAAAGAAATAAACTGGTTTTATAGAGATTATTAGTGCATATTTATTTGCACAGTAACCTTTTTGTTCAACTCACTTAAAACAGTCACTCTAATAAGTTAAATGTTCGTAGCGCTTCGAGAAAATAACTCATCAGCCGCTTCCACTGGCAAACAAGAAACTTACACAGTTTGTTGTCTGATCCTGTTAAAAATGGTACCCGCATCAAAAGTTCCTCTGTACACCCTTTTGTTTCCAAATACGTAAGATTGATGAAGTGACAAAGCGATCGAAGAAGCAACAAGTGGAGTGTTTGCTCATTTTCGGATCTGACTGTTGAAGAAGTGTTTTCTTTCACTTGGACCACTTTAAGTAGATAAAACCACACAAAAAGGTTTCCTCTCGACTCTGAGTACTTATGATGACGGAAATAAGCCGTGTATTTCTTCAGGGAACCTCTTGTTTTCCACTTCAGTCCATCTTCAGTCCGCCATGTTGAATTTGAGTGTTAGCTAGTTCCCAGGAAAGCCGTGAGAACATTAACGCATGCGCAACTCAACTTGAACATTACGTTGCATGTGTAAACAATGGGAAAGTGTGAGATTTCCTTCTGGCGCGTGGGTTTGAACAGAACAGAAGAGTTTTATGGAGTTGACTTACATTATACTGCTAAAAAGTTCGATTTTCCCAGGATTTTGCAACTAAAACACATCAAGTGAGGCGAAGAAAACGGACAGACATAGTTCATAAACCACAAAATGTCCCAGGCTGGCTAGAGAGAAAGGTTAGATGTTGAAATCCTTGTTTGAATCACAGACTTCTCAACTGATCATCACTCATTCAAATTTTTCATCTCCGATTCTTACGTCTTCTCTTTTGTATCTTTGCTTCATCGTTCTTTAGTTCTGAAGTGCTAAAGTTCTAGAATTGAGAAGATATCAGTGTAGTCATTGTCATTTGCATTTTATTTGAAGAACTAGAAGTCCGAATTTCTGAATCGTTTGTTCATCACTGTCAAACTCGGAGGAGTCGTTTGATTTCTTTGAAGCAGAACTTTTGATTGCAACAAGTTTCTGTCAATGAAGTTAAATTGTATTGACTAATCGTTTGAGGGCTGTACTGACAATAATATTGAATCAAAAGCATGTATTCACTATCATGGCCAGTCTTGCTTTGCTACAGAATTATCATAGAACTTTGCAAGGCATTTATTCAAAATGTAGTCAATGGAGATAAGAATTTTGTAGACCTTTTCCATACAAAGAGTGTTCCCCTAGATTTCCCACTCTGTAAAACATTCTTTGACTTCTTTCGACTAAATCATTTACCTTGGGACTAGTGCTTATAAAGCTATAGAAGATTGTTTTAAGCTGTTTTCCAGAATTGCTAGTCAGAATTTTTGCCAGAATTACCTGCTCTACAGGACTGAGATTGTTTCACATCTAATGAACATGTTAGAAGCAATTTACCAATAAAAGTTATGTATTAAATGCAAAGAATGTAAAACTGTGACCAATGTTTGGTATACTAGTGTGTTGATTAAAAGATGTAATTACCTCAGAAAACTGACTAGTAAATTGTTACTGAATGTAGTCTAATAGCAGGAAGCATCACAGCAGTTCACTCACGTATGGCATTGCTATGGGACAGGAATCGGGTGAAAAACCGTATCATTCCCATATCAGATGCAGCATATGATGAATGGAGGTTGTATGGAAGTTTACCATACCATTCCCATACCAGGCCAGCATATCAGAATGATATGGTAATTATATGGTGCAATACCAAATCCCATAGCATACCCATATCATTTACCAGTGTGCATGGATGATATGGGAATTGTATGGATTACTGCCAAATACGTAGCATTCCCATAGTGAAGGGTCAGAGATCATATGGAAATGGTATGGGGCTGAGCCATATCATTCCCATACTAGATCCTATGGAGTATCTATGGAGTGCTGCCAAATACGTAGCAATCCCATAGTATAAGACAATAGAGCTATAACTGAATGAAGACAGTGCAATGTATGGGTTTGATATGGAAAGCAATAGCCCATACCAAATGCATGTATTATCCATAGAGGGTCCATATGTTATGCCATATCATCTCCATACTTGGGCCATATATGGCCCATATCAACAGGTTTGGTAAGGGAAGCGTTTACGTCTCTTTTCTGATCGTTTGGGTAAAATGGGC
>JAEMWC010000520.1:580000-585000 GCA_016490735.1 Pachyseris speciosa
ATGGACCTAAGTACAGAATTTCACAATTTTGCCTGAAAAGTGTAGAATTCCAACATAACCAAGATGATAAAATCTCCAGGATGCCATGTAAAGGTTTAATAAAATTAATGTCGCTGAAAGTTTACATGCAGTGTAAGGTCCCTTTTGCTTGGCAGGGCCCATATTGGAATATCCTGACCCCAAAAATGTTCAGTCTTTCTCTGTGTACATTACTCATTGTTAACTAAACCTTGAAGAGTAGTAAGACAATGTGTGTATATATCAATTCCATAACGATTTGATTCTTGTAGTGGATTAACCATAGCAGAGAGCTGGTCTAAGATACGATCTGAAAGTAGAGTGGCATCATCCAATTCCACTGTAGGTAACTCTTCATCCATTGGTGTAGGTGCAGCTGGATCAAATCCATACCACTCTAAATCATCTATAGCTGGCTCTGCCTCAGCGACGTCTGCTACTGCAGTCAAAGTACGGTTTCTGATATCAACCATACCATTGGACCAGATTCTCTGTGGGCTCCAGTTGTGCTCAGTTCTACGAGGATAGTTATTTCATGCCGTTTTAAAGGTTGTAAGAGCTCTGTTTATACGGGGCAAAAACACATAATGCAGAGCAGACTTATCAATTCGATTATCCATATTCAATAAACCATTCTCTTCCACCTTCTTCATCTTACCTGGAATGTGTAGTAAAAGATGTGGGCTACACAACGAAAGACATCCCGCCAAAGTCATTCGATTCTCTGGTTATGGGTTGAAGTGCCTGCCAAGTAGCATCCCCTGTTCAGGCCTCTTCTTTGTTCCATTTCTTGCCAGATGCCAACATTTTGCCCACCTTGATCTGTCCAGACCCTTGAAGGCAATCCAAATGACTGAATGGCATCTAGAAACAATTCATTTACCGTCTCACTGCGATTATTGGTTGAGCAGTGAAGGTAAGAGATTAAACGTGAATAGCCATCAATAGCTCCATGTATAACAAATCCCCAGGATACCAGAGAATGATGCCCATCTAGGTGCCACAAGCTGTCTGGGCCAGGTACACAGTACGCACATCGAGAGATGGTAATGGCCCATCCAATTCTTGCATTTCTTGGATCAATTCTTGCTATACTCTTACGAATGCGATCTCGCTGGATTCTGATTCCCTGAGAGTGAAAATATCCACGAATCATGGATAATCCAACAAAGCATCCATGTTTTTGCATAAAGTTCCTAACTTTTTGGTCTAGCTCATCATCACTAATTTCGTCAAATTTTGACAAATGCTGTATTCCAAACTCAGCCACTCAACGCTGAATTGTCCAGCGTGATACCAAAAACATTCGAGCTATCTCATTCCAGTTAAAGCCGAGTGACCTCAGCTCAATTAGAGTTTCCTCATGTATATCAGACTTGGTTCTTCCTGGTTGCCCAGTTTTAATAGTTTCTGGTAAATTAACTGACAAAACTGCTACTTGAGAGCATCTCGAGCGACAAGGGAAATCACTATGACGAATATAGTCCCAGTACATTAGGGACTAGGCGCCAGGCATGGCGGCCACGAAATTTTGGTTGTCCAATGTTATCGTGTATTTTGCGTTATATTCCCTACATTTTTACTATTATCACTTTGAATTGCAAGATAATTGTTTGGTGAGCTGTCCTGAGTACTCTGGTCTATGGAAGCGACATTCTGGCTCTTCTGTAGGTTTATTTACTTGGCTTGGTCGTCCCGTTGCAACTGTGAAGAGTATTCCACGCTTGGCTGGGTTTGCGAAAACTAAAAGGGCCAGCGTGAAGTCTTCCAAACATGGTCTGACTACTTTGGTTATCCCTGGCTTTGATCCTCCCACTGATATTACCATCTACATGGACGTGTCGCTGAACCCTGGCCCGACATTGAGATTTATTGAAAGTTTTGAACCGAAAGATGAAGCGACTTTGCATATTAATTGTACTGCGAAATTGACACCACGTTGTTTGCATATGCTTCACACGACTGAAAGGATCTGTTACTCACGAGAAGAACTTCTGAGCCTTCGCCGCTATTCTACGATCCATTGCATCGACTCAGACTTACTTTCTGCGGTCAAGGAAAATCAGCTCTTTCGATTTAGAGGAAAACGTGGAGGAAGGAGGAAAATTGCGACCAAGATTTCCCTTCGAGAGCAAGCTAATAACAATTGTTTCTATGCTGATTGTTGTCGGCGAAATCGTGGCAACTTGATTATAGTTCCACGCTCTCCACTTCCAGTTAATACTGTATTTTCAAAGAATGTTGACTTCTGTCTTCTAAATACCAGATCTGTGATGAACAAGTCCTTTATTGTTAAAGATTTTGTTGTGGACAATGCCATTGACATTCTTGCCATAACCGAAACCTGGCTGCGTGCGGATATGGCTGATCAGAGTGCTGTAAATTGCCTCTGTCCTTCTGGCTATAACTTTCACCATTTGCCTCGTACCAAACGTAGAGGTGGTGGTGTAGCTGTGCTGTATAGGAAATGTTTCTGCCTAAAAAAGTTATCAATTGGTGTCTCATTTAGATCATTTGAGTTTATTGATTGTATGATGAACTATTCAACAACTGGCTTGAGATTAGTGGTCGTCTACAGGCCTCCTCCATCGCAGGAACACAAGCTCAATGTAACGTTATTCCTGAACGAATTTGCAACATTTCTAGAAATGCTGGCTAGTACTAATGGACCGCTCCTGCTGACTGGAGATTTCAACTTCCACCTTGATGTTCCAACTGACCGTGCTGCTATTCGTTTTATGGGTTTAATCGAAGCTTTCAATCTCATACAACACGTTAGTGCCTCTACCCATAAAGATGGACATACCCTAGACTTAGTGATCACTAAAGCCAATGATAACTTTATCAAATACATCAAAGTGTCTGATCCAGTTATATCCGACCATTCTGCGGTGCATTGCGAGTTGTCTATCAAGAAACCAGGTCTTGAAAGGCGGGAGATAACATATAGGAATTTGCGGTCGATTGATAGAGAATGTTTTAGCCAGGATATTCGAAATTCAGAATTAGCAAATTATGACAAGTTTGAGAGTGTCTCCGCTCTAACAGACTGCTATGAGAGCACATTATCGAGATTACTTGAGCAACACGCGCCTATTAAGAAACGTGTTGTTACCCTACGACCTGCTGCGCCGTGGTACAATGATCATATCAGAACGGAAAAAGCAAAAAGAAGGAAACTGGAGAGGATATGGCGCAAAAACAAACTTACGATTAATAGGGAAATGTTCGTCGAACAATGCAAATGCGTTAACAGGCTAATTGCAGACTCAAGGATGAAGTTTTACGCTGACACCATTAAGGACAATAGTTCTAATCCGCGGGTATTGTTCTCAACGTTTGTAAAACTGTTAGATCTCAAGGCAACACCAAAACTACCATCGCATGAAAACGCCATTGATCTCGCGAACACCTTTGCTGAGTTTTTTGAGAATAAGGTTCGGTCTCTCAGGGATAACATGCTAGAAGTTACCGACTTGCCTCAAGCTTCGACCTGTCATGTTCCTACGGAATTGCTTGAATTGTCTCCGACTAATGTTACAGAATTGTCTTCTCTTTTACGTACTACGGCTGGGAAATCCTGTATCTTAGATCCAGTACCTGGTGCTCTGCTGAAGGATTGTTACGATGTCTTGTTGCCTGTTATTGTGCGTATTGTGAACTTATCGCTTGATAATGCGACCGTTCCTATGAAACTCAAGGAAGCCGCTCTTACCCCCATAATTAAGAAAGAGGCCCTTGATCATGAACTCTATCCAAGTTACAGGCCTATTTCCAATCTCCGATTTGTATCCAAGGCAATAGAAAAAGTAGTTGCTGCTCGTTTGAATGAGCATCTCAATAATGGTGACCTTATGGAGCTATTTCAATCTGCTTATAGGGCCGGTCATAGCACTGAGACCGCACTGACCCGTGTTCACAATGATGTTCTCCGAGCTATTGATGATGGTCAGTGTGTTATACTTATACTCTTGGACCTTTCTGCCGCGTTCGATACTGTTGACCATTCCATTTTGTTGAATAGACTTGATCATTGCTTTGGAATCCGAGGCAAGGCTCTCACTTGGTTTCAATCCTATCTTCTAAATAGGAGCCAATTTGTTTATGTTGAGAACGAACGTTCCTCGAGCCGTTGTCTGAAATATGGCGTCCCACAGGGTTCTGTTTTAGGGCCCATGCTATATTCCATATACACTGCCCCGCTTGCTAATGTAATCAAACAGCACAACATGTCTTATCATTTCTATGCGGACGACACGCAAATTTATTTAAGCTTCTGTCAATCAGCTGCAGGGGAACCAGAGCATTCCACATCTCGAGTTGAACTGTGTATTAAAGACGTTGAACAATGGATGATGATAAACAAGTTGAAATTGAATGGTGATAAAACTGAACTGTTAGTCCTTAATGCTCGCCATCGGCCGACCCCCACACTCAATTCTATATATGCCGGATCTGATTATATCACTGCATCGACCTCTGCAAGAAATATCGGCGTCTGGTTTGACAATTTGGTTTCTATGGATAAACAGATCGCTTCCATTTGCAAATCTGCATTCTACCATCTAAATAACATAGCCAAAATTAGGAAATTTATATCTTTTAAGCACTGCGAGACCCTTATTCACGCATTTATCACTTCAAAGCTTGATTATTGTAATTCCGTTTTATCCGGTCTTTCCAAGAATCAAACTCAGAGACTACAGTTTGTTCAGAACAGTGCGGCGCGCCTCCTCATGGGGACCAACAAGTATGATAACATAACACCCATATTGAGACAGCTACACTGGCTGCCTGTGACCGAGAGAATTGATTATAAAATCTTACTTCTAACATTCAAATCACTACATGGTATGGCACCTGAATATCTTTCTGAACTGTTATCTGTTTACAAACCTGGAAGATCATTACGCTCCTCGGGTAAATCTCTCCTTGTAACACCGAAATTTAATCTTAAATCATACGGGCAAAGGGCCTTTTCT
>JAEMWC010000520.1:587500-606443 GCA_016490735.1 Pachyseris speciosa
TGGCGGTGGACGAGAGGAAATTTGCTCGTGCTATTGAACGTGTTTGTGAGACTTTTAAAATTTCTTCCCTCTATCCTGAGCAAGAATCAAGTTTAAAAGCACTTCTGGAAGGGAAAAATGTTTATGCAAGTCTGCCAACTGGATATGGAAAGTTGCTAATCTTTTTTGCAGCTCCTGTCATCTTCGAGGAAATCCTCGAGCGTCCTCGTGGAAGCAGTAAAATCTTGGTGATTTCGCCGTTGAAAACACTGATGGAAGATCAGGTGGCATATCTGAGATACTTAGGTCTTTCTGCTATAGCTCTTCACGATGAACAATCGGAAGAACGGCTAAAACAAGTGGAAAAAGGAGCCTTCACGTACTTGTTTGCATCGCCAGAGAAAATGTTGAGTGTGGAAAGATGGCGAAAGCTTCTCTCCAGTAAACATTATCGCGAGTTTTTAGTCGCAATCACTGTTGATGAGGCACACTGCATAAGTCAGTGGGGTCTTCCAGGTTCGAGTTCAAAGCAAGCAGCGGTGCCATTCAGAGTTTGGTATGGTAATCTAGGAGAATTAAAGTCTCTGACTGCAAAGTGATTTACCCTCCATTGTGTTGACGGCTACCGCTTCGCCATCTACTAAAAAGAACATTTTCAGAACATTAAATCTGGATCAGTCGTCTTGCCATGTCATTGAGCATAGCCCAGAACGTTCCAATGTGCAGTTTAGTGTGAAGTATTTGGACAAGAACTTGCTTGTTTCTTCCACTTTTAGCACTTTGATAGTTCCTGTCAAAGAACAATGATTTTCTGCCAGACTCGCAAGCAGTGTGCCTTATTATATTCTGTTTTTAAGGACAGACTTGAAAATGATTTTTATTTGAACAAAACACCTAATTGTCGTGACTGCGAGTTTGCGTTACGCATGTTTATGTTTTCCGGTGATGACAGCTAGAGAGTCAATTTCGCCCGATTGAACTTTGAGTCTTTTTTATATGTGAGACGGGTAGTTTTTCAGTGAAAAGAGAGCGAGTCGAGAAAAGGAATTGATGCTGTGCTATTAAAACTGTTAAAATCAAGAGACTGTGAGTTCCTTTGTCGGCGAAAACCGATTCCCGACAAAAGTGGCGACCCTGCCAGGACAGACGGAAGATATTCATAACCTTGGCATCGATTAGTACCCGTGAAGAACAAAGCACAGCGCACAAATAACGTGTAAACAACATGTCGGAGCTGGAACAAGCGCTGAAGAAGATTGACTCTAAATTCCGGCTATTGGAATTCACGCGAGGTGACGTCCCCAGAATTCAAGAAAAGAAAGACTTGAAGCGACAGAGCGATTGCAGAAGACTTTGGAGAAACAGATCGATAGCGTTCATGAACAGATGGTGGAAATACAAGCACTGAGAATAGAGAAAGGAGAAGAACCGGACGATGTGCGTAAATGGAGCCTGGAGATCGAAAACCAAGTCGCAGAATACGAAGAGATAACCCAGGGTGTTAGGAAAACCGTCAAAAACCTACGTGAAGAAGCCTCACGGGAAGCGAAATTGGAAGAAGAGAAGGCAGAAGAGGAGAAACGCAAGCGGCGACACAAAGAAGAGCTAAAATTAGAGGAGGCGAAAATGCAGATTAAGAGAGATTTTGAGAAGAGCATGGAAGAAGATCGGAACAAGTCCGTGAAGGAAAGCGGTGTGAAGCTGCCAAAATTAACTATAACAAAGTTCCAAGGTACCCATCTGGATTGGCTGCGATTCTGGAGTCAGTTCGAGACCGAAATAGATAAAGCTACCATTACGCAAGTGGCAAAGTTCTCATACCTGAAAGAGCTCCTTGTCCCGAAAGTTCGATCTGCCATCGATGGTCTACCTTACAACACCGAGGGATACGAACGTGCTAAGGCTATCTTGACAGCGAAGTACGGAAAACCGAGTGAAGTCGCCAACGCATACATCCAGAGTATTATTGCCTTGCCTACCGTACAGGGATCACAGCCAGCGAGAGTACACGATTTTTATGAAAAACTGGCCACAAACGTTCAAGCACTCGACACGATGGGAAAAATAAAGGAAATCAACGGCTATGTTCGAGTCACTCTAGACAAATTACCTGGTATCAGAGCTGACCTTGTTTGCTTGGATGACAACTGGCATGATTGGGCGTTCCCACAGATGTTGGAGGCACTTTGTAAATGGTGTGACAGGAATCCTTTACACTCATCCGACCAATCAAACAAGTCGCGAGACAGATTCTTCAACTCAAGGCAAGAAGATTATCGACAGAGACCGTGCGTTTACTGCACTTCAACCAGCCACAAGTCTGCTAACTGTGACAAGATAGCGAGTGTCAGAGATAGGAAGAAACATCTCAGTGAGGGAAGGTTGTGCTTCAATTGCACTGGCACAAGACACAGAGCTGCAGATTGTCGTATTACAAGAGGCTGCCAGAAGTGTAATGGAAGACACCACACATCAATCTGTGACAAAGAGCCCCAACAGTTGCTACTGACCACATTTGAAGATGAAGTTATATACCCAGTAGTAGTTGTCAACGTGAATGAGATAACATGCCGAGCTCTGTTGGACACGGGCCGGAAGCTCTTATGCTTCAGCTACATTGGTCAAGCACCTTGGGAAACAACCAGCCAGAACAGAGTGCAAGAGGATTGACATGATGCTCTGTTCAACCAACCAGAAAATTGTACAGTATGATGTCAGCATTTCAAGTATTCGAGGGAAATGTGAGATGACAACAATGGTGAGCAAGGTCGATAAGAGTGTCCTTCTATCAATTCCAAATCCCAGATACGCTGATAAGATCAAGACATTTTCACACCTCGCGGGTGTTACCATGGATGATGAGGATACCAAGCCCGAACTGCCAATCCATTTGATCCTGGGAGCGAGTGAGTACTCCAGAATAAAGACCCACACCAAGCCGAAGATTGGCAAAGCTGGTGAACCGATCGCTGAACTAACTACATTGGGGTGGACCATGATGTCGGCAGGCAAGGAAGTGGGGCTAAACAGTGTTTACCTGACCAGAACGTCTTCAGTGGAATATCAACAGCTGTGCAGTCTAGACGTGTTGGGCCTTCAAGACAGGCCAGAAGGAGATCAGCAGTGTGTGTATGAAGAATTTAAGGAACAGTTAAGGCAGAGCGACGAGGGATGGTATGAAACGGGTTTGTTGTGGAAACATGGGCACGAGCCGCTCCAAAGCAACGAGCATGGAAGTCTCCGAAGACTTGAAAACCTCACAAAGAAACTTCAAAGAGAGCCCGATCTCCTGGCGCAGTATGACCAGATAATTCAAGACCAGCTGGAGACGGGGATCGTTGAGAGAGTGACGTCAGAACCAGTAGGAAGGGAGTTTTACATTCCACACAAGCCTGTGATTAGAGAGTCAGCTGAATCCACCAAACTAAGAATTGTGTTTGATGCATCAGCAAAAGCCAATAAGAAGAGTCCCTCATTGAACGATTGCTTGGAAACAGGACCGGCTCTTCAGAACCTCCTGTGGGACGTTCTAGTGCGAAACCGCCTGAAACCGATAGCTCTGGCCGGCGACCTAAAGCAAGCATTCCTACAGGTGCGCATTTGGATGGAAGATCGAGATGCCCTTCGGTTCCACTGGTTTAAGAACAAAGCGACATCTGAAGTAGAAGTTCTCAGGTTCACCCGTGCACTCTTTGGCCTTGTACAGTCACCTTTCTTGCTAGGGGGGACACTACAACAACACTTGGAGAGCCAGAGAGAAAAGTACCCAAAAGAAGTAGAAGAAATCCTGAAGAGCTTGTATGTTGACGATGTGATAACTGGTGGAGAAACCGTGCCAGAGGTACGCACACTCAAAGAAACAGCCGTGACAGTATTTGGAGAAGCCCAGTTCAAGCTACACAAGTGGCATTCCAATGCACCAGAGATGGAAGTGAGTTCAGCACCAGATGACTGTAATCAAAGTTATGCCAAGGAACAACTTGGAGTTAAACCTGGAGAAACAAAGATGTTAGGCCTACCATGGGACAAAACCGAAGACACGATTGCTGTAACCTTCCCGGAGCCGCCCCCTGAAGTAACCAAGAGAGAAATGTTGCGATTCCTTGCTTCAATTTACGATCCGCTAGGTGTCGCATCACCAGTATCTCTCGTAGGAAAACTGCTTTACCGAGAGGTGTGTGACCAGAACCAATCATGGGACAAGAAAGTACCAGGGTACATCGAAAGAAGGTGGAAACAATTCGAGAAGAACCTACCTGACCAAATTTCAGTTCCACGCCCTGTGACGACTTTCCAGGAAGCGATTGATGCCATCGATTTGCACGCGTTCGGAGATACAAGTGGCACAGGGACAGCAGCTGCCGTGTATGCCGTGGTTCATCAAGCAAGTGGTTCAAAACAAAGACTATTAGCAGCCAAAGCACGCCTCGCGAAGAAGGGGCTAACTATCCCAAGGCTAGAACTGGTCTCAGTGCACATGGCGGCAAACCTTGCAGAAAACGTGAAGAATGTCCTTCAAGGACAGCCCGTGAAATCGGTTTATGGATGGCTTGATAGCACGGTGGCCCTCCATTGGATCAAGGGAGGAGGAGGAAGCACCTATAAACAGTTTGTGGCAAACAGGGCACAGAAGATTAGAGAGAAAGATTTTATAGAATTGAGACATGTGGAAACTAGTCAGGATCCAGCGGACATCGGCAGCAGAGGCTGTGATGGAGACAAGCTACCAAGGCTGTGGTTGAAAGGACCGGAATGGTTGGCAGATCCCGAGTGCTGGCCACCTCATCTACTCACAGAACCAACGGAGGAAACGGAAGCAGAAGCTAAGTTAACAAAGGAACTCCTGCGGACTGCTGTAGAGACCAAGAACGAGCTAGATGACATCTTAGAGAAGCACAACTACTGGACAACAATTCGAGCAACAGCATGGATCAGGCGTTTCCTGGACAACTGCAAGTTGAGCAAAGAAACATGAACCCGAGGTCCTTTGACGACGGCCGAGACTGAAAAGCAAGCGCAGTGGTGGTTCAAGAGAGCACAAGAAAGCTACAGTGGAACAGAGAATTTCAAGCAAGACCAGTTAAGACTCAACTTGCAGAAGAATGGTTTGGGGTTGTACAAGTGTCGTGGTAGAATACAAGGAAGCTATCCAATTTACCTGCCTCCAGATGCCCCGTTGTCAGAGAAGTTAACCCAGGATGCACATATCATGACGTTGCACGGGGGAGTTGGTCTCACTATGGCCTTTATCAGGCGCGAGGTTTGGATACCCCGGCTGAGAAGTTTAACTAAAAGAGCAATCAAAAGTTGTTTTGGATGCAAGAAGTTCCAAGCCGCGGCATTTCAAAAGCCACCTCCTGGAAACCTTCCAAATGACCGTACCTCTGGTTCAGTTCCATTCCAAGTAGTGGGCGTCGATTACGCCGGTCCAATTTCCTACAAGATCGGCAAGAAAAGAGGAGACGGGAAAGCCTACATTTTGCTGTTTGCATGTAGTCTCATGAGAGCCATCCACTTGGAGCTGTTGACTAACCAAACAACTGAGGAATTCATCAAAAGCTTCAAGCGCTTCATAGCAAGAAGGGGCAGGCCACAAAAGGTGTACTCCGACAACGGGGATAGTTTCGTTGCGGCTTCAAAATGGTTAAAAGGAATCATGGAAGACGAGAAGCTCCATGGCTACCTGGCCCACCACCATATTGCATGGCAATTCAACTTAAGCAGGGCCCCTTGGTGGGGCGGCCAATTCGAGAGGATGATAGGACTTGTAAAGCAGGCCATGTACAAGTCAATTGGGGGAGCTCATCTTACATGGGGTGAGCTTGAAGAGGTGATCCTGGACGTTGAAGTCACTCTCAACAACCGCCCCCTGACTTATGTAGAGGATGATATCCAACTACCTGTGCTGACACCCAACACAATGATGTTCGGTCAACCCAACCTGCTGCCCGAAGATGATGTTGATTCGATGGAGGACGGAGATCTGAGGAAACGTGCAAGATATATCCGGCACTGTAAGGACGTGCTATGGTCCCGATGGACTGGGGAGTATATCAAGAGCCTTCGAGAGAGGCACAATCTCAACCACAAGAAGGGAGGACTGCCTATCAAGGAAGGTGATGTTGTGTTAATCCAAAGTGACGAGCGTAACAGAGGGAAGTGGAAACTCGCGATCGTGGTGAAGCTAATCAAAGGTAGAGATGGAGTCGTCAGAGCAGCAAGACTGAGAGCAGGCAAACTGTATCTGGAGCGGGCGATCCAACAGTTGTGCCCCATGGAGTTGTCCTGTGACCGGATCCAGGAACCTCAAGCTCCAGTTCTCAGCCCTACAGCTCGGGTGTTTACACCCAGGAGAGCGGCCGTGGCTGCTACAGACCGCATAAAGGCTATTGCTGATCAAGAAGAACAACAGAATTAGAAGTGAACACTAATGAAACGTTTATTCTCGTTTGTTTTGTATTTGACACCTCCGGTATCAAATAGGGGGAGAGTGTCGTGACTGCGAGTTTGCGTTACGCATGTTTTTGTTTTCCGGTGATGACAGCTAGAGAGTCAATTTCGCCCAATTGAACTTTGAGTCTTTTTGATATGTGAGACGGGTAGTTTTTCAGTGAAAAGAGAGCGAGTCGAGAAAAGGAATTGTGAAAGCTAGGCTTGATGCTCTGCTATTAAAACTGTTAAAATCAAGAGACTGTGAGTTCCTTTGTCAGCGAAAACCGATTCCCGACATAATCCCAAGGAGCGAATAATGGAGATGTTTCGTTCAGGAACTCCAGAGTCAGTGAAGAAGCACATTCTTGACAATATATCCCAGGACAATGGGCACATTAGAGTTATCGCATGCACTATTGCCTTTGGAATGGGAGTGAACTGCAAAGGGGTGCATCGTGTTGTTCATTTAGGCCCTGCCAAAAATCTTGAGTGCTATGTCCAGGAATGTGGAAGAGCAGGAAGGGATGGGCAACCAGGTACATGCCTTTTGCTTCACAATGGACTACTGGCAGTACATTGTGCAGATGACATCAAGGACTACCTGTCCAATGATAAAGAATGTAGGCGAACTTTCATTTATAGTTAATTCCAGGAGAATTCTCTTCTTCTGTATCAGGTCACCAGTGCTGTGACATTTGTGCCAAGAGCTGCAGGTGTGGGCAAGAAAGCTGCACTGAGCCTGGCACTTTGTCTTTGGAATCCGATGCTGACGACACATGTACTGAATGCCCTGAAAGCGTCCGAACAGTCAAAGAAATGGATAAAATCAGACTTCGAAGTGAACTTTTTTAAAAATTCATGAAAGACTTACTTATACAAAATACTTCAGGTGCTATAGCATCTGCGAACATTCTGCATGAATTCACCTCGTTCCATATTCAGCAAGTTCTCGACAACTGTGACAAAATCAAAACATTAATTGATTTGGAAGATTTTGTTGAAATTTGAAGAAAGGATCATAGCAGAGGAATTCTTGCTGCTATTCACAAGATCTTTGATGATGTGGATGAGGATGAACTGAAAACACCAGAGTGTGAAGGTGAAGAAATGGACGAATATGCGCAGGATTGGGCAAACATCAGAGATGATTCTGAATTGTGTAATCTGTTAAATGACAGTGACTTGCAAAATGTAGATGTTCACATGGAAGAGATTGACATGTCAGGTAATGAGCAAAGAAACATGAGTAGCATGATTGGAAATCTTTTTAAGTCCTTTTAAATGTGATTAAGTATAGCAAGGACAAATCTCAGTATTTGTTAGATTTGGCACTATGCATGTAAATGAAGTTTTATTATGCCTTCCTAGAAAGTACTTAACATTTTTTGGAGCTTAATACTCAACCAAGTTTATATTTCCCTTTGCTTTTCTTTCTTTCCTATGGCTATGTTTACATGTTTTGTTGAAGATTTGTTCACCTGTGCAAGTCCTAACTTAACAAAATTAATTTCTTAAGCTTACTAAGAAACTATTAAAATTCCTAAAACATGTCCTCTCCCTTAGTGATGTTCATTTAGCAGAAACAAACTTACAATGATTTTGTGAAACTGAAATGGTACAATAACTCAATTATAGAGTACTTAGCCTGGGGTGGGGGGGGGGGTACTCCCTTACTTGGGCTATATGGGGACATGCCACTGGACAGGGTAAAGTTGTTTGGCCTTGCTGTCCTAAACAGAGTATACAATTTTACTTGCTTCTGTCCTAATAATTAAGGGTCAGTTGTCCTAAACAGGAGCCAAGAGACTCCCAGACTGCTTTCTTTTCTTACCCTGCGAGAAGTTAGGTTGAAAGAGCATGCAATCGAGCAGTAAATGATGAGCAGTGCGTTTCTTTTCCTGGTTTTACTGTAAAACCAGAGTGTGTGTATTTTGTCTATTGTCCTAAACAGGGTCTTGAAATGGAGGCTGTTGTCTTACACACAGGGTAGGGTTTTTAGAGTATTTTTGTCCTAAACAAAGTCAGGATTTCAAACCCTTGGTGGCCCCCCGATACTCCAGCATTCGTCAAGTATCCCCCCCCCCTGGGACTCAGCGTGCCTTTCTCACACATACAATGTTTCTTTTGTGCTTATTGATCCACTGAAACATGTCCTGGAGATCAAAGTGTTCCAAAAGAGTTGACTCCATGTCCTTAAATTGTTCGTAGCTGCGCCCAGGGGTCCATTTGAAAGCTTTCTGGGAAATAATCTCTGCAGCAGTCTTCTGCAAATCAGATGCAACAGAAATTTCATAGAGGTGCCCTGAACGGCGGATTACATGACACTCTTGATCAAAGTTGTCAAGAGCTACTTTTGTGATGTCAACTGCATGACAGTAGCGGTCAACAGCTTTGTGGTTTGTTGCATTCGGTCCAAGCTTTCGCTGTACTTCTTTTAGAAGTCTGTTGTAAAATTCAAGAAGTAGATCTAGAGGAATATTGTTCCCCATACCAGATCTTAACAAGGCAGTTCTGTTCCATATAAGTTCATGGGAATGTTTAGGGGAAAGCAACCCATACACTTGAAACATCATTCCTACGGCTTCTAGAGCATATCATTTCTGAGATAGGGTAACTGAAATTTCCAGCACCTGAAAATATGTTTCCCATCTCCTTCTCTGATTAAGCATCAAAAAAATTTAAAATTAACATGCCATATTCTAGGAGGGAACATTGGTAATTAAACATGTCATCCTTTTCTGGGACAGGCTTTGCAGACACCCCCTCACTTGAAAAGAGCAACTGTTGAGTATCAGAAGTTGAGATTGGTTGATTGTGGCTTGATTCATCATCTCGCATTCACTTGCCATTGAAAATGAAAGTTTTTCCACATCCCGGGAAAAAGCAAATAAATCTGCCATCATCAGTCTGATTCCTTCTGTTGCTTGCCTCTTCTTCCTCAGCAGCTAAAAGGCTGTTGAGAATGGATTCTACATTCTCTCTTCTGATCACATAACTATCAACAACACGGGAGGCTACTTTGTGCAAATACTCCTTCTTCTCAATATCGCTAGCCTCTTGGAGGTTTGGTTGAAAAAATTCACCCGTCGGGCTATCAGATAAAGTGTTCATCCCAAGTTCATAAACAGCAGCTGCTACTAGCCTTGCTTTTATTTCTAATTCAAAAAATTTTCTGCGTGGGTTTACAGCAGCATCAACATTTTCCCTTGACATTTTGCCTGTTAATTAAGTTTCTGTCGCTGTAGAGGGTACACTTGTCTCCAGCTGACTTGGTATTGTAGAAGTTCTTGAAAGCAACCTTGCAAATTAATGGATAAGATGAATTATTGTCAATTTTTTAAAAAACATTTAGAACTGTGGTATTGAAAATTATCAGACAGCCTTCCATACAGGCTAGCTTCCAATGTAATTAATATGGTTCTAGTTTCATGAAGCCCTGCAAAGATAGGCCATAATTTTGGTTAATTAGCAAACCTGTTGTTATCACCAAACTGGGTATTCAATTACATAGAAGACATTGTTTTGGGTTTTTTTGTTGTTGTTGTTGTTGTTTTTATTGAGGAGGCGGGGGGGAGGGAGGAATTGAACTTTTGGTCAGACTTTATTTTAACACTCACAGAGAAATGGTAACTAGATTTAATTAAGGGGATAACAAGTTATACCTTATTTCAGTTTTTTCAAGATAGTATTTTTTCTGTAATGTAACTTTGTTATTTGTATTACTGTATGGTGGAAAACAGCTCAAAGCCAGTGGCTACTCTGGTTACCTGTAACCAATTTTTCTATTTTCCCTAACCTTATGCAACAAATATTTCTCCTTTTTATATTTATACTAGCTAATCAATCAGTGAATCAATCAATGAATCAATCAATCTATCTATCTATCTATCAATCAATTTTTGTTGTGCACCAAAATAACTATGTGCGTGGAAAATAGAGTAGCCATTGCCAACAAATTTATTCATGTAATACTACGGGTAAATTGTGCACAATAAAGACGTCGAGTTGAGCTGTCAATAAAAAATTTAATACCATTAGAAACTTATTTCCTGCATGCCAGTCAGCAATTTCTAGATCAAGCCCCTCCAGCTGTTCTTCAGGGGTAAAACCATTCGAAAGTTCAAATAGTGCATTTACTCCTCGTTCCACTGACAACTGGTCTGCAACTGCACCTTGAGAGGAATACACTCTGTTTGCACCATCCCCATAGTGTGGCACATACTGGTGGAGAGCTGTGAGAACTTGCTGAATGCCATCTGCATCATTTTCATTGTGGTACAGCATTCCGAGAAATGACTGAAAAAAGCAAAATGGGTGCTCAGGTCTCACTTTGTTAAAAAAAAAATAAACATCTTGTAATTTTTAGTTTCATACTGTACATGCTATAAAGTGTGGACACAACCTCAATCACCTCTTCTTTGAGTTGTGTGAAAATTAATTTATCATAAGAGAGCCCTCAAGACTTGTTAGTACTCAGTTGTGTTCAATCTAGACATCTCTGTGCTAAATTATGTATGGGTTGGGAAAAAGTCTTTGGAAGGTCTCACATGAATTGCATGCTTACCATAGAGAGCTACAGAAAACAGAAAAAATACCCCTAGCTACAAAACAATAGCAACACTTAATGACAACAAACAGAATTAAAATGCTTATGAGAAAAATAATGTCAAAACTGAGTCTCTCCCTGGTTATTTTGCAGTAATTATTAGGAGCCACAAGGTACCATACCATTTGGGACTTTTCCCTGGTCTCTCTGCTGTATTGGTGTGGAATGTGTTGACAAACCACTGACTTTAGAAATGCTAAACAAGGAATTTCCACAATAGCTCTTGTGGTCAGTGTGATATAATTTTGCCTCTGCAGGTGGTGCTCTAGATTAGACAAGCAAAACATGTCTTTTTCAAGAAACGGTGTTAGAGTCTGGAATAACCTATCTAATGAAATTCGTCAAATGCCTAAAGTGCAATTTAAACGCAAACATTCACAATATGCTCCTTCAGAAACTCTCGGAGGCGAATGAGTATATTGATCTATTGGATTTGAATATGTCTTGAAAACTAAACTCAGCTCATTCTATTAGCTTTCTATCTACATTATCCCTCCAGCTTCTCATGTGATCTGCCTTTTTTTTCTCCTGAGAATCTTTGTTTTTTCCCCAAATGTTATTAATACTAGTCAGTATTCAGTAATCACCTTATTTTAATGTATTGTACGATAATAATTAATTTTACTTAGTATTGTAATTGTATTGTAATTGTAATTATTCACTTTGTATTTAGTATTCAGCTTATTCTAATGTACTGTGCGATAATAATTAATTCTATTTAGTATTGTTATTGTAATTATTCACTTTGTATTCAGTATTCAGCTTATTTTAATGTATTGTGCGATAATAATTAATTCTACTCAGTATTTTAATTGTATTATTGTAATTATTCTACTTAGTGTCAAGCCACTTCTAGCCTCGAATAGCTATAGCTAACTGCAAGCAGTGGTACATCCTATTTTGTATTTTCTCAATTTTTCTCAATAAACTTGAAACTTGAAACTTGGTCATAAGGGCTTGGCAAGCACAGGCCCTTTTCCATTTGTAGCAGGCCATCTGTAGCTGGCTTTGTGTCAGACAAAATGGTTTCCAGAGACACGGTTTTCAACTGCCATATGTGTCACCCAATGCACATCAACGTTTTGGTGCTCCTCTGTCATGGTATGGACTTGTCTGAAATCAAAATTGTCAAACACCAACTTCCTCCCTTTGTCTGGAGGCAGAACAACAGATGGTACTGCTTCGGTTGATTGTGGTGGCTGTTCACTTCCACCAGTGGGTGGCTGCACTAAAGACAATTCATGTTTATTTTTCAGCCGGTTAGTCTCTTCCTTCACCTTCTTCTCAACTGAGACAGCAAACTCTTTTCCAAACTCATCAACTTTCGAAATAGTAAGTATGCCCTGTGGTTACCCTTAAGGCACCAAGACGGGTAAGAGAGCCCTGAAAATTGTATTAGAGACATTGCTAAATAACATTGCTTGGGTTTTGTTTGAATAAGTGTATTTTTCAAGTCTCAAAACATAGCCTGACTACACATGTCTATACCTCCAAGTACACACTGTAAATAGCACTATATTTTTCGAAGTCAGCAAATTCATCAGCCCTGTTTGACAACAAAATTACAATTTCCTGTAAAATTTGAAGAAATCCAATAATAATTTGGCATTAAAATTCACTTGTGCAACAGAAGTAGATTAAAATATGCAAAACCACAGGATTTTAACTATCAAGAAATATCAAGAAAACATAAAAAATTATATTTCACTGCAGAAACATTTCCTAACATTGCAAGTACTGTGTTTGTTGTCTCGATCTATCAAGTTCTGAAATATTTTTCATTTAGATTTTAACCTATATTTTACATGTAATACTGTAATTATGACAAAACTCCAGTTAAGCAAAAAAAATCAGCAACCGTTTATTTGCCATGCCAGTCAGTGGTATTAATTGACAAATGTTCCATACAGTTGAAACAGTCAGAGTAAATCGGAACATAAGTGAATATTTCAAGTGACGCGGTGGAATAGAACAGGATTCTTGACTATACGAGAAAATTTCAGGCAAATTTAATCAAACCGAATATGTTCAATTGACTTTACCACAACAATGAAACTATATTATGCCTAACACTACAATTATTGTAGATATTACTTATGACTGGAATGGGTCCTTGAATCCCTCAGTTTTATTTCCCAGTGATTACTAAATTGCGAATGTAATTATATCAAAATAAACTACTCACAATTATTCCTGTGTCGTACAAAATAACTGTGTTAAACAACTGCATAGCGTTAATGCATGGGGATCTGTTCTTGAGCAAAACTGCGGCGGACATACACACTGCTGGAACCCAAAATTCATCCTCTCGTTTGCTTTTTCGCACACTCGCTGTCCATAGAACGGCGCTAAACAAAGGCGCTTTCGATCCGAGTTCGTTGGTGAACTTTTTGAATGAAAAGGACTGAAGATCTTCCTTTTTCGGGATCTGAGGCAACTTGGGTTCTTCAAAGAACATAGAGCGGTGCACTCACGATCCACTTCTTGCAAAAACAGCTGCTGAACGTGCTTCTTCAAAATTGGGTTTCTCCAAACAGCCCCAGCGATCTGCTTATAAGTTCCACGACAGAGCATTTTACCAAGAGATTCGAGTCCTTCGTGCAATACGTTGTCTTTAGTTCTGCTCGGCCACTCAACTGTAACTAGAACGCATGTCTTCTTTGCTACGCTACTTGTCTCGTCACCTTCCCGGGCAGTTATCGGTGAAACGGGTATTGATGGAAAGGCAGCAGGATGGACTTTGTCCTTGCAAGGAGTCGAAGTAACTGCAGAAACTGGAAATTGGTTGACTGAGATTCTATTCAACACGTCACCATCGTGTGATTTGTGTCGCTGATCCACAGATCGGATATCCTCCAAGGCAATTCACTTCACAGGCTGCTCTTGTGGAAAATCGCCCTCCAAAAGATTCGATTGAGGAGTTGGTGACGTACCGACTGGTAAAACAAAATTATTTGTCACTCTGTTTACAACGTTACGTAGCTTGGAGTTAACATCTTCAAGATTAGTCAGAAGCGCTCTTCTTTTCTTCAGTAATACGAGACAACTCCTGCAAATGTAGGCTGAGTTGAAAGGTACATTGTAGTCCAACATCAATATTTCAGCTCGAACGTTGAATGTAGTACCCTTCCTTCCATCGACGAGATTTTTGTCGCAGTTCTGAACGATACAATTTGAGCAAAGGACGCACAAAATCATACCGGACGCAGGCTAATTTTTTTCTCGAGATGATTCGTGGTGACGCACAGCATATCGCCCGTGGAAAACCCGCGAAAATTATAACCAATCAAAAACATGCTATTCGTGCGATAACGTAAGAGCCAATCATATCATTTTCCACACATTCCTGGAAAAGTCACAGACCGGGGACACCATTATCAACGGTAACACACAGACGTCTCTCCCCGCGTTTTTCCGGTGAGAGGCGGCTGTGACACAGGCTACAAGGCAAGGAAACAGTTAGAAATTGATATTTTGAAGCATTGCATCTACTTTTAAGTCATTAATCAATGCCTAACAGTAAGAATTCCTATGCATACATATTGTAAAGCGTCACACCCTATTAGCATATAAATTGATCGCAGAACCGCAAGGCAAGGAAGCAGTTAGAAATTGATAATTTGAAGCATTGCATCTACTGTTAAGTCATTAATCAATGCCTAACAGTAAGAATTCCTATGCATACATGTAAAACTTCGCACCCTATTAGCATATTAATTGATCGCAGAACTGCAAGGCAAGGAAACAGAAATTGATATTTTGAAGCATTGCATCTACTGTTAAGTCATTAATCAATGCCTAACAGTAAGAATTCCTATGCATACATATTGTGAAGCGTCACACCATATTAGCGTATAAATTGATCGCAGAACCGCAAGGCAAGGAAACAGTAGAAATTGATAATTTGGAGCATTGCATCTACTGTAAAGTGATCAAGCAATACCTAACAATTGAAGGGCTGGGGGCATAAACTGCCTATGTAGAGTTTTAGGTGTTTTTTTTTTGCATACGTTATTTCTCGAAAACGAAAAAAGAAATCGGTGAAAAAAAAAAATACGGGACAATGTTTTTGAATCAAAATGCAGTTCACATGCAAACATTTGGACAAATCCAAGCGAACTAAAAAAACGGCCGAAAATTCCACATAGGCAGTTTATGCCCCCAGCCTTTCATAAAGTTAAGCTCATTTGTATGAGTACTGTATTTGTCGCGTACCCAGTGCAGCCGGTACAGGGTGTTGTGCACTGGAGATCGGGAAGTGTCAACCACAGTATAGAATTCAACAGCACAAGTTGACTCAACAGCATTTAATCTGAACAGCAACTCGTCTGAATTATTGTACACATGCGCTGAAAACTAAAGGGGGAAATTACAATGTACAAGATCAAAAAAGGGGCTAAGACTAATTACAAAAGAAGCAAAATTGAAAGGAAAACGAAAACTAAATACAATAAGCTGAAACTTACGTCTGATCCTGTCTAAAGGGCTAGAGAAACTCCAACGTTACGTAACTCCGAAAAGATAAAACTGATCTGAAAACTCCAATGTTACTCCGTAGATCTCCTAACTCCAACTCCGCAAAAAACTTAGGGGGCGCTCTCTGATAAGGGCACAATTCACGTGTACAGTTGTAAAACCGGTTAAAAAACGAGAATGGCTAGCTACGTAATTGATTCAAACTGTGAACAATAGTACATGAAAATAGGGGCGTAAAAACTCGATAAATGAAACAGAGCAGAAAGGTATCTTATCTAAATCAAAACAAAACCAAGCTTAATTACGTAATCAAGTTCTCTTTGATTGAATGTTCATTGTTCATCACAGTATTAATATTCATACGTGAATAGCGATCTGCACTATTACTAAAAATAGATTTTGACAGATACGACTTCCCGCCTGACTCAGACAAACATTGAGATGCGATAGAAGGGAATGTATGAGCGAGGAGGGCCGTAGCGAAAAAAAAAAATGAAAAACTAGGTTAAATCTCAGAGTTAGTATTCAAGAAGGAAGATTCATGGTTACTACCAAGCACTGCTGTTGGGGTGAATGCTAAAATGACTCCAGATATCCTCAAAAATAGACAAAATCACTCCGAGACAGCAGTGCATACAGGCTCTTCCTTTGACCACGCGAATCGAGATTGCACGCCATTCGAAAGCAAAACCGAGACCGCACTCAATTCAAAAGCAAAATCGAACCAAAAAACGTCTCTGAATTGCCCAAATGAAGAGCCTGTATGCAGGCTCGTAGAAGAATGAACTGTCTTCATACCGTTTCTGAAACCGACGCTTGCAAGACATAGCAAAGTGCAAACGCTGGCTAGTGGCTTGTTCGCGGGAGTTCTTAACAGGGAAAACATTACTAAGAATACCTATATTTATGCTCTCAAATGGCTCGGAGAAAAAGGTTCATCGGCCGAGCGAATCGTACTCCACCACAAGCAAGTTGAGCGCGTGCTCCCAAGAGAAAGAGCGGAGCCGATGACAAAGAAGAAGCTAGTAGACGGAAACTGTACTGAGAAATTACAGGGGCACCCAACGAGCCAAATCAACCAAAAGCTGTAGAAAGGCATTTTTAAGTACATTATGGTGTTTGAAGTCTGTTTATAGTGATGTTTTCGTTAGCTAGAAGAATTTCATCTGTTCGGATTCCCTATACCTGAAGTTTTAATTGCCCGAAAAAGTTAGGGAACAAAATCTTCCTTTGAGAAAATGCAAGCTGAAATGAACTTTCCACGAACTTTCTAAGGAACAATTTTCTTTCCGAAAATGCTAGCTGACGTTTTTGACTGCCAAAACTGCAGCAATTACGACCTTTCCGAAAACCTCAGGGGCTATGATTTCCCCATTGCGAATCTTTTAGGCCACGTTTTATCTACGAAAATCCGAGTGCACTCTTTAATCGACACCGAAAGCCAAAGGCGAACTGCCCTCTACCGAACAGATATCTACCGAAACTTGTCGTTGGGTGCCCCTGAAATTATTCAACTGACGATCGAGAGCCATTAGATTTTACTTCGAAGGTCGATGCCATCGATGACAGCGGATCAACAATCAATAGTTGTGCTATGACGCCTTTAAATGAGGACTCTATAGAAAAGCTGGTTTCGGATCAAGGCTCTCAAACTCGAGTTATCCGCAAAGGTTCTGACCATGATTTTGAATTAAGAATGAAGTTTCGACGACAAAACTTCAGACTCCCAAACTAATAAGTACTCTTTCTTACGAGAACATCGTGCGAGTGAAACACTTCTTTAGCCTCAGACCTCTGCATTGTAAGGTTTTGCAAAATTTTCTTCATGATATATTGCTTTGGAGAGTATCAACTATTGCACCAGCAAAGATTGCCCTGCAACGGAGAATGCGAGAACAGGCCCACAGAGTGATTATTTTTTCTTTCCACTGAAGACGGTTAGAGCACCCATCATTCCCTGGCATTTTGTGAAATGTATCCCCATCTCATGTTTGTCAGGCCAGCAATAGTATAAATATTACTAATAAAGTCGGCAATCTATAACACGTGCATAGTTTAATAAAGAGAGAAGAAATGTTAAACTTATGGAAGCATGCAAACAGAGTTTGCCACTCAGCTTTCGACACACATCTCTATTGAGAGGGTCGTGAAGGGGGGGTCCTAATCCATTTCCCAGGAAAATATATTTTTTTTTCAAATCCCAGCTCAAATCCCACAATCCCAGGCTGTGTTGCTCAAATTGAAATCCCATTCCCATTTTTCTATTGTTTTGTATTTCATGAATCCCAGTCCCAGTGCACAAAAAACCCATTTGCCAGCCTCTAAAAAAGGGAAATCCCAGCTCCCATTTTACCCCTTCACGACCCTCTATTGAAAGAGAGACTTTTTGCCCCGAGTCGGAATCGAACCGACGTTCCCAGTTACTAGTCGGGCGTGATAACCACTACACAACCGGAGCAACCACGCTGGCAACGTGGCCACTTTAGAAAGTGAGTAGCGATACCAGTACTCACTTGCTAAAGTGGCCAGGTCGCCAGTGTGGTTGCTCCGGTAGTGTAGTGGTTATCACGCCCGACTAGTAACTGGGAACGTCGGTTCGATTCCGACCCGGGGCAAAAAGTCTCTCTTTCAATAGAGATGTGTGTCGAAAGCTGAGTGGCAAACTGTGTTTGCATGGTTCCATAAGTTTATTGTTCTACGGCTTTCATGGCTTCGAAGGTATTTACATATATATAGAAGAAATGTTGTTAGATGGAAAGGAACGCCAGCCGGTCGATTGAATAAACGAAGGCGAAGCCAAGTTGCTATTTTCTAGCAATTCTGAACTTTCTCAATTCTCAATTCTGAAGCATTCTCCCACCTTGAAAGTAAAGGTGGACTACAGCTGTCAATCATCTGTAGATTGAATGTGAAGACCGCATGAAAACATTCAAAAATAGATGCGTCCACTATTGTTTTGCCGCCGTGGAAAAAAATTGAGTAACAACAATCTAGGGAGCTTGAGTACTAGGTGTGGTGTGCGACCTTTATAAAACATGTTATAAAAGAAAAACTGTTTTTCTCTCCTATTCTATTCTGCTCAAACTTAATCTGCTTTCCAGAATCCTGATTTCCCATTCCCGGGCCCTAGGAAGACTGCTGACGATCATAACGAAGAAAGCACCGAATATAATGAAGTATAGCTGGTTTTCCGGTATTCTTACCTTCCCGCATTCCGGCTTTCCAGATTCTTGATTTCCCATTCCCGGGCCTTGGAAGACTGGTGATAATGAAAAAAACCACCGAATATAATGAAAAAACCACCGAATATAATGATGTAAGCACCGAATATAATGATGTAAGCACCCGATATAATGAAGAAAGCACCGAATATAATGGAGAAACCACCGAATATAAATGGTGAAAAGCACCAATATAACGAAGTAAGCACCGAATATAATGGTGTTTCAA
>JAEMWC010000521.1:0-37500 GCA_016490735.1 Pachyseris speciosa
TTTGAGTGGATCCGAGGCCCAAATACCCAGTGGTGTGCTATTTAAATAACCAGCAAAATCTGTGATTTTAAGCACGGTACTTTTTTGTTCCCAAACTACTCCAAAATGTTTGGATTTGGTCAAAATTGGACAACCTTTTAAAGTTTTTTCTGTTTTGGTTTGTGTCTGGTTAGAACGGATGAAGAGATGATATTTAGCAATGACTTAGAGTGGGTACAAGGCCAAGAACACCATTTATGAGGATTTGGAGTTTTGGCCATTTTCTTAAGGGTAAGCCTATGGTTTGGGGTCAAAAATTGGAAAAATTGGAAATTTTTCTGCGCTTGTTTATGGCTAAAATGCATCAAGAAATGATAGATAGCGATGATTTTGAGTGGATCCGAGGCCCAAAATACCCAGTTGGTGTGCTATTTAAATAACCAGCAAAATCTGTGATTTTAAGCACGGTACTTTTTTGTTCCCAAACTACTCCAAAATGTTTGGATTTGGGTCAAAATTGGACAACCTTTTAAAGTTTTTTCTGTTTTGGTTTGTGTCTGGTTAGAACGGATGAAGAGATGATATTTAGCAATGACTTAGAGTGGGTACAAGGCCAAGAACACCATTTATGAGGATTTGGAGTTTTTGGCCATTTTCTTAAGGGGTAAGCCTATGGTTTGGGGTCAAAAATTGGAAAAATTGGAAATTTTTTCTGCGCTTGTTTATGGCTAAAATGCATCAAGAAATGATAGATAGCGATGATTTTGAGTGGATCCGAGGCCCAAAATACCCAGTTGGTGTGCTATTTAAATAACCAGCAAAATCTGTGATTTTAAGCACGGTACTTTTTTGTTCCCAAAACTACTCCAAAATGTTGGATTTGGGTCAAAATTGGACAACCTTTTAAAGTTTTTTCTGTTTTGGTTTGTGTCTGGTTAGAACGGATGAAGAGATGATATTTAGCAATGACTTAGAGTGGGTACAAGGCCAAGAACACCATTTATGAGGATTTGGAGTTTTGGCCATTTTCTTAAGGGGTAAGCCTATGGTTTGGGGTCAAAAATTGGAAAAATTGGAAATTTTTTCTGCGCTTGTTTATGGCTAAAATGCATCAAGAAATGATAGATAGCGATGATTTTGAGTGGATCCGAGGCCCAAAATACCCAGTTGGTGTGCTATTTAAATAACCAGCAAAATCTGTGATTTTAAGCACGGTACTTTTTTGTTCCCAAAACTACTCCAAAATGTTTGGATTTGGGTCAAAATTGGACAACCTTTTAAAGTTTTTTCTGTTTTGGTTTGTGTCTGGTTAGAACGGATGAAGAGATGATATTTAGCAATGACTTAGAGTGGGTACAAGGCCAAGAACACCATTTATGAGGATTTGGAGTTTTTGGCCATTTTCTTAAGGGGTAAGCCTATGGTTTGGGGTCAAAAATTGGAAAAATTGGAAATTTTTTCTGCGCTTGTTTATGGCTAAAATGCATCAAGAAATGATAGATAGCGATGATTTTGAGTGGATCCGAGGCCCAAATACCCAGTTGGTGTGCTATTTAAATAACCAGCAAAATCTGTGATTTTAAGCACGGTACTTTTTTGTTCCCAAAACTACTCCAAAATGTTTGGATTTGGGTCAAAATTGGACAACCTTTTAAAGTTTTTTCTGTTTTGGTTTGTGTCTGGTTAGAACGGATGAAGAGATGATATTTAGCAATGACTTAGAGTGGGTACAAGGCCAAGAACACCATTTATGAGGATTTGGAGTTTTTGGCCATTTTCTTAAGGGGTAAGCCTATGGTTTGGGGTCAAAAATTGGAAAAATTGGAAATTTTTTCTGCGCTTGTTTATGGCTAAAATGCATCAAGAAATGATAGATAGCGATGATTTTGAGTGGATCCGAGGCCCAAAATACCCAGTTGGTGTGCTATTTAAATAACCAGCAAAATCTGTGATTTTAAGCACGGTACTTTTTTGTTCCCAAAACTACTCCAAAATGTTTGGATTTGGGTCAAAATTGGACAACCTTTTAAAGTTTTTTCTGTTTTGGTTTGTGTCTGGTTAGAACGGATGAAGAGATGATATTTAGCAATGACTTAGAGTGGGTACAAGGCCAAGAACACCATTTATGAGGATTTGGAGTTTTTGGCCATTTTCTTAAGGGGTAAGCCTATGGTTTGGGGTCAAAAATTGGAAAAATTGGAAATTTTTTCTGCGCTTGTTTATGGCTAAAATGCATCAAGAAATGATAGATAGCGATGATTTTGAGTGGATCCGAGGCCCAAAATACCCAGTTGGTGTGCTATTTAAATAACCAGCAAAATCTGTGATTTTAAGCACGGTACTTTTTTGTTCCCAAAACTACTCCAAAATGTTTGGATTTGGGTCAAAATTGGACAACCTTTTAAAGTTTTTTCTGTTTTGGTTTGTGTCTGGTTAGAACGGATGAAGAGATGATATTTAGCAATGACTTAGAGTGGGTACAAGGCCAAGAACACCATTTATGAGGATTTGGAGTTTTTGGCCATTTTCTTAAGGGGTAAGCCTATGGTTTGGGGTCAAAAATTGGAAAAATTGGAAATTTTTTCTGCGCTTGTTTATGGCTAAAATGCATCAAGAAATGATAGATAGCGATGATTTTGAGTGGATCCGAGGCCCAAAATACCCAGTTGGTGTGCTATTTAAATAACCAGCAAAATCTGTGATTTTAAGCACGGTACTTTTTTGTTCCCAAAACTACTCCAAAATGTTTGGATTTGGGTCAAAATTGGACAACCTTTTAAAGTTTTTTCTGTTTTGGTTTGTGTCTGGTTAGAACGGATGAAGAGATGATATTTAGCAATGACTTAGAGTGGGTACAAGGCCAAGAACACCATTTATGAGGATTTGGAGTTTTTGGCCATTTTCTTAAGGGGTAAGCCTATGGTTTGGGGTCAAAAATTGGAAAAATTGGAAATTTTTTCTGCGCTTGTTTATGGCTAAAATGCATCAAGAAATGATAGATAGCGATGATTTTGAGTGGATCCGAGGCCCAAATACCCAGTTGGTGTGCTATTTAAATAACCAGCAAAATCTGTGATTTTAAGCACGGTACTTTTTTGTTCCCAAAACTACTCCAAAATGTTTGGATTTGGGTCAAAATTGGACAACCTTTAAAAGTTTTTTCTGTTTTGGTTTGTGTCTGGTTAGAACGGATGAAGAGATGATATTTAGCAATGACTTAGAGTGGGTACAAGGCCAAGAACACCATTTATGAGGATTTGGAGTTTTTGGCCATTTTCTTAAGGGGTAAGCCTATGGTTTGGGGTCAAAAATTGGAAAAATTGGAAATTTTTTCTGCGCTTGTTTATGGCTAAAATGCATCAAGAAATGATAGATAGCGATGATTTTGAGTGGATCCGAGGCCCAAAATACCCAGTTGGTGTGCTATTTAAATAACCAGCAAAATCTGTGATTTTAAGCACGGTACTTTTTTGTTCCCAAAACTACTCCAAAATGTTTGGATTTGGGTCAAAATTGGACAACCTTTTAAAGTTTTTTCTGTTTTGGTTTGTGTCTGGTTAGAACGGATGAAGAGATGATATTTAGCAATGACTTAGAGTGGGTACAAGGCCAAGAACACCATTTATGAGGATTTGGAGTTTTTGGCCATTTTCTTAAGGGGTAAGCCTATGGTTTGGGGTCAAAAATTGGAAAAATTGGAAATTTTTTCTGCGCTTGTTTATGGCTAAAATGCATCAAGAAATGATAGATAGCGATGATTTTGAGTGGATCCGAGGCCCAAAATACCCAGTTGGTGTGCTATTTAAATAACCAGCAAAATCTGTGATTTTAAGCACGGTACTTTTTTGTTCCCAAAACTACTCCAAAATGTTTGGATTTGGGTCAAAATTGGACAACCTTTTAAAGTTTTTTCTGTTTTGGTTTGTGTCTGGTTAGAACGGATGAAGAGATGATATTTAGCAATGACTTAGAGTGGGTACAAGGCCAAGAACACCATTTATGAGGATTTGGAGTTTTTGGCCATTTTCTTAAGGGGTAAGCCTATGGTTTGGGGTCAAAAATTGGAAAAATTGGAAATTTTTTCTGCGCTTGTTTATGGCTAAAATGCATCAAGAAATGATAGATAGCGATGATTTTGAGTGGATCCGAGGCCCAAAATACCCAGTTGGTGTGCTATTTAAATAACCAGCAAAATCTGTGATTTTAAGCACGGTACTTTTTTGTTCCCAAAACTACTCCAAAATGTTTGGATTTGGGTCAAAATTGGACAACCTTTTAAAGTTTTTTCTGTTTTGGTTTGTGTCTGGTTAGAACGGATGAAGAGATGATATTTAGCAATGACTTAGAGTGGGTACAAGGCCAAGAACACCATTTATGAGGATTTGGAGTTTTTGGCCATTTTCTTAAGGGGTAAGCCTATGGTTTGGGGTCAAAAATTGGAAAATTGGAAATTTTTTCTGCGCTTGTTTATGGCTAAAATGCATCAAGAAATGATAGATAGCGATGATTTTGAGTGGATCCGAGGCCCAAAATACCCAGTTGGTGTGCTATTTAAATAACCAGCAAAATCTGTGATTTTAAGCACGGTACTTTTTTGTTCCCAAAACTACTCCAAAATGTTTGGATTTGGGTCAAAATTGGACAACCTTTTAAAGTTTTTTCTGTTTTGGTTTGTGTCTGGTTAGAACGGATGAAGAGATGATATTTAGCAATGACTTAGAGTGGGTACAAGGCCAAGAACACCATTTATGAGGATTTGGAGTTTTTGGCCATTTTCTTAAGGGGTAAGCCTATGGTTTGGGGTCAAAAATTGGAAAAATTGGAAATTTTTTCTGCGCTTGTTTATGGCTAAAATGCATCAAGAAATGATAGATAGCGATGATTTTGAGTGGATCCGAGGCCCAAAATACCCAGTTGGTGTGCTATTTAAATAACCAGCAAAATCTGTGATTTTAAGCACGGTACTTTTTTGTTCCCAAAACTACTCCAAAATGTTTGGATTTGGGTCAAAATTGGACAACCTTTTAAAGTTTTTTCTGTTTTGGTTTGTGTCTGGTTAGAACGGATGAAGAGATGATATTTAGCAATGACTTAGAGTGGGTACAAGGCCAAGAACACCATTTATGAGGATTTGGAGTTTTTGGCCATTTTCTTAAGGGGTAAGCCTATGGTTTGGGGTCAAAAATTGGAAAAATTGGAAATTTTTTCTGCGCTTGTTTATGGCTAAAATGCATCAAGAAATGATAGATAGCGATGATTTTGAGTGGATCCGAGGCCCAAAATACCCAGTTGGTGTGCTATTTAAATAACCAGCAAAATCTGTGATTTTAAGCACGGTACTTTTTTGTTCCCAAAACTACTCCAAAATGTTTGGATTTGGGTCAAAATTGGACAACCTTTTAAAGTTTTTTCTGTTTTGGTTTGTGTCTGGTTAGAACGGATGAAGAGATGATATTTAGCAATGACTTAGAGTGGGTACAAGGCCAAGAACACCATTTATGAGGATTTGGAGTTTTTGGCCATTTTCTTAAGGGGTAAGCCTATGGTTTGGGGTCAAAAATTGGAAAAATTGGAAATTTTTTCTGCGCTTGTTTATGGCTAAAATGCATCAAGAAATGATAGATAGCGATGATTTTGAGTGGATCCGAGGCCCAAAATACCCAGTTGGTGTGCTATTTAAATAACCAGCAAAATCTGTGATTTTAAGCACGGTACTTTTTTGTTCCCAAAACTACTCCAAAATGTTTGGATTTGGGTCAAAATTGGACAACCTTTTAAAGTTTTTTCTGTTTTGGTTTGTGTCTGGTTAGAACGGATGAAGAGATGATATTTAGCAATGACTTAGAGTGGGTACAAGGCCAAGAACACCATTTATGAGGATTTGGAGTTTTTGGCCATTTTCTTAAGGGGTAAGCCTATGGTTTGGGGTCAAAAATTGGAAAAATTGGAAATTTTTTCTGCGCTTGTTTATGGCTAAAATGCATCAAGAAATGATAGATAGCGATGATTTTGAGTGGATCCGAGGCCCAAAATACCCAGTTGGTGTGCTATTTAAATAACCAGCAAAATCTGTGATTTTAAGCACGGTACTTTTTTGTTCCCAAAACTACTCCAAAATGTTTGGATTTGGGTCAAAATTGGACAACCTTTTAAAGTTTTTTCTGTTTTGGTTTGTGTCTGGTTAGAACGGATGAAGAGATGATATTTAGCAATGACTTAGAGTGGGTACAAGGCCAAGAACACCATTTATGAGGATTTGGAGTTTTTGGCCATTTTCTTAAGGGGTAAGCCTATGGTTTGGGGTCAAAAATTGGAAAAATTGGAAATTTTTTCTGCGCTTGTTTATGGCTAAAATGCATCAAGAAATGATAGATAGCGATGATTTTGAGTGGATCCGAGGCCCAAAATACCCAGTTGGTGTGCTATTTAAATAACCAGCAAAATCTGTGATTTTAAGCACGGTACTTTTTTGTTCCCAAAACTACTCCAAAATGTTTGGATTTGGGTCAAAATTGGACAACCTTTTAAAGTTTTTTCTGTTTTGGTTTGTGTCTGGTTAGAACGGATGAAGAGATGATATTTAGCAATGACTTAGAGTGGGTACAAGGCCAAGAACACCATTTATGAGGATTTGGAGTTTTTGGCCATTTTCTTAAGGGGTAAGCCTATGGTTTGGGGTCAAAAATTGGAAAAATTGGAAATTTTTTCTGCGCTTGTTTATGGCTAAAATGCATCAAGAAATGATAGATAGCGATGATTTTGAGTGGATCCGAGGCCCAAAATACCCAGTTGGTGTGCTATTTAAATAACCAGCAAAATCTGTGATTTTAAGCACGGTACTTTTTTGTTCCCAAAACTACTCCAAAATGTTTGGATTTGGGTCAAAATTGGACAACCTTTTAAAGTTTTTTCTGTTTTGGTTTGTGTCTGGTTAGAACGGATGAAGAGATGATATTTAGCAATGACTTAGAGTGGGTACAAGGCCAAGAACACCATTTATGAGGATTTGGAGTTTTTGGCCATTTTCTTAAGGGGTAAGCCTATGGTTTGGGGTCAAAAATTGGAAAAATTGGAAATTTTTTCTGCGCTTGTTTATGGCTAAAATGCATCAAGAAATGATAGATAGCGATGATTTTGAGTGGATCCGAGGCCCAAAATACCCAGTTGGTGTGCTATTTAAATAACCAGCAAAATCTGTGATTTTAAGCACGGTACTTTTTTGTTCCCAAAACTACTCCAAAATGTTTGGATTTGGGTCAAAATTGGACAACCTTTTAAAGTTTTTTCTGTTTTGGTTTGTGTCTGGTTAGAACGGATGAAGAGATGATATTTAGCAATGACTTAGAGTGGGTACAAGGCCAAGAACACCATTTATGAGGATTTGGAGTTTTTGGCCATTTTCTTAAGGGGTAAGCCTATGGTTTGGGGTCAAAAATTGGAAAAATTGGAAATTTTTTCTGCGCTTGTTTATGGCTAAAATGCATCAAGAAATGATAGATAGCGATGATTTTGAGTGGATCCGAGGCCCAAAATACCCAGTTGGTGTGCTATTTAAATAACCAGCAAAATCTGTGATTTTAAGCACGGTACTTTTTTGTTCCCAAAACTACTCCAAAATGTTTGGATTTGGGTCAAAATTGGACAACCTTTTAAAGTTTTTTCTGTTTTGGTTTGTGTCTGGTTAGAACGGATGAAGAGATGATATTTAGCAATGACTTAGAGTGGGTACAAGGCCAAGAACACCATTTATGAGGATTTGGAGTTTTTGGCCATTTTCTTAAGGGGTAAGCCTATGGTTTGGGGTCAAAAATTGGAAAAATTGGAAATTTTTTCTGCGCTTGTTTATGGCTAAAATGCATCAAGAAATGATAGATAGCGATGATTTTGAGTGGATCCGAGGCCCAAAATACCCAGTTGGTGTGCTATTTAAATAACCAGCAAAATCTGTGATTTTAAGCACGGTACTTTTTTGTTCCCAAAACTACTCCAAAATGTTTGGATTTGGGTCAAAATTGGACAACCTTTTAAAGTTTTTTCTGTTTTGGTTTGTGTCTGGTTAGAACGGATGAAGAGATGATATTTAGCAATGACTTAGAGTGGGTACAAGGCCAAGAACACCATTTATGAGGATTTGGAGTTTTTGGCCATTTTCTTAAGGGGTAAGCCTATGGTTTGGGGTCAAAAATTGGAAAAATTGGAAATTTTTTCTGCGCTTGTTTATGGCTAAAATGCATCAAGAAATGATAGATAGCGATGATTTTGAGTGGATCCGAGGCCCAAAATACCCAGTTGGTGTGCTATTTAAATAACCAGCAAAATCTGTGATTTTAAGCACGGTACTTTTTTGTTCCCAAAACTACTCCAAAATGTTTGGATTTGGGTCAAAATTGGACAACCTTTTAAAGTTTTTTCTGTTTTGGTTTGTGTCTGGTTAGAACGGATGAAGAGATGATATTTAGCAATGACTTAGAGTGGGTACAAGGCCAAGAACACCATTTATGAGGATTTGGAGTTTTTGGCCATTTTCTTAAGGGGTAAGCCTATGGTTTGGGGTCAAAAATTGGAAAAATTGGAAATTTTTTCTGCGCTTGTTTATGGCTAAAATGCATCAAGAAATGATAGATAGCGATGATTTTGAGTGGATCCGAGGCCCAAAATACCCAGTTGGTGTGCTATTTAAATAACCAGCAAAATCTGTGATTTTAAGCACGGTACTTTTTTGTTCCCAAAACTACTCCAAAATGTTTGGATTTGGGTCAAAATTGGACAACCTTTTAAAGTTTTTTCTGTTTTGGTTTGTGTCTGGTTAGAACGGATGAAGAGATGATATTTAGCAATGACTTAGAGTGGGTACAAGGCCAAGAACACCATTTATGAGGATTTGGAGTTTTTGGCCATTTTCTTAAGGGGTAAGCCTATGGTTTGGGGTCAAAAATTGGAAAAATTGGAAATTTTTTCTGCGCTTGTTTATGGCTAAAATGCATCAAGAAATGATAGATAGCGATGATTTTGAGTGGATCCGAGGCCCAAAATACCCAGTTGGTGTGCTATTTAAATAACCAGCAAAATCTGTGATTTTAAGCACGGTACTTTTTTGTTCCCAAAACTACTCCAAAATGTTTGGATTTGGGTCAAAATTGGACAACCTTTTAAAGTTTTTTCTGTTTTGGTTTGTGTCTGGTTAGAACGGATGAAGAGATGATATTTAGCAATGACTTAGAGTGGGTACAAGGCCAAGAACACCATTTATGAGGATTTGGAGTTTTTGGCCATTTTCTTAAGGGGTAAGCCTATGGTTTGGGGTCAAAAATTGGAAAAATTGGAAATTTTTTCTGCGCTTGTTTATGGCTAAAATGCATCAAGAAATGATAGATAGCGATGATTTTGAGTGGATCCGAGGCCCAAAATACCCAGTTGGTGTGCTATTTAAATAACCAGCAAAATCTGTGATTTTAAGCACGGTACTTTTTTGTTCCCAAAACTACTCCAAAATGTTTGGATTTGGGTCAAAATTGGACAACCTTTTAAAGTTTTTTCTGTTTTGGTTTGTGTCTGGTTAGAACGGATGAAGAGATGATATTTAGCAATGACTTAGAGTGGGTACAAGGCCAAGAACACCATTTATGAGGATTTGGAGTTTTTGGCCATTTTCTTAAGGGGTAAGCCTATGGTTTGGGGTCAAAAATTGGAAAAATTGGAAATTTTTTCTGCGCTTGTTTATGGCTAAAATGCATCAAGAAATGATAGATAGCGATGATTTTGAGTGGATCCGAGGCCCAAAATACCCAGTTGGTGTGCTATTTAAATAACCAGCAAAATCTGTGATTTTAAGCACGGTACTTTTTTGTTCCCAAAACTACTCCAAAATGTTTGGATTTGGGTCAAAATTGGACAACCTTTTAAAGTTTTTTCTGTTTTGGTTTGTGTCTGGTTAGAACGGATGAAGAGATGATATTTAGCAATGACTTAGAGTGGGTACAAGGCCAAGAACACCATTTATGAGGATTTGGAGTTTTTGGCCATTTTCTTAAGGGGTAAGCCTATGGTTTGGGGTCAAAAATTGGAAAAATTGGAAATTTTTTCTGCGCTTGTTTATGGCTAAAATGCATCAAGAAATGATAGATAGCGATGATTTTGAGTGGATCCGAGGCCCAAAATACCCAGTTGGTGTGCTATTTAAATAACCAGCAAAATCTGTGATTTTAAGCACGGTACTTTTTTGTTCCCAAAACTACTCCAAAATGTTTGGATTTGGGTCAAAATTGGACAACCTTTTAAAGTTTTTTCTGTTTTGGTTTGTGTCTGGTTAGAACGGATGAAGAGATGATATTTAGCAATGACTTAGAGTGGGTACAAGGCCAAGAACACCATTTATGAGGATTTGGAGTTTTTGGCCATTTTCTTAAGGGGTAAGCCTATGGTTTGGGGTCAAAAATTGGAAAAATTGGAAATTTTTTCTGCGCTTGTTTATGGCTAAAATGCATCAAGAAATGATAGATAGCGATGATTTTGAGTGGATCCGAGGCCCAAAATACCCAGTTGGTGTGCTATTTAAATAACCAGCAAAATCTGTGATTTTAAGCACGGTACTTTTTTGTTCCCAAAACTACTCCAAAATGTTTGGATTTGGGTCAAAATTGGACAACCTTTTAAAGTTTTTTCTGTTTTGGTTTGTGTCTGGTTAGAACGGATGAAGAGATGATATTTAGCAATGACTTAGAGTGGGTACAAGGCCAAGAACACCATTTATGAGGATTTGGAGTTTTTGGCCATTTTCTTAAGGGGTAAGCCTATGGTTTGGGGTCAAAAATTGGAAAAATTGGAAATTTTTTCTGCGCTTGTTTATGGCTAAAATGCATCAAGAAATGATAGATAGCGATGATTTTGAGTGGATCCGAGGCCCAAAATACCCAGTTGGTGTGCTATTTAAATAACCAGCAAAATCTGTGATTTTAAGCACGGTACTTTTTTGTTCCCAAAACTACTCCAAAATGTTTGGATTTGGGTCAAAATTGGACAACCTTTTAAAGTTTTTTCTGTTTTGGTTTGTGTCTGGTTAGAACGGATGAAGAGATGATATTTAGCAATGACTTAGAGTGGGTACAAGGCCAAGAACACCATTTATGAGGATTTGGAGTTTTTGGCCATTTTCTTAAGGGGTAAGCCTATGGTTTGGGGTCAAAAATTGGAAAAATTGGAAATTTTTTCTGCGCTTGTTTATGGCTAAAATGCATCAAGAAATGATAGATAGCGATGATTTTGAGTGGATCCGAGGCCCAAAATACCCAGTTGGTGTGCTATTTAAATAACCAGCAAAATCTGTGATTTTAAGCACGGTACTTTTTTGTTCCCAAAACTACTCCAAAATGTTTGGATTTGGGTCAAAATTGGACAACCTTTTAAAGTTTTTTCTGTTTTGGTTTGTGTCTGGTTAGAACGGATGAAGAGATGATATTTAGCAATGACTTAGAGTGGGTACAAGGCCAAGAACACCATTTATGAGGATTTGGAGTTTTTGGCCATTTTCTTAAGGGGTAAGCCTATGGTTTGGGGTCAAAAATTGGAAAAATTGGAAATTTTTTCTGCGCTTGTTTATGGCTAAAATGCATCAAGAAATGATAGATAGCGATGATTTTGAGTGGATCCGAGGCCCAAAATACCCAGTTGGTGTGCTATTTAAATAACCAGCAAAATCTGTGATTTTAAGCACGGTACTTTTTTGTTCCCAAAACTACTCCAAAATGTTTGGATTTGGGTCAAAATTGGACAACCTTTTAAAGTTTTTTCTGTTTTGGTTTGTGTCTGGTTAGAACGGATGAAGAGATGATATTTAGCAATGACTTAGAGTGGGTACAAGGCCAAGAACACCATTTATGAGGATTTGGAGTTTTTGGCCATTTTCTTAAGGGGTAAGCCTATGGTTTGGGGTCAAAAATTGGAAAAATTGGAAATTTTTTCTGCGCTTGTTTATGGCTAAAATGCATCAAGAAATGATAGATAGCGATGATTTTGAGTGGATCCGAGGCCCAAAATACCCAGTTGGTGTGCTATTTAAATAACCAGCAAAATCTGTGATTTTAAGCACGGTACTTTTTTGTTCCCAAAACTACTCCAAAATGTTTGGATTTGGGTCAAAATTGGACAACCTTTTAAAGTTTTTTCTGTTTTGGTTTGTGTCTGGTTAGAACGGATGAAGAGATGATATTTAGCAATGACTTAGAGTGGGTACAAGGCCAAGAACACCATTTATGAGGATTTGGAGTTTTTGGCCATTTTCTTAAGGGGTAAGCCTATGGTTTGGGGTCAAAAATTGGAAAAATTGGAAATTTTTTCTGCGCTTGTTTATGGCTAAAATGCATCAAGAAATGATAGATAGCGATGATTTTGAGTGGATCCGAGGCCCAAAATACCCAGTTGGTGTGCTATTTAAATAACCAGCAAAATCTGTGATTTTAAGCACGGTACTTTTTTGTTCCCAAAACTACTCCAAAATGTTTGGATTTGGGTCAAAATTGGACAACCTTTTAAAGTTTTTTCTGTTTTGGTTTGTGTCTGGTTAGAACGGATGAAGAGATGATATTTAGCAATGACTTAGAGTGGGTACAAGGCCAAGAACACCATTTATGAGGATTTGGAGTTTTTGGCCATTTTCTTAAGGGGTAAGCCTATGGTTTGGGGTCAAAAATTGGAAAAATTGGAAATTTTTTCTGCGCTTGTTTATGGCTAAAATGCATCAAGAAATGATAGATAGCGATGATTTTGAGTGGATCCGAGGCCCAAAATACCCAGTTGGTGTGCTATTTAAATAACCAGCAAAATCTGTGATTTTAAGCACGGTACTTTTTTGTTCCCAAAACTACTCCAAAATGTTTGGATTTGGGTCAAAATTGGACAACCTTTTAAAGTTTTTTCTGTTTTGGTTTGTGTCTGGTTAGAACGGATGAAGAGATGATATTTAGCAATGACTTAGAGTGGGTACAAGGCCAAGAACACCATTTATGAGGATTTGGAGTTTTTGGCCATTTTCTTAAGGGGTAAGCCTATGGTTTGGGGTCAAAAATTGGAAAAATTGGAAATTTTTTCTGCGCTTGTTTATGGCTAAAATGCATCAAGAAATGATAGATAGCGATGATTTTGAGTGGATCCGAGGCCCAAAATACCCAGTTGGTGTGCTATTTAAATAACCAGCAAAATCTGTGATTTTAAGCACGGTACTTTTTTGTTCCCAAAACTACTCCAAAATGTTTGGATTTGGGTCAAAATTGGACAACCTTTTAAAGTTTTTTCTGTTTTGGTTTGTGTCTGGTTAGAACGGATGAAGAGATGATATTTAGCAATGACTTAGAGTGGGTACAAGGCCAAGAACACCATTTATGAGGATTTGGAGTTTTTGGCCATTTTCTTAAGGGGTAAGCCTATGGTTTGGGGTCAAAAATTGGAAAAATTGGAAATTTTTTCTGCGCTTGTTTATGGCTAAAATGCATCAAGAAATGATAGATAGCGATGATTTTGAGTGGATCCGAGGCCCAAAATACCCAGTTGGTGTGCTATTTAAATAACCAGCAAAATCTGTGATTTTAAGCACGGTACTTTTTTGTTCCCAAAACTACTCCAAAATGTTTGGATTTGGGTCAAAATTGGACAACCTTTTAAAGTTTTTTCTGTTTTGGTTTGTGTCTGGTTAGAACGGATGAAGAGATGATATTTAGCAATGACTTAGAGTGGGTACAAGGCCAAGAACACCATTTATGAGGATTTGGAGTTTTTGGCCATTTTCTTAAGGGGTAAGCCTATGGTTTGGGGTCAAAAATTGGAAAAATTGGAAATTTTTTCTGCGCTTGTTTATGGCTAAAATGCATCAAGAAATGATAGATAGCGATGATTTTGAGTGGATCCGAGGCCCAAAATACCCAGTTGGTGTGCTATTTAAATAACCAGCAAAATCTGTGATTTTAAGCACGGTACTTTTTTGTTCCCAAAACTACTCCAAAATGTTTGGATTTGGGTCAAAATTGGACAACCTTTTAAAGTTTTTTCTGTTTTGGTTTGTGTCTGGTTAGAACGGATGAAGAGATGATATTTAGCAATGACTTAGAGTGGGTACAAGGCCAAGAACACCATTTATGAGGATTTGGAGTTTTTGGCCATTTTCTTAAGGGGTAAGCCTATGGTTTGGGGTCAAAAATTGGAAAAATTGGAAATTTTTTCTGCGCTTGTTTATGGCTAAAATGCATCAAGAAATGATAGATAGCGATGATTTTGAGTGGATCCGAGGCCCAAAATACCCAGTTGGTGTGCTATTTAAATAACCAGCAAAATCTGTGATTTTAAGCACGGTACTTTTTTGTTCCCAAAACTACTCCAAAATGTTTGGATTTGGGTCAAAATTGGACAACCTTTTAAAGTTTTTTCTGTTTTGGTTTGTGTCTGGTTAGAACGGATGAAGAGATGATATTTAGCAATGACTTAGAGTGGGTACAAGGCCAAGAACACCATTTATGAGGATTTGGAGTTTTTGGCCAGTTTTTAAACTCTTTCTGGACAGGAAAAACGTGGAACTTTTCCAAATCGCGGAGTATAGTTGAAATGAAGGGGTTTTTTTTAAATGTATAAGTTTTCCAGATTTGCTCACCCTGTAGCACACAAAAGGTCTTAATTATCTCTGAATATGAGCGTGTATTGCGTTGCAAAACCTAAAATCGACCTATGAGGCACAAAAAATACGCGCGTTTGTCTTGTTTTTAATACAAAAATTCCTCTTGAAGCTTATAGTCTACATTTGCAGCAAACATCCAGTGGAATTCTTGCGCTCTATTTCACCATTTTCTGCTCACTTCCTTAGCGCGTCCTGGATAACGCTTTTTGGTTTCAGTTGCTCTCACTGTCAATAATTTTCACGTTTGTGATCCAAGGGAATTCTGGGATATTGGGTCCTCACAGCAGAATGGAAGTCCGCCAATTTCCATTTCACGTATTTTTATGTGTCGAGCCACCCGGTCCTGCTGACAAAATATTGCACCGATTGCGTTATTTACAAGTCAAAACTTGCCAAAATTGTCATGCTAGGTGCCGGAATCCACGCACAGAACGACTTGGAACACAACTTCGCTCAGTGAGTCGCCATTACTCGATCGAACAATCTCGGCGACCCACTTCGTGTGAAATTGCTTCTCACCTCTGTTTTCTTTCAAAGGATTGCCTGTACCCACCAACCCAGCTTTATGACGCCAGGAAAGGGGCGTCTGAGGTCGAAAATGGCTCGAAAAACACACTTATAAATCAAATACCTACCGAATTGTTAGCTGCAGTTAAACGCTTGAAACAAGCGGCAGCTAGCGTGACGAGCGTGACATAAAAGATAGAGTCTTCGGTGTTGTGTACCAGCAAAATCTCCGTGGTAAGCCCATATATGGAATAACAAGATCGATTTGACCTCGTACCCTCCGGAAATAGGAACTTATCGATTTGCAATAATCTAATCGATAAGAAGTTTTATATATGCGGCGCAAGTCAAATATTTGAAACAAGTTTTGTATGTGTGCCTCAAGTTGTATAAATATTCAAAGGAAGTTTTATATATTTACAAGATGTTGTGTTTATTTGGAAACAAGTTGGATATTTCTACATCGAGTTTTATCCATATGAAACAAGTATTATATATTTAAGAGAAGTCTTATATATATCAAAGAAGTATTTTTGTCCGTTTTGGCGCGTCATGCTTAGATGATAAATTATGTCCTTTGACTGTAAAATGAAATATTATATAGCTCCAGAGGGTATATAATTCATGCCACTAAGAATTTTATGAACCAAATAAGGAAAAAGGTTGTGAAAATTTTGTCACCCAAGGTTTCAGAGTATGGTATATATAGATTGAGTATGTTTTTCCTCTTTTCTGTCAGTACATACAGATATGTTGCCAAAAGGCATTATGCCCATTGGATACATGAGAAGCTGTTATCTTGTTTGTTAAAAACAAATAGAGAGAGCTTTCCACGTGAAAATACCGTAGTTTTTCGGTTATAACGCGCACTCGGCTATAAAACGCACCCCCAACTCAGCAATACTTGGTAAAAAGACGTACCATAAACTGAACCGAAAGTAATATCAGAAGGAAATACATGTGGAGCGACAACGAAGTTGTAGTAAACAAGAACAAGAAACTGTGCATAAATAAACAGCCAAAAAAGTAGAGGGAGGGAACACATTTTATCAAGTTTATTTACTTGTGACCTACGAAATAACCAAATGTTTATAAACAAAGCAAGACCGTTGCATCCTGATTCGATTCAAGCGAAATTGTCACATGCGCGGGCGAATAAAACTCAAGCTGATTCACCTCGATTATTCAGTAGCGTAAATTGTCAAACACGAGCGACGGGTAACGCTCGAGGTAACTGACCACAAATGTCAGTGCACAAACTAAAATGGATGGATGGACGAAGGTTTGTTTAATTTCTTAAAAAAAATTCAGTTTACATTTCTCGCAATGGAGGTGTTTGCGATGCTAGCACTATAACTTTTAAAGTATCACATTACAGAGCACCTGCCTTTAAGCACGTCCGGTATCCAGCCCCTAGCCTGTTAGCCCAACCAGAAGTCTTACCTTATTATAGGAAATCAGTAATGCTTCATCAAATTAACGCGAATTTATTTTTTTGAGCGTTAATTTCCGCAGCGTAAATTTCCACTATTTTGGTCCCATTTTTTGATGCACTCCAACATTTTTTAGTTTTGAGAGCTTTTTATTTTGCGCACTACTTTCTCACCGTTTAAACAGTAAATCGTTTACAATATTTATATAGTTTGGATATTTTTAACATTGTTTATCAGGGTGGAGATTCACCGGTATCGTTGGCGCTGAAAACAATGCTCGAAATAGCGAGATTCGTTTGGGTTTTGGATTTTGTTACCTTGTTAACAGTGTGTTTTGAACAAGTTGAATTGAAGTTCTGCTTGCCGATATATCTTAAACTAAGGCGACAAAATTAATTTTCAATTTGGAGCAATTGCCTAGCTTTCGGTATATAAAATCTGAGACAACTTGTTCCCGTGAGGTCAAACTCCCGTCTAGGTTGGCGTATGAAGAGGACACACAGTTACTACGCTTTCTAGGATATTATTATCCAACCACTAAGATCATCCTCCTTGAATATAAACAAGCGCTAACTTTGCCGAAAGGATGCGAAGTGAAAGGCTCTTGTACGCCACTGATAATATATCAATGGTTTGCTCGGACGTCTCAGCTCTTCACATCCCAGAAAACTTAATAAGATCGAATTATCAGAGAGAGTAAAAGGATCACTCTACTTTCAGGTATTTCAAACAAGATGGAAAATGCCCACTTCGAACTTTCTGCGTTTTGCAAACGCTGAACGAATAGATGAGGAATTGCCGCTTGAAGCCGTCCCGTTATTCGGCGGGCTAGAATTGTTGCCGGTGTTGCTTCTTTTCTGGCCAATTTTTGTTTTGGATTCCACGTTTTTATTCTTGAAAAACGTTGGCAAAGCATCATCTTTCAAGTCAGTCTTCGTGGCTTGAAAGCTGGAACTAGCGAACTCCTTGCCACGAGATTTTGTTTGAAGCTGTGTGGTGTGAAATGTAAAATGGTCTGCACAAGCGATTCCCTCTTCAGCCGTCTTATGAGCCATTCCTTCCCTAGTTTTGGGTCATGTAGAAACTTGAAAGTACTTACTTTACACTTGGAATTGTTGCTGCAGTTTATTGCAGCACAAAACACAATGCTTTCCGCTAAGAAAACAATACTAATTTCAAGACTCACTTGTAGTTTTTAATGTTCCCGCAGTTTTTCAGCTCACCAACAGTGACGTCACGACTGTTAATTCCGACAAATTCCCGACAATTGACCCGACCGCTCTACGAATACGAAAGCCAAAACGAAGCACTTTTCAGCCTCCAATTTTATCTCTGGGATACAATATCCGATCACCCTGAAACTCCAGAATATGTTTATTTCTTACTTAAGCTACAAAATTCAATAAAAATTGACTAAAGAAAAAAACTTTGAAATTTCGGTTCATTTGACCTTTAACCCTTTGACTACCAAAGACGCATATTTGCGTAAAATATACCGCTTTTGCTTTTATGATTTATTTCTTGTTTAAATTTTGTCACAAAGACATAATAATGTGTAAATAGCACTAAATGATGCTTTTTGCCATTATCAAATCCAAAAAACCGACAACAATACCCGAATTCCGCTGCATCATGGCACAGTTTTTTTGGCAGCAAAGCCCAAAATGCTAGTCTTTTCACCAAAGAACAACACCAAAAATTACACATTTTCGTGGTCAACTTTTTAATAAAAAACATTGCCCAAAAATCAAAATTCTACATTTACAGAAAACCTTAAAGCCAGACCTTGGTATCTGGAGGAAAATTTTCCTCTCACTTCTTCCACAAGCCACGCTTTAGCCATTTTATTGGAGCCAATCTCGCGTATCTCAAGTTGTCTTGTTCACGCCCCATAAGAATTCTGGGAAAGTCAACTATTCCAGGAACATAGAACCCTTCCATTTCCTATTTCAAAGTAAGGCCACCCAGTACTACAAGGAAAATATGACGTCGATTGAACTTTTTACCAGTCAAAACTAGCCCAAATTGCCTTGGTAGGCCCTGGAATCCTTCTACAGAGAGACAGCTTCGGCCATCCACCGCCATATTGGCTACGAAGCAGATTTAGCGTCTCATTCAGCAAAAAACCGTCTCACCTTTGGCTTCTTTCAAAGGCTTGCCTTTACCCACATTCCAGCTTAAGGATGCCTGCCTGGGGGCCTTTGTGGAGGAAAATGGCTCGAAAAAACCTCATAAAGCGAAAAATTTACCACAATCAAGCTTGTTGACTCGGTAAACGAACAACAGCCGCTAATGTGCGTGACGTCACACCTTTAGAGTGAGCCCACACTGACACAAGCCCGCTGTTATTTCCATCGCAACTTCTTAAATGGAAAAGATTAGTCCTCCAGACTAATTATCACTAAAAATTTACTAAAACAAAAATGCAATAAATTGGTAGTCAAAGGGTTAAAAAGTAGCACCTCCTATATCGCTAGCGGATTTGGACCGGGGAGTCCAAGTCCGCTAGCGGATTTGGACCGGGGGGTCCAAATTTGCTAGGACACCGGCGGTCGAAGTGGACTGTTTGACCTTGAGTGTTCACTTACGGTCACGTTTTAAATGAAAGGTATCACATTACAAAAACAACTTAATGCAAATTTGCAATTTTTCTAAATATAGAACTGTCACAGCGTTTGAATTCGACTTGTGATATCTTTCAGATCGATTACCCGATAAGCACTGCACGTGCGAGGATTCCAACGATTTACTCGGCAAACCTTTTCACGCAGACAGACTGTACTGTATTAAAATACCTAGCTTCACAACTCAAACACGATGAATTTACATAACTTCAACCGTCGCGTGATGTAAAGCCCTGGCCAAACTATCGAACAAAGTTGGATCCAACATCCAACACTGTTGGATGTGAATGTTGAGATAGTGGCAAAACACTATCCAACATTGCTAGACGAAACAAGCTTCCGATACAAGTTGGCGCAAAATTTAGTTCAAAACATGGCGCTAAAACGGAAACGAAAAGCGCTTATGGTACTAGAGCTGTTCGAGGACGTAAATGACGGTGTCAAGCGAATTGTTAAGAGAACGAGCTGAAAAGGGTATGTTCCATGACCGCTCTACAGTTATTATTGCAAGATACACCCGCGATGATTAAGGAGATGATGACAATGAGCCTGGATCAGTTCGCAGAAATTTTAAACGCTATTAAACCGGACAAAAGCAAACAGAGCACCAAAATAGCGATTAGGGATTGGCTGGCAGGGAGAACGTGACTCGCTTTAGGATACAATTTTATTGGAAGAGCGGCAAAGCACTACAACATTTGCTCATCGAGCAGAATTGTTGGACGTAATGTTTGATCAAAAGCAAACTTTATCCAACATTTGATGGAGCAAAAATTGTTGGACGAACATCATCCAAAATGGGCAGCCAAACGGTCGAGCAATGTTGGATTGAACAAAGTTGGAACGTTGAATCCCACTTTGTTCGATAGTTTGGCCAGGGCTTTAGCCTTTCGACCTTTGGACTATGTGGTGAACACACCGACATGTGCCTGCTATTGTTCATTGACCAATCACAACACCGGAACGTAATTGTATTGTGCATTTTGCTACACAGGAAAAAAAGTCAAGACGCTCTATGAGCGTTTATTCGGGATACTTTTGTCATGCAGAAGGAGGACGCACACTTTGCGATTTTCGAACACTATCCGGCTAATGGTTTGCTTTTAGGTTCGCACAATGTCTTTTTGTCCACGTACGAGCAAAGCGCGTTAAACTTTTTTGAGAGTTGCTATCCATATTCGTTGTCAGCTGTCGTTGTTTACCCCTAAATGAAGTGGCAACATCTGGAAATTACTTTGGCTCTCTCAAAATATTTTTTTCTCTCTGCTAAGCTTGAAAACATTCGCACAGACACTTCTCTAGACATATTGGTTATTCAGAACTCGAAAACACAATGCGAATCGTTTCCGTGTATGTGACATGTTTCTGCAATCCAGATGTCACGCATCGTAAAAAAACTCGAAATTCAAACTGCTCTATTTTCAAAACAAAGCGTGTTACTTGCCCTGAAAACAGGCCAGCAGATATATCCTTAAAATGTCATTTACCTGATGAAGGTAAAAAATCTGAATGTTTAATTTTAGTTTTTTCCTGACGTCACACAACTTTGCGATTTTCTAAATATAGAACTGTCACAACGTTTTAATTCGAGTCGATAGTCACAGCACGTGCGAGGCTTCCAACCTTGTCTGAAATCTTTTCACGCGGACTAATTCGAGTGCGGATTAAAGTTTTCACAACTTTACAAAGATATCACAACATCCTCAGTAATCCAAGCAAGACAGTCCACCACAAAGGCTGAACGGAAAGAGATTTATGAGTCACGTAGCTCAAGGCTCTTGATGGCGCAATAATGATGCGATACTTTGCACTTTCGACTACGATGAAACACCACCACGTGCCTTCTATTGTGCATTGGCCAATGAAACCACCACCACGTGCCTTCTATTGTGCATTGCCCAATCAAAACAACCCCACGTAATTGTATTGTGCATTTTGCTGCACAGGAAAAAAAATGAAATCTGACATGATTTATAACTCGGTATACTTACAGTATCTCGAGTAAAGACTGAAATCTAACACATTTTAGAACTCGGCTTACCGGCCCGAGTAAATAGTCATCAAATATGAAACCGAAAGAAAGATCAATAACACAAACTTCTCCAGTTAATTGAAGAATTGCGCTGCAAATAGACTTTTGTGTGGGTATTTACAGTCGTAAGTGCAACTGTAATCATTGTAAGTCTCTTTTTCTTTATACTTCGTTAGTAGCAGCATTGTAACCATTATGTGTAACTGTAAATTGTAAGTGATCTTAGTTTTTGTAAATTAGGTTAGTATTTTAAGTTGGTATTGTAAGCATTGTAAGTCTGAGTTAGTATTCTAAAGTTAATGAGAACAAAGTTTACTCGCTTGAATAGTGGTCAGACAATTGACGATATTTGACTGGATACATGGAAACCCGAAGTTGATGGAGCGAGGAACAGGGTGTTAAGGCGGCGAAATACGAGATACAAAAACCCTCAACTCAAAGTAGACCCGCGCTCTACTTTTCGCAACAACTTTCTTCAAGCCGCAACAAATGTTTTTGTTGCGCGACAAGTTGATCACGCAAGGTCAAAAACGCGAAACATCAGCCCAAAACTTGCAACGAAACAATGTTGCGTGACAAGTTGAGGGTTTTTGTACTTTGTATTTCGCTGCCTTTAGGTGCTGCGGAAACCACCTCTTCGGAGGATGATTGAGCGCGAAAGGAGTTAGCCTGAGTATCAGGCCCTCCGAGTATCCGAGAGGGAAAGGAAACGGGGGCCCTCTTTCCCTTTCCCTCTCGGATACTCGGGGGGCCTGATACTCAGGCTAGAAAGGAGTTGGCATCCGTCCAGAAACATTCTTGTTTGTCGTTCGTCATCCACCGCTGACAAAAGCTCTTACTGATGTTTCCACTCATCAGTGGTTCAAAAACTCCAAAAACGTTGTAACGTTTTCAGAGAATTCATGTAGGACTAAGAAATCAGAATAATTAAATAGGAGGCAGGGTGGCTCAGCGGAGCGCTGGGCTTGCAATGCGGTGGCCCCCGCTCTACCCCGGACAGGCTTGTAAATAGCCAACTAGTCTGCCTCCTGCCTGTTTAGTTGAATTATTTTTTGCATGTATTTTGCTCGGCCCACAAGCTTTTGTGCTATAAATACTACCGAGGGTAAATAAAGGCCATTGAATAAATTAATTGCCTTGAAATAGAATCCCGTCTGTTCGATTGATCGTGTATTAAACGAAGAGCTGTGTGACAAAGTGCGAGGCTATCGGTGATCGTGTGCTGTAGGTAAAGAATTTTAACAAGAAAGTCGCTTGTTTATGCATCAACCTTAGTACCATCACCACCTTAGTGTCATCAGAACGACACACGACTTGCCGGTTCACTGGAGGAGTTTATTTGAGTTAAACGTACACGTATAACACAGTGCTTTATACATCTCCCGCTAAGTAACGTAACTAGTTGAATTTAAAATGACTACATGGAAAACCATGTATGATTCCCAGGCCCCCTCGACTGATTCTATTTTTGTCTCGTACGCCTTTTGCGCAGGTCCCCTCAGCCAAATTAGTAGGGGTTCCCTGGGAGAAATACTTTCATAACCAAACTTCCTCTAAATTATAGGTCGAGGCGCCTGGGAGTGAAACCAAGTGTGGTGTTATCTCACTTTGAAGCGATTAAAAAAATTGAATCAAATAAAATACTAAAATATCAAATAAATTAAATGTTGTCAATATATTAACTTCTCTCTTAATTATTAATTTTCACCGAAAGCTTAAGCCTCGACCTCAAACACCATTTACTGTTTACGTTACTGTGTCTATTTTTCAGTGATCAATTTCCCCCAGTTCCTGGTATAGTATAGTTTGGATATAATACTGTCGATTTACAGTGCTGCAAGTGGCACCAAACAACTCTTTAGGGAAGTCCTGGGGCGCTTTCCTTTTGTATGGAAAACCCGATTTCTCCACTAGAGATTTTTCCAAAAAAAAAGGGAATACCTTCTGAGATATTTATCTTTTTTCGTTTTTTGCAAGAAAGATCGAAAAATCCTGCGGGCGTCCGACTGGCTCCGTGCTCCTTGATGAATGAAATTCGCGGTGTTGGTACCGAGTCTCTAAAGAGTAACTCAATGCAAAAGAAACACGATCGTCCCGTTGAGGTTCAAGCATTCGGAAAACCATCCACTAAAATATCAAAACGATTTTAGTTGAAGATATCCAGGACGAATATAAAACTTTGTCAACAGACTGGGTTACGGCACGGAATACAATAGGTCTATGGCCTTGAACAGTTCGCTTTGATCCACTTTTCACTTCCTTCTTAAGTATCGGCACTTACAGAGCACTCTTCTTTGAAATCACACCTTGACGATTTTCAAATTGTTTAGCAGGCGTTATCGTGAACTTTCAAATTCTCCTTCGAGTTATTCTCACATTCACAGGTTCTACGTCTGGGTTTCTAGTCTTAGGATCCACTTGGGCTCTTGGCTTTTACACATGCACAAAGCCAAAATAATGGTCGAGAAAACGTTGGTCAAGGATGCATTCAAAAAGCCATCCACCATAATCGTACCAAGATCATCGCGGCCAAAGTTTGCAGTTCAGGATCTGAGTACGAGAATAAAAAAGAGCGTGGCTAAAATAACACGCAGGTCGCACTCTTGGGAGGGGGCCTGGTAGCTGAGCCGTTCTGCGCAGTAGCGTTCACTCTACAATTTTCCTCTTCCACAATTTTCGCAACTTTAGACACTGCCTGTGCTGCACCTTCACTGTTGCCATTGACAACCGCCTGCGCGACCTCCGCTGCAGCAGAGGCAGCTTTTATCGCGGGTGTAGAATGCTTGGATTTCGCAATCTGCTGCGCCGTTGCCCCTGCAACAGCCGCGGCAACTGCACTGGCGGCCATGCGCCTGATCTGCTCCGCGATCTTCTCGTCCTCTGTAGTGTTGTCGGAGTCCGTTTTGTTTGGCTGGAGGTCGGAGAACTCAATACCTTTCTTCGGTCTGTTGGATGCCGTGTCCGGTTTAAACTCCAGAGAACTCGACGAGTCCAGGTTAGCGTTGTTTAGTACCTGCAAGGATTAAGAAGTATAATGCACTCGAACCTCAGTAGTCCTCTGGATACAACAGGCGTTTCGCCCTCGCGCGAGCTTCTGTTTAAGTGGATCGGCCTCCCCAACAGAAATTTCACATTTCTACAATATCATCGCAAAAGAAAGCGGTTGATACGCCTGTCGACATGCGACCTTTCCTTTTGTCTTGGACTGTGAGTGTGGAGGACGAGAGGAGGACATTCCGTGGGTGGGGGGAGGACATTCCGTGGGTGGGGGAGGGGGGGAGGGGGGGAAGGGGGACTGTTGTAAGTGTTCCGGTGTAAGTGTCCCATTAGAGTACCTTATAGGCGCGAATGTTCCTTCCCAGTGCTGTAAAGAACCCGTTACAATCGCTTATAGACGCGTTTACTCATCACCTTACCTGTGTCTCGTGTTCCGGTGTGCGGGGAGGTTCTGGGGGTGTATATCTCCGGTACCGTATAGTGTCCCGTTACAATAGCTGATTAGCGCGTTGACTTGTCCCTGATCGTACTGGTGCGAGAGAGCACTCCCTGAACCGGCACTCAAATCAAAACACACGCCGTGGTCTTTCAACAGGGGCACCAATTCATGGCCCTCCGGGTACCACTCGGATTTATCAAACAGAACTGAGACTAGAGGCTTGTTGTGCGAAAGAGCAGTGTTTACATCCTGTATGGATCGATCCCACTCGAGGTATCTGAAATAAACAAATTAATTAACAATTATTGGACAAGGTTGAGCAAAATATCATGATTTGTCAGTGGAGAGCACGGCTGAGGTAAATAATTGTTCTGCGAGACACTGGCAAGACAGTGTCATTCGATTACCGAGCTTGTTTTTCATAATTATTTTCGGGAAGCGTGAACGATCTGCCATTTTTCATTGAATTTGAAGAGCACGGACGCGTGGACACAACCAGGCATGAGCAGTATATTATTTGCAGCAAAATCACAGTTGGACGGTATTGCGCACGAACAGACCATTATTTGTAGGCAGTTATTTGTAGGTCACGTGGTAGGCTCTGGGCCAATGAAAAGGAAGGTAAAACGTATCGCACGATAAACTCGTTTGTTGCCTACAAATATGTAACTCGAATTAACAAATTTTTAGAAACGGATTTCACCATAAAAATTAACTTTAAGAACGAACGACATTTTGACCGCCGAACGGTCATTTTCAAGTTCATGAGATACTGAGTAAATAGTCTTCTTCGCAGCCGTTATTTGGGTCGTCACGCAACGCTCCTCCCCACTAACTGCTGCTCACTCGAGCTTTGCATTCCTTTCCCTCAAACTGACCAATAAGGAGCAGGCTTCCATTTTCTAGAAACCTGGTCCTAGTCCTCGTCTTGTGTTTTTGGCGGCTAATATAACGAGAAATATGATTGACGCAGCTACCAAGAATTACATGTATTTTATTGGTTCTCGGTAAACAGAGGGAAAGGAATGCAGAGCTCGAGTGAGCAGCCGTTAGTGGGGAGGAGCGTTACCTGACGACCCTAATAACGGCTGCAAAGGAGACTACTGAGTAAAAAGCTTTTTACTCAGTGTCTCATTAGCCTGGCTCATAAGTCCTTTCACAATTGTATATAAGCATATGCTAATGTTTACTTCTTGAACTTGAAAATGACCGTCGGGCGGTCAAAACGTCGTTCGTTCTCAAAGTTAACTTTTTTTGGTGAATTATGTAATTAACTGGGTTTTACCTCAACATATTACAAAATTTCGAAAAAATCTGAACTCTTCATCACAAGTAAACAGTCACCTTGAGACCCCTCCCAACGGTAAGAACAGTCAAGACGTGGGCCTCCAGCCATCCCCTCCCCCATAAAATACAAAGACCTTTGAAGCCCCTCTAAGGAAAAAGAAAAAACAGCAGCCACTCTGATACCTTTTGACAAATGTTTCCCGCAACAAGAACAACCCAGAACAAATTAAGACACGTTGCGAATCTATTTTTCCTTAACATAAATTAAATCTGTTACATCGTAATAAGTAAATAATAATAAAGTGAACGAGTCTTCATCAAAGGCGACGGACAGCTTTTTTTGTCAACTAATGCCTCAATCTGGCTGAAATCCAAGGCACTGGATGGCTGTGGGCAGATGTGTTAAGCTTGAATGCACAAAACACATGACCTCATTATAACTATTTCAATGGAAACTAAGAGAATAAAGTCCACCGTTGTTTTACTGCTTTGAAATAAAAAAAAAAAACAGAAAAGGCGAACGAATTCATTTTCCTGTTTTATCAAAAAGAGCAAATGGTCATTATCTTCCTTCCTGCGGGTAGAAATCTCTATTTTGATCAGAAAGGTCATTTTAACCTTTGTCGATACAGTAACTTGAGTTCAACACGTCAAAACAAATTTCACCTGAAAGAAAATTAAAACATGGAATTCACTGTAATTACTCACTCATTTATAATACATTAACTTATTTTCGACAGTTTATCTCAATCTTCAAGGCAAAATAACAAAAAACTGCCCAATGTATTTTGTGACCAACTGTCACTTATAAAAACTGCTGGCATCAAACCATATTTGACAACCGTTTCTCCTTCTTCTTCTTCAAACCCTGTCTTTGTAATGTATCTTGACGACAATGAAGCATTCAAAACAGATGTCTGTTGCATCAATGTTGGGTAAAAACAACAGGTATTGACTTCATTCGGAGAATTGACATTCAAGATTTCAATTGTTTCCATTTTTGTCGCAAGATTACTTGCAATAACGCACTCGATGAAAGGTGAGTGATCCGTTTCCAATTGTACTGACCGCCATGACAGTTACTTCACCAAAGGCAAGGCGCCAGCTGACACAACTGGTCGTGAAATACGAACTATATCAGAAAAGTTTCAGTGATGACGATACAGTATTGCACATAATCAACGAAAATAGTTTAAGAAATAGTTCCAATATAATATATTTAAACGCAAACATAAAAATTTCCCAAAATTTAGTCGATCGCGTCGGATTATCTCTCGCCATTGATAATCAATTGTATGCAATTGCAATTTATTGTCATCACCTAAAAGCGAAGAGAACAAGCGAATCCAAATGCTGAATTTCAAGCGGAAAATCTGCATAGCGAAGAATAAGTAGAAATGATTAACAACTGCGTATGGTTCTTGTGGTTTTGCTAGATTAAGCGATACACGTTAAAATAGAAGTTCACCATGCGTAAAGTACAAAATGTCTACCTCGTTTCCTTGTGTCGTCGGTTCTTTGCGTTTTCCTCTCACAGCAGATATCTTGTCTCGCTGTAGATCGACTTACTGTGCGAGCTGCTGGTTCTTAACTCTATGGCAAATGATAACTTAGCGATTTTGTGGCGAGAAGTTTGTTTATTGTCTTGGATACCGCGATCAAACGAAAATTATACGAACGGCAGCTGAGGTGAATATCCAGTGACGTCACTTCCAATGACAATTATATTATTTCACGAGACTGGTGGGATAATCTTTTAGTTCCGGTGAAATATGGAACAAAAAAGCGTCTTTTCCATGTATCATAAGCTAGACCTACATTATGAGTCGAGGTTTTACAGATTTCAAAAAAGAGCACTTGCTAAAAAGGACATCAGATACAATTAGACCGCTTTCTCACCTTATCACTTGAGAAAATCGCAAATACGTAAAACACACGAAAAATATGTTAATTACAAAAGCAATAATGTTATTTTACCTTTTTTCGCAAAAAAGGTTAGAAATCACTGCAAATTCACGATATTAAATAAACAATCCATTTCAATCTAACGTTTTGCAAAAGCACTGAAATGTAAATAAAACGAAAGCGAAATTCATAGAAATTTCCAACGTGGTGAAAAAGGCAATTTATGAATATTTACTTAGCAAATAATAGTCATATTTCAAACAATATATTTCGCAATATATTTGGCCATGTTGTTGCATCGTAGCAGTGCTAAACCACGCGATTGGAAAACAGTTTGAAAAATTGTCAACAATCAACAGTTTCCTTAGCAACCAGCTAATATCAATATTTTTTTGTGTGTGTTCTCAAACACTCCTTTGTGTGGTGAACTCCAGGTTTAATATTTTCCCTTTAATTCTGCTTTACCTATGGTATCGATTTTATACACCCACAAAACAAAAAATTTGGTTTAATGTAAATTGACCACCGTACAGGGATTCGATTAGCTGACGTTTCGAGCGTTAGCCCTTCCTCGGAGCGAATCGAGGAATTGTGGGTTGTGTATGGTTTATATACAGAAAATGGAGCTACGCTATTGGTGGTAACATGGTAACGTTTGGTGGTAACATGGTAACGTGAAAAATAGGAATAAATTAATTGAACGAAAAACGCTCGTTGATACCGTGGGGATAAAGAGTGCCAATTTGAAAGATTTCACAAAACAAAAAAGTCCAACTTATTATTCCAGACTCCATATTATGACATCCTAGATCGAAATCTTTACAATTTAAACAAGTAATATAATAAAAACTTTCTGTCGTTTCTGATGACGGCTTCTTTCATGACCATACCTTCTACGAAGTAAAGAGAGACCTTGCAGAGCGAGATCCTCTCTTCTCTTTTTGGTCCGCGGAAAGGTTCCTAGTTTTTCTTATTTACTCTTCAATCAAGGTGCGTTGATTTGCAGAAGAAACGAAGCTATATCGCGTACTTTGGACAAGAACAATTTACACAAGCTTCTTTTGAACAAAAGGCCTAATGGCCGGGAAACGCGATGAGGTAAATGCTTAATCCTGAGTACAAACTGCCTATTTGAATGAACAAAAGATAATGTCATCAAAGGTGTTTGCCATCGTGTTTGAAAAGGTAGCCGAGTTAATTTTAAAAAGATTTCACACCAAAGAAAAAAGAACGAACGGCTATAATCACCAGCACTCAAGATTTCTCCAGACTTAAAAGTCCGCACGCTTGGTTTCCTTAAACGGAACTTACGGGTAAATTCGTCAGCCTTAAAAGTCAAAGCTTATAAAGGTTTAGTCCGCCCTCAGGTTGAATACTGCTCAAGTGCTTGGGACCCTCGCCCAGACGTTGAGAAAAACGGTTCATATACGATCGAAAGGATACAACGCCGCACGGCTCGATGGTGTCTGCGCCCTAACAACAACACATCTAGCGTCACCATGCTTTAAGTCTTGGGATGGCCGGCGTATCCTAGAGCAACGTAGGCTTGACAGTCGGCTCACGGCCCTCTTTAAGGTCACACGGGGGCTCCTTTCCTTTAACTCTCACGGGTTTCTGCGGCCTGTTACGCGCAGGACACTTGGCTCGCACGCGAAAAGTTTCATTCCTCTCCAAACTATAGCCTGTCCCCTGTCCCCTGAGTATCTATCCTTTTACTCAGCGGAACAATTTGCCTGCTTCTGTTTTTAGCGAACACTGCTCCTTGGATACTTTCAAAGCTCATGTAAGCCGAGCGAGTGCCTTAATCATCTCTCTGTTCATTAGTCTTAAATTTGACAATTTTTTTTTTCTAACCAACCCAGCCAATAATCCTCACATGTGAGAGGTCGGTTGTGCACGGTAAATGCAAATGTATAGACAGTTCCACAGATACGTACTACTAAGCTTTCATTTAAACAAGTAGAACCGAAAATTGAATGCATTTAGGGAGAGAGATATGATCAAAACCTAACTTCTCTATGCAAAGACAATACTTTGTCAAGCAACCGATAAAGAGAAGTTAAGATCTTGCATGCTGTATCAACAAATCCGTGAAATTAGGTCTAGGAAATGGTTAGAATCAAGAAAGAAAGTTGATAATAAAGTGACGATGAAGAGCTACAGATTCCAAAGGACGTCTTCCTTTCACCGAGCAGCACAAAGAAATTAAACAACGTCACCCTTTGTTACTATATTAGTTCACCTGTTTGCTAAAAACCAAGCCACGTTACACAGCACGTAAATACCAGACGCGAAAATAATCGGTGAGTAAATTAAACAGTTAAATATTTTCATGAGCGACAATAAGTACAATTGTTGAAATTAATGGGTCACTAAAGGAACACACCGAGATCACTGAAGCTAAAACAAAAAGAAATAGAGAATTGCACGATGACACTAGAACTTTTCAGAGAAGGGGACAAAACTTCTTCCATTTTAACCATCACTGTATCTCAATTCTGTCTTGAATTAACTCACTGCTAAGCTTTTTGGAGTCATTTTTCCAGAGATTTTTTCCCTTTTGATAAAGAAAATTGCAATTGTCCGGTTTTTGCTTTTTTTTGTTACCATTGACTGAAATGAAAGTCAAAATATTGGTTACAAAATATAAAATCAAGTCTCATCCATCTGGACTGGGGAAGCTCAGGAAAGCGGCGGCGGGGATTGAACGACAAAACTGCATCGCCAAGCTGTGTTACATTACTGTAAAAAAATTAGGGGTTAAATCGGCGGAAACGATTAATAAACGCGACAGCCAGGACACAAATAAACAGAGGAATGGACGACACACGGAAGATTGAGATAATGAATACCGGAATATGTAAGAACAATACTTGAATTATCCTGTCTTTATAATAATGATGACGATGATAACGATCATGATGATCTGAGTATGGCTCATTGTTGTACTATGTAACAACAGCCTAATGACTGCTTGATTCCCAACCAAATTCATGTACTTACTGTGGAGTGATGAAAGCCAAAAACAGAGATGAGCCCACGATAATTTGTCGACGTTTGCCGCTCAATTCCTGTCCTGTTTTACCAGCTAATACCCAGTCTCCCAGGCAGTCGAACCCGGCCAGGTCAAGGAACTGTTTGAGAAGCTTCACCTCATGCTGTTGATCCGGGTGATAACTGACATATAGCACGGATTTACCTGAAGATATGTCATAAAGCCGAGTCAACACGAGCTGTTATCAGCGATAACGGAGAATTCTGATTGGTTCACTGAGCGGGTTCAATTATGTCAAAATGCTCATGAATTGACTAAATAGCTCCTGCTAATAAATAACAATACAAACACAAAACACACTCTACAAACAAACCTAAACTGAACTATATTATGAAAGGTGTTCGTCATTGTGGTTTCAAATGATAGCTGAGTTAATCTTTTGTCTCACGATTGAGTAACAAAGATGTGGATCGCGACGTTTCGACCGCTACACTGCTGGTCTTCATCAGGCGATGGTGTCGACTGGTTGTGTGTGAGAATAAGAAGCACCGTGGCTGGTCGTGATTGGTGCGTTTCGATCCTCGCTTAGGCTGTTGTTGATTGGAGGATTTCGATCCTTGTCGTTCAGACTTGAAATTGTTCCCTCAGCAGTCCGCTTTGGTACTGATCGGCTGTTGTGTTGTCTGATCATCCACATCTTTGTGACTCAATCGTGAGACAAAAGATTAACTCAGCTATCATTAAACTGAACTAGTTTGTTTGGCATGTCTCCCTAATCCACTCGTCATTTTCCCACTCGTTTCAGTTACTTTTCCTGCCGCCGAAAGTTGTTCAAGGAACTGAGCCTGCGAACAGGCAAAACTTTGGCACCGTTCCCCTCGCGGCTTGGAGGCTCGTTGATACGGCTCTGTTTGCCAACGCCCTCAGAACAACTCCACTACATTCGTGCCACTTCACTATTTATCACCTTCACAATAAACATCGAAATTGAAAAGAAATTAACCAATAGTTTCTCAAACCAAACTAAACAGACATCATCACATTGTTAAAATACTCACAGGCGATGTTAGCGAGCCAGTTGATGATGTCTTCTGGAATCTCTAAATGTTCATCTGCATGCAAAGCTGGTGAATTGAAAGGGAGAAAAAAACCTTCACTTATCTGTCTGCAGGACGTCTCTGGGACATCTCGTGCAAACCCTATTGGCACCAAGGAGGTTCTTACTTTTGAATCTATGGATGAAATCCTAAAGTTTGACCATTCAAATGAAAGCTACTGAGAAGTACTTTCCTGTGGTGCTGTTTATTATGCTGTACAAGGTGGTTCTATCTTTTGATTCTATGGATAAAATTCTAAAGTTTGACCATTGAAATGGAAGCTATCAAGTGGTTATGTCCAGGGGTACTGCTGAATGTTCAGGTGAGAAATATTTGGCTATCAGAAAGCAAGGGTGTGACTCACCTGCAGGGGGGATGAACCAGCAGTAGTTAGTGTGATGATTCACTTGTGAATTGTATTCACTCACAAGTTCGTACAATGGTTTATGCTTTGGTCTGTTGCAGCCGAAAATTGGCACAGTCACCTAAAACGAATAAGAATACTACAATCAATAAAAATGCATAGTTTTGAGTTTTAAATTATGGTTTTACTATGCTATCAGCAATTTCTTAAAAGAACCCGCTGCTCAACGCAAGGAGAAAAAAAAAACGTAAGACAATCATGCTTAAACAATGATCACTCCATAGTCTACCACACAAGATGGGCAGTGTACAGGGCGATTGATTGGATATATTTTACATTTACATTAACCGTGTACAGGCCATCCCTCACATTTGAGGATTATTTTTGAAGAGTATATTTGAGTCAGGTAGTCTTAACAAGAAATGTCTTTTAACAAGAAATATCTTTTCGATGCGTCAATTTCTTGAGGCTTAGTAAGCTTAAGTGGTACTTTCTGCAACGATAATTTCCAAGACTTTTTTAAGTGTCTTGCGCAGCCTGTGTTGCAGACAAAGCCATGAAAGCAGTTTTCTTGATAGAATACAAAACCTCAACAATCACGAGTCGCGTTAATTTCTTTGGTATGGAAATTTTACCTTGTTTCGTGTTTTTAGAAAACTATTTTTCCTTTCAGTTCGCGTTAATTTTGAATTCCTCGATCTGCAAGTATTTGTAAGTGAGCCAGAGCTTTTTGTCATACCTCAGGAGAAATCCCCTTGTAGTTCATCAATAATGTTTCGTTGACGAAGAAATACTTCGCCAGCACAACCCATGTCATAATAAGAGCCTGTTTACTTCCATCTGTGATCTTGCACCGACCAATCACGTCCAACATAGCGTTATCACGTGATATCCGCACGGTCACAGGGCCAATTTTCAAAATGGCACCCGAGTTCCAGTAACAGCACAACTCGCATGAGGGTTTCAGGTTTGCACATGCACCAATAAGTAGAGGTGAAGCGCTGTCAACAATCACGTGATCGCGAAACTTGTAACGCCAACCGACTTGGATGTGACCCTCTGGGAGGGGACTGGGCCAGACTGTTGTGTCCTGAGATAGACAGTGAAAAATATGACTGAAGAAGGTATTGGATGATGTTGACTTATTTGATGTACTGTAACGTATTGTAATTTACTTGTAATGTATTGTAATGTGTTTATCTATGCCCCACCTGGAAATCAGCTTCTGTTGTGTGTGGTATTGAGAACATGTGCCAAGTAACCTTATGGTAGAGTAAGTGGAAAGAAGAAAGTGGGGGTGAGAAAGGGCTTATTGCTCTAATATAAGATGTGAGAAGAACGAAAGAAAGAGTTTTTGCTTTCGGTTTTGACTTGTTTCCCTGTGATTCAGTTACTAACCAGGAAGGAGGATGTTACATGTCCAGTTATTGTGGAAGGATATTACAAGGTTAATTTTCTCAGTGTGATATTACTAAGGACAAATGCAACAGAGCTGAATGGCTACCCTGTGTAAATAAAGTTTTACTTTACTTTACTTTAACATTGTTACTTACCTTTGGTTCTGCCAGCAGCTTGGGCAGAAGGGGAATGTAGTACCTCTTGAACACTGAACAGGACTTGTACTGCGACATGACTAGCTCAACATCATAGTTTCCTTTAGGAGCACCATCTACTAGGAAGCCCAGGCTTCTGAACAAACTGATTACATTCTTAAGCTCTTCCTCATCCAGCAGTGCTGGGATCTGGTATGTAATGAGAGTATTCATCACAGTGCTAATTAATTTTGTGCCAGTGTTATTACCGGTAGTTAAAGAAAAGATTTGAGGTAAGTAGTGAAGCCTTCATAACTTTGCAAGCAAGCTAACTAAATATTATGGCTGGGCTGTGCAGATGATTATACTGTCTTAATTTGAAGCTGCATAAATGAGCCACTGCCAGGAAAGTAATGATCATTATTGACAACAACAACTACAGTGTACCACAATTCAAAGCAAGAACAAATACAGTCTGAAAGCAGACATCTCAAGGCCACCTCACCTGAAAGCATAGTGGCACAACTGACTCTCGCACAAAGCCCTTGCTGACAATATCGTCAATCGCTGCTCTCAAGGTCCACTCATTTGGCCGAGCTCCTGTTGGCCAGAACTTCTCTACTTTTCCAGCCTTAACAAACTGAGGCACATATTCACGAGGGTCTGTTTCACACAGGACCCCTGCTATGCAGTTCAGGAGAGCACTGGGGTTCACACACACAATCTTGGAAGAGCCTTGGTTTTGGTAAGATGAAGGGACGTTGAATACCAAGATACAGCCCTAAAAAGACAGTTTTAAAAGTAGACACTACATTACACAAGAAAAAGTCATTGCTGGTTGTCTTAATTCTACCACAAGGTGTAATCAGGAATAGGCCCTAGAAGATAGCAGATCTGAGAGACATTGTCTGATAAGTAGCCCTCTACAACTCCTCCCCTTCAAACTTGGTAATAATAATAATAATACTAATAATAATAATAATAATAATAATAATAATAATAATAACGATTTATTAGTAGTCCTTCCAAAAGGTGGCTCTTCGCCTACTAATTACAAATCTCAAATCAAATCAAATTAAATCAAATGTTGGTTTTTGAGGAGAGGGGAAAACCGGAGAACCTGGAGAAAAACCTCTTGGTGCAGAGTAGAGAACCAACAAACTCAGCCCACATATGACACCGAGTCCGGGAATTGAACCCGGGACACATTGGTGGAAGGCGAGTGTTCTCACCACTGCGCCAACCCTGCTCCCCCACTTGGTGAGTGTATGCAATTGTTTTTCAGTGGGTTAGGTACTGTTGAAATCTGGAGGCCTGCTCTGAACACTTCCTTCCAAAAAAACTAACCTTCCCTAGAGTCCCTATCTAAAAATGATTTATTACATGTAACTTTTCCTAACATCAGATGACTGTGCAGCTGAAGGGCTGGGTTTCCTGTGGATCCAGCAATTTAGCTCAACATTGCATACCTTGCATTCTAAGACTGTTGTTGCTTTTGTCAAAGCCTCATCTGCCATCCCCACATCCGACGCAATAAGTAAATAGTGATCCCAGGATAACAGCAGGGTGTTGCTCTCACGCAGCTGCAGAATCTCAGAATAGAGATACAGAATGTCTGAGCTGATGTCTTCAGCTAAGTGAGGGAATAATGTGGTGTCCATCAGGGTTTCAGTGACTGAATGTTGCAGCTCTGCCATGCCCTACAAAGGAACAAACCAAGGTTTACACAAACGTTTAAAAGTGTACAGTGGTGTAGTGAGTAGCATACAAGACCTTTAATCAGACTATTACTAAGGAGATCAAATGGTCTGCAGTGCTTCAAGGATTGTTTCTGAAACATGTTGTGTTGTTTGACATCTACACATGTATTCCACATTTTCACTCCCCACAAAGGTCTTTAAATACATATGACCTAAACTTCAGGGAAACCTAAAATGATGTGGAGAGAAAACCTTGCAATGGACTAACAGCTGTGATTGGCTGTGGGGGTGGGGAAGGGGGTGTGGGTGGGAGAAGGTAGGTAATACCCATACTCCTTGTTGTTTCAAGTTTCATTAACTGGGGTAAAGTTTTAGTCATGTGGGATGCCTGTGGTAAGTGCCAGGTGTGGGGTGAACCTGTGATTTACACTTTACACTGTCCCTCTTAGTGCAAAACTCTTGTACATCTATGTGGCAATATAGGGGACTCTAAAAAAGGGAAATTCTGTCAATCAGTCAAAACTTCCGCTACCCTTCTCCCCCAGAAAAGAAAGTGAAAGCTGTGTTAGAAATCAACATACCTTTCCTTTCAAAGTGCTGACAAAAAACACTTGTTCAGGCATTTTGGACCAGTTCTGAAGAAGGCTCTCCAACCAGTTTATTCTCAATTCAACACACTTGTCCTGCCTTAAATCCCTGTTAGAAAGAGGTTTCAAATCCCCTTATTAAATTGCTCCCTAACTGTGATTCATTTGCTTTACAAAACAGCGAGTATTGCTTAGAAGAATTCATTTAATAGCCACATGTATGAACCTTCACCATAATACATAATAATAATAATAATAATACATAATAACTCTAAAAGTGAAAGACCAAAATGACTATAAAATAACAAAAGCACTGATTGATTGTCTCAACATGAAAATAATGTTTGATTGTCACCTTAACAAGTCTAATTCAGCCCGGATTTCTTGTCGCTGGTTTGTCTCTGCCTTGTTAACTGCTGCCAGAATCTTGTCAGCAAGAAAGCTGCAATCCTCTGTGCTATCAGCATGTGTTCCTACCAAGATGAATGGTGATTCAGGAACCTAGAAAAGCGAAATGGAAGGAAAAAAAACAAATTTCTACATGAATCATACATTGAAATCTGTTGTATCACATAGAAGCCTCAATAAGGTCAAGAGATCTTTAATGCCTGCCCCTTATTTTACATACCTTTGATCGCATCAGAAGCATCCAGTGTAAAACAGACTCGATCTTAAAAGGATCACGAACATTGAACACAATGGCATAGAGTGACTGCTCACATAGGAACAGTGGGTGAACTCCCTTAAGGCACTGCAAAAAAATAATATTACCAGTCATTCTGACCTTTATATACGGCGTACTCCTGAAGGCATTGAAAAGCACAATATTGTGAAGGAAAACTGCCTAAGCTTACATGTACCATAGGAAAAACTGAGCTCCGTAGCTTTCATCTAAACAGTTATACTTTTAATTAGGGGTTCATCCATAAACTCAAAAAGGCCAGGAGGAAGGAAGGGGGAATGGGAAAATGGACAGAGAGTGGGGAAAGGGGAGAAGGGCTCCACCCCTCTTCCTCCCACATGTATTCTCCCCATAGTAAAGACTTTTAATAATTTCTCATAACCTGCACCCTAAGAAATGGCTCAATGCCATTAGGGAAAATTTGTACATTGATATTAGAGGTAAATAATAATAATAATAATAATAATAACAATAATAATAATAACTTTATTAACCCATTGGCACCCGTGCCGGCCAAAACCGGCCGTAAAAAACTCCCATGCTTCAAAACATTGCAACTTTCTCAATCGCACGAATATTGCCTTAACTGTTAGTTGTGAGCACGAAATGGAATGCCCTTTAAATTTGGATATCCAATAAATGCAAGAAACGTAGCGATTTTCACCAAATATGGCCTTTTGAGTT
>JAEMWC010000521.1:42500-65000 GCA_016490735.1 Pachyseris speciosa
CATCTTCATTGGTTGACTCCTCAGATTCAGTCGAAATGACTGACACATGTTTTAGATTTCTGCAGCTTTTCACTAATGATGAAATACCCACAGAGGACAGTCTTGTACATAACCCAGAAAAGGAAATAAGTGTGAGTTTGGGACAATGTTCTGAGATCTTGCTGGCACATTCATCATCAAATGACTGACAGTTATGAGCAGATAATGCCTCAAGATCAGGGTTTACATATTCCACAAGAGCTTGAAGATCCTCAGAAGAAAGATCTTTGCAGTGTTTGAAAACAAGTTCAGTGATGGTTTGGTTTTCTTGAAGTGTTCCCTGCAATGAATAAAAGCAAAGGTAAAAACTTTTAAGCTTGTGTGCCTTGTCTAGTTGTTGAAATATCTCTTAAAATGCCTCACTTCTTAAGGTAGACAAGTCAGGGTGGCTGACTTCCAGCATATAGGCCATTCTGAAATTTCAGTTAAGCCTCCTTTTCAAAGTGAGTCATTCAGAAATGTCTTCATATGGATCTATTTGTTATCACAGGCTACTGTATGAAAAAGGGTTTCAAAGTAAATCAGAAATTGCCCTCACGTATTTGCTTGCCTAATTGTCTGCCCGTGTGTGAAATCTCTTTGAGGCCGACTCCTTTGCACAGCAGAATATCGGGGCTAATGGCGTTGACTAATAAAAGTTCTGTTTGGGCCTCATGAGGAATATGTACTGACTCCAGGTTTCAAAAACTGAGATTTGATAGGCAAATGAAAGCAGGGTGGGGGTGGGCATTATGTTCCAAATATGTGCTTAAAAGTAGCAGTCATGGGCCATTGTTTAAGTTCATCAGTAACAAAAAGCAAAATTCTGATTGATTCCCTGAAAGTGAGAATGCCTCAACAAACATTTATTTCACAGTGAATATCTGTGCCAATTAATTAAACCTTTAAAATATTCTTTGATTTCTAGCCTTGCATCTATTGTAGTCACATAGTCATAGGGGTAAGGTGAACTTTTTATTATTCATTTAAGTAAACCATTCAGATTTTCAGACTGAAATAAATGGTAAGAACCCTTGAGCTTCTTTTCATTCACTAAATTATTAAATTTGCTGTTATAACATGTTTTCCCCATTTGTACTTTACAAGCACTGCATGATGCATGAAGGCAAATAAAACACAAGGGCATTTGTAAGGCAAGCAGAACTTTCGTCTACGAGACATCACTGAAAACAAACATTCAATTAATTTTTATAGCTTGTACATGAAATCTCTCGTAAATAATAAATATTCACACACTTATATCTCTTTATTAAAACATATAATACCAGAACAGTTCAGCTAAAATATTCAAATATATTCGAAAACAAATTGAGTTTTTTCAGTCTGTCAAATATTTTAGGTAAACAAGGTAAGCTTAATGAAAAACAGACCGACAAACGAAAAAAGGTGAAAATGAAACACGTCGTACGATCCTTCAAAACCCGCGACCAATGTCCTACTTTTTCGTTCGTGTATATAAGCGTCCTTTTCATTAAGTGCACTTTCGGAACTAACAAACCCAACGAGTAGGTTTTAAAAACGCGAAAATGAGATCTGAAGAGTGTAAACATTTGTCATGGTAATAATGTGGGAAGCTGTGAAACACAATAGGCAAGTGCCAAACTGCTTTAGTGCGGGCACGTCGAGGCTGTATATTTCCAAGACAACAGAATATAAACTCTGAATTGTCTCGAATAAAAGCTGTAAGACAAGCTGGATTTATCCTTATCAAACCAAAACCTCGAAGTTCTTCTCCAAGTAAGTGACCTAGTCACCACTCAAATACGCGATAAACCTTCCTCAGCTATCATTTTTTGTCAAGCCTTTTTTTCATTTTTTTAACCAAATAAAATTCAGGAAGGATTTTAATTTCTGGATCGGCGTTTAACAGAAGGGTAACACGAAATTCAGCCAACCTTCCCGACCAAGAAGTTGGCTCCATGTGTTGAAACATAAGCTTTTTATATTGTAAACGTTCCACATGATTTGCGATGACCTTTTGGCAGTTATGTTTTTCGTATACGTTCGTACGATATACAAGCTCCTTTTAATAGCCCATAAATACTATATATCGATGGCAAAAAGGTCAAGCTGTCTGGATCATAAGAGTAACATAAGGAATAGTCGCAAACCTTTCGCCAATTCAGGAATGGATCTGCGTATTTATAATACCACATAAGATCACAACAAGTCAGTGAGGAAAGTTTGGCGCTCAACTAGCAAAAAAGACAACACGATTCGATTCGTACCAACGCAGGCGAATTCTTGTAAGCGTTTTCAAAAATTACAACTCCCTGGAGTTGATAAAAAATTATCTTCAACCTAATGAAGTTTAGAGAAGCGACATTTCATTTCAACGCACACTTCATGTCTCAAAACAAACCTTGATCAGCTCGACGGTAGCATTTTCTTGAAATACAATGCTGTTGGATGCCATGAAAAAACTAAATCCACAAAAATCTTCCCCAAATCCTCAAAAGTCTTTTAGTAAAAGGAGATCGGAGTCGCATCTTGTCAAGTTGTAATTTGCGAAGCTCGATTCACGTTTCCATAGAGTTGAAACCACTCAAGTTACAGCTGGCTTCCGTAACCATGCGCAGTAAACTCTTCTGGAACGGTGGTGACAACAAATAGGACCAGTCGGGGAGGGAGTGAGGAGATTGTGAACCTTACTGAGCCCAAAGCGGCAAAAGTAAAACATACTTAAAGAAAAGATCGGCTTCCAAAACAACGTAAAAAATATTTTTTCATGGGCTCGTGATTTTTTTTAACAATTTAGTATTTATATGAGAATGAATATAAGAATTAAAACTTGAAAAACTGCAAAAACCGTGAACGAAGATCCTGCTTGCTTGTACGTTGGATCTCACAGGAGATTTAATCAACCAAACTTGAAAATAGGCGATTAGATATCCAAAGACTTCTGCAAGGTTGATACAACGTAATATATTTGAGAGCAATATTTCGGCTGGCCAAACCAGCCTTCTTAATTCTATTAATTTCTATAGGGCATTATCATGACGCAATGATCTAATGCGCTTTACAACACTGGCCGGGGACTTTTGCCAGACTGCTTTTAACGCAGTTTACAATTAATAGTGGAATAGAGAATTAACTCTAAAGTGTAAATTAAAGTGCTACTTAAACCCATGAATAACCCACTGGGCTGTATCCCTAGTAAAGGGAAACAGGGAACCACACGAGGCAAAGAAAAATCTTTTGACCTCGGTGGGAATCGAACCCACGACCTCCGGATTAGATCTACCGTTACTCTGCCGACTGAGCTACAAGGTCGCACAGAGAAAGTCGGGGACGATTTTAGATGGTGAATCGCGGCAAAGAGAAAGTGAATGTTGTGCCGCGTAGCACTAGGAACACAAATAGTGGAATAGAGAATTAACTCTAAAGTGTAAATTAAAGTGCTACTTAAACCCATGAATAACCCACTGGGCGTTAGCCCTAGTAAAGGGAAACAGGGAACCACACGAGGCAAAGAAAAATCTTTTGACCTCGGTGGGAATCGAACCCACGACCTCCGGATTAGATCTACCGTTACTCTGCCGACTGTTTCCCTTTACTAGGGCTAACGCCCAGTGGGTTATTCATGGGTTTAAGTAGCACTTTAATTTACACTTTAGAGTTAATTCTCTATTCCACTATTTGTGTTCCTAGTGCTACGCGGCACAACATTCATATGTACCCTTACTTTCTCTTTGCCGCGATTCACCATCTAAAATCGTCCCCGACTTTCTCTGTGCGACCTTGTAGCTCAGTCAGAGTAACGGTAGATCTAATCCGGAGGTCGTGGGTTCGATTCCCACCGAGGTCAAAAGATTTTTCTTTGCCTCGTGTGGTTCCCTGTTTCCCTTTACTAGGGCTAACGCCCAGTGGGTTATTCATGGGTTTAAGTAGCACTTCATGTTTACAATTAATGATTGCGGATTTAAGAATGAATATGTGAATGATCCTCGCAGTTATGGGCACTACTTAAGCAGAAGTGAAAATAAAGCCATAACTGCGAGGATCATTAACATATTCGTTCTTTAATCCGCGGTTCAAATACATGATTTTCATGTATTCATTCTCACATATTTATCACTCACGGGTATATTTCGAATCAACAAAACGACCAGCTAACAGTTGGCTTGTTGGCTATGTTGGTAGAGCGCTGCACCGGTATCGCAAAGGTCGTGGGTTCGATTCCCGTACAAGCCTGGAGTTTTTTCAGGCTTTATTTTCACTACTGCTTAAGTAGTGTCCATAACTGCGAGGATCATTCACATATTCATTCTGTAACTTGCTTGCGCATTTCAGTAGATGGAATATGAAAAGTCACCAAGTTCCATTTTTATTTGCCATTAACCACATAAAAATACAAAACACTAGAAATTTATAATAACTTAAAGACGAAAGACTACAAATGTTTAAGGTGGTTATGACAAGAAAGCCAAAAAAGAAGCCGGGGGCTTATGAACGATAGGCTTCCTGACAATATAGGGTACATCATACGAATTACGGGGACAGCATGAAATATGAAATGTATTATTTTAAAAAGAAAAGAAAAGAAAAGGAAGGAAGAAGTATGTAGCTCAACAATGAGTATAGCTGCCTAACAAAGAAGGAATTTTTTAAGTCTTTTCCCAAACAAACTGATGCTTTCACTGTTTTGAATTCCATGACTTAACGAGTTGAAAAACTTAGGTCCTTGAAACCGAATTGAGAAGTTTCGAATATTAGTTCGACAGGGAGGTATGTAATAAGGGTTGCAATTTCTAGTATAATGCGAACGTAACTGGCTTGCAAGAGTTAACATATCACGAAAATAATTAGGAAGTAAGCCTCTTTTAAATAGATACATAAATTTACCTATCTGGTATAAATAAATGTCAGAGAATTTCAAAATCTCCTGTTCTTTGAAAAGAACATCAGTGTGGGAATCGAAAGAAACTTTGGATATTATTCTTATTACCTTCTTTTGCAGAATAATAACGCGACTTAAATTACTCTGATTTAATGTCATCCTGTTGAAGGTCTAAGGGGGCTTTTCACTGAAGTTTTCAAGAACCACTGACTAGCCTTGAAAAGCAGAACACTTAGAAAATGTCAATTACAAACCCGGTTTAAATTTTGTTTCCTTTAAAAGTTCAATTAATAATTTTAATTTACGCAAAGCATTATAAAAACCATCGTTGTGGATGAATTTGGCCACCAGGTCCGTAGCAAGCCTTGAGAAACTGAGGCGGGAGGGGGGTGTACAGAGATTTGAAGTAGCTTGTTGTCGTTGAAAAGTGCGGGTTTTGATATCTCTATCTTGAAACCCCTTAATGTTTCTTCATCTGCAGCCTTTCATCTGCCATGCAAGTCCTTGTGGACATGCAGAAGCATAAGGTGGTTCAGCCTGGCCTCTCCTGGGGTTGAACGCAAGTAGGTCTTAACCGCTTTAAAGCAGAGAAACAGCGCTCACTGACGGCGTTGGTAGCTGGCATGACAAGCATAAGCTTACCAAGTGTGCAAGTTACCAAGACCAGCAACGATAAATCGAGAGGTGTCGTACCCCACTGACTGCACCATGTCTGGAAGAAGGGACAGCTGGGGTTCTAGCTTGTACCGCTGCAGGTCAGTATCCCCGTATACGGCCATCACTTTTTTTAGTTCTTCTTCGTGGTGTTCGACTGCTATCGCCTTCAGAAGAAGTTCCTGTATGCTTTAGTAGACCTAGAGGTCCTTCTGGTTGAATCTAGTTCGAATACATTCTATCGTCACATCAATTGTTGAAAAATACATGTGGCGGAAATGTTCCTTGGGTGTAGAAGGGAAATAATGTGTACCTCTGTCTCCTACTTCCGTCCGCGCTGGAGCTCGTCATTTTCTTGGCAGCTGTGGCTCGGCGACTCCATTCACCTCGCTTTTCGTCTTTAACAACCTCGTCCAAAACAAATCAAACTCGGCTTCAGTTCTATCCTTTGATAACTGAACGTCTTGCAGACGTCCTCAGCTAGTCGCTGTCCCTAGGCCATTGACATGGAGGAGTCTTGCAATGCGCGGCTCAAATTGTCAGTGTGCCTCAAGACAAACTCTCCCCCTAACGTGCACCCAAAGTAGAATGGAAAAGTTGTCATCATCCCTTGCACTCCTCGTATTCGTGCCTTCATCTCCGTGTACGTCTTTGCAAACCTCGAGTGACCACTCCCACAGCTCCATGAGCTCCAAGTAGTTATTCAGAACCACCGCTAACGAATCTCCACGTACAGTCTATTTATTTATTTATTTAATTTGCCATACCACAAATAACATTATTATAATGAAAACAAACCTTGCTGGGCAAAAATTATGGACTCCTCTTGACTCGTTTTGAGTTTAGGCCCTAATCTTATCGAACTTTGTGTTTCTCTGAGGCGACTTTTTCCCTAACTTCGCAATCTCTCTATTTTTCTGCATCAACTTGTGTAATAAAAAGGAGAAACATTAACTGGTAAAATGGATACTATAGTTTATCAGGAATGATTTCTTTTATAAGAATTATTGACGTCTTGCAATTGTTTCAAACCTCTGGGAGACTAAAATTTTATTTTCAACTTTTGATCATAACGCAAGGGTGTTTTGGGTAGGCGAAAAACTGGGGGGGGGGGGGGGGGTCCCCCGGCCCCTCCCCTTGCTACGGCACTGGGCCACAGACTTGATATCTCAATCGAGCTCTAGAACTCCATAGCCAAAGCTGGTAAGAACAAAAAGTGTGTCAGAATCCAAGGAAATGGTAATTAACAATGACGAAACAAGCTCGAAGTTTCTATCGGCTGATAGCCAGCTAAGATGGATTGGAGTGTGAAGCACTTATAAGGTCTTCAAATTTGGCTTGCCCTAGATATAAGCTTGGTGGAGCGGATGAATAACTGAATAATTAGAGGAAAATCTTTGATCAATTGATGAACTGATTAATAGACTGATGGATTTATTAATTAATTGATCAATGCACAGATTGTCAGTGAATAGGACCCTGGAATTTACTGGTGTATTTGTGTCTTATTTGCCTGAGTCACGGCCTTTACTTCTGTGAACATGGGGACGACGTATTTTGCCGAGCAGAAGGACTTTACCACTAGCAGACTGCCTACGCTTTACTGAGTCTCTACACAGCAAAACATATCGCCTTCCAGTAGAAGAGTCGGATTCACAGTAGTAACCTCTCAACGTTGAAGTGGATTTACTTCGACAAACGGTGCAAATAGTCCTAACCAGAGACGAGCGATAAGTGTTGCCTTGGCAACACACATCTGTTTGATCTGACACCTTAGCAATTTTCAATCTCTTCGTTGTCAACGACTTGCGAGGGAGCATTCGAAGAGTTAACTTGGCGATAAGATGTAGGTCAGTTACAGAGTTGGGAGCCGGCCAATTCACTGACTGGTTTCCAGACTGGACACTGTAAGTTGCCCTCCATCTGGACAATGTGGTGGGAAGAAGGCTGTCGCCTGCCACGTTTGTGGACGTGTGGCATAACTTAGGAAGGTTGTTGCACAGGCTGTATGGAATGGGGATTTCCTAAAAACAGGTTGCACTCCGATAACCTTCTTGTTAAGCTGTTACGTATGAGGCTTGCTTTGGGGGCAATTTGTACACCACAGATCGGCTTTTGTTTGCAGACATGCAGCTTCCCGCCTCCGTATCAGCAGTAACTAATGTGAGAGTTGAGGTCTTGACTTTCTCTGAGCATGTTTTGTACTTTTTCTTTGGCAAAAACAACTGGAAGTTCTCGACATGTGGAGCGTGCGACTCTCCCACTAAACTCCAGTCAAATTGGTTAAGCCAAGTGGAGTTCTGGGGCAGATTGAAGGACGTAGTTTTATTTTGTGCTAGGGTGTGTACGTTGATGAAACCCAAATCACTGTTATACTGAGGCCTGAATGGAATGAAAACCGGAGTACCCGGAGAAAAACCTCTCGGAGCAGTGTAGAGAACCAACAAACTCAGCCCACTTATGACGCCGAGTCCGGGAATCGAACCCGGGACACATTGGTGGAAGGCGAGCGCTCTCACCACTACGCCAACCCGTGCCGTTTCTAAAGGTAGAACATATCCGTTTTGAGCTAATGGATCCACAGAAGCTGAGGCTTGACATCGGAATCATATTTTGCCTTCATGGTTGCGCTGTCGTTAGTGCCGGCTGTTCTGCGAGGCCGCGAAACCATTGCGAAGAACGAATAACCGTGGATTGTACTCTTTTTTGATCCAGCTGGGTCTTGGTAAAAAGTTTTTCCAATTTCGCAAGACCTTCAATGTAAGAATCAAAAGCACCCTTGTCAACGCCGCATACTGAGGATTCCGCTAAGTATGCTACATCCTTTGTTCTTGTCAACGCTTGGTAGGTTTGGGGCAACCAGGGATCTTCATCGCTGAAGGCTGATTTGGGAATTGAAACCTGAATTACAATAAAGATTATTATGTGAGAGGGCCGCATCTTGCTGTGGAGATCCATTAGATGGCCAGTTATTCCAGTGATGGAAGCCACGGCTTCCTGCTGATGTAAACCTTTAACAAGAATTACTCAATTAAGCTTCAAGAACGGGAAAATGATCCAATAATTTTGCGTGAAAACGGCGATATTAAAAATTTATCCGTTTTTTTTTCCTGTTACCCTTATGTTACAGATACTAACAGAGCATGCGCACGCCATCTGTATGATGTTCACAAGCCATTACTCAGGATGTGGCATTTTGTTCTCCCAGCTATCAACGAAAAAAATTTGCTTTCAATAACTTTTTTGGTTTTTCTAAACCTTTTCACTCACTATAGTGCGCAGTCAGATTTTTACGAAAATCACAACTTCGTTTTGTAAAAATACTGGAAAACAAGGAACACAACAGGACATCTGTCTCTGAAACTAACCTAAACCTGCATGTATCCCTGGCTGTGATGTGCAATCCAGCCCTTTGTTTTGTATCATCTATTATCCACACACACTTCAACACCCTGTCTTCATTTTCAAGCCATGCAAACGTTGTCAAAGCACCCCTTTCGCTTTATGAATGCCAGTTATTCATAAGTTAAACTACACAAACTAAGCTATAAGCTAGCTTGTCATTTCACTGTCTCCCTGTCTCCAGGAAACCAAGCCAGTCTCAACACTGTGCTCTCCTCCATCACTGTCCTCTCCTCCATCACTGTCCTCGTCACCATGCCCTCCTTCGTCCATGAAGTAAGTATCGAGCAGCTCATTAGCATACTGGGAGATTGTTTCATTACAACTGTACTCTAACGCCTCCAAACAAGCCACACCTTCGCCAATCTCAAACATTTCCTTTGAAGCTGGGACATTTCTCAGCGCCATCTCAACAAACTGAAGACCAGTGACAATGGTGTCTTGGTCAGGAGATTTGATGATGTTGATAAATGCATCCATGGCACCCAATTCCAAAGTGTTCTTCAGGTACTCAGGTCCATGATGTGCAATGTTACACAAACAAATGGCTGCCTGTTGAAAAAAAAAATACTGGGTAAATTTTCCCTACATACATATCAAGCGATCAGTTTCAAGACTTTGACTTTCAGCAACCTAGAATCATTTTCATTTCTGGATACGGGCAAAATTAACTTTGATCAAGTGAGTTTTAGGCAATTAAACGTCGTCAGTTTGAGGTGATTGTGCAATGCCTCAATGAACCATTACAATGGTTCTGTGATTGAAGTCTTGGATGTTATCAATACAATAAAAGCTACTGAGCAGTACTTTCGTGTAGTGCTTTTTATTATGCTCTACAAGGAGGTTCTACCTTTTGAGTCAGTGGATGAAATCCTGAAGTGTGACCATTCAAATAAAAGCTACTTCAGGAGCAGTACTTTCCTGTGGAGCGGTTTATTATGCTGTACAAGGTGGTTCTAAATTTTGAGTCTGTGGATGAAATCCTGAAGAATGACCATTCAAATGAGTGCTCCTAAGCATTACTTTCCTGTGGTGCTAGCCTGCATAGAAAGCGTTCCCGTTCAAACGAAGTTTTCTGCAATCTGGCCATGTGAACTTCTATTTTTTGCTGTCATCCCAATTTTCATGCAGCCAGAAAGTAGAAAACTTCATTTGAACGGGAATGCCTGCTACACAGGCTATGTGGTGCTGTTTATTGGTGGTGGTACTAACTTTTGTGCCCATGGATGATATCCTTAAGTGGGACCATTTGAATGTGAAAACTACTGAACAGTGCTGAATAAAGGGGATTAGTTTCTAAAGAAACTGCGGTGCTGCGTCGGTGGGGGAGTGCAACACGAAAATTTTTTTTATCAACGGAGTTGATAATGTAAATTGATCACAGTACAGGGATTCGATTAGCTGATGTTTCAAGCGTTAGCCCTTCGTCGGAGCGAATTGAGGAATTGTGGGTTGTGTATGGTTTATATACAGAAAATGGAGCTACGCCATTGGTGGTAACATGTTAACGTGAAAAACAGGAATAAATTAATTGAATGAAAAGCGCTCGTTGATACCATGGGGATTAAGAGTGCCGATTTGAAAGATCAATTTTTGCTCAAGATTTTTACGGCTTTCCGTGGTACCTTGATTTAGGGAAAGGCCGGAGATCGACATGTGTTGTTTGGAATGGCTAGGGAGATTTTCTGTATATAAACCATACACAACCCACAGTTCCTCGATTCACTCCAACGAAAGGGCTAACGCTCGAAACGTCAGCTAATCGAATCCCTGTACGGTGGTCAATTTACATTATCAACTCCGTTGATAAACCAAATTTTTGTACTGAACAGTGCTGTTGTGCTGTACAAGGTGGCTCTGACTTTCGAGTCTGTGAATCAACCTTGTTTCCAGGGTCTCTCATCTTCTGTAGGAGAGATCCTGGGAATGAGTTTGTCTACAACTAAGTGTAACCTTCAAAGATATTTTCTGTGGTGTTGTTGACCATGCATTACAAGGCAGTTTAATTTCCTGTGAGGGCAAGATCCTCAAATATGACCATTTACATGAAATCTATCAGGTAGGACTTTCCTGTGAAGCTCTAGAGTGTCTTAAGGATCAAGTTAACCAACCTCTTTTTTAATATCAAAAGTGGTAGAAGTCAAGTCTATTGCAAGTGGTAGTATTCCTGCTTGAATTAACATGTTGATGTGTTCTGATGGTCCTGCTGTCAGGTTAGACAGAACCCACAGACTTTCCTTTTTTATGTGTCTGTGAGCTGACTGCAGGAATGATGTCATGGCAATGACCAGCTCACCACTCTGCAGTGCCTGTGATCCATACTCATCAGGTCCACTGACTATATTACCTGAAACATTCACATAAAACTAGTTAAATGAAAGTTTTGCTGTTGTTGTCGGAGTGCTGAGAAACGGTATATTGACTGTATGTTTCTCAGCACTCCGAAAACAACTCAACAAAACTAACATCATTTAACTTGAGTGCTATGCAGCAAAACCATTTTTTATACTATAGAAAGTTAGTTGTTTAGTAAACAAGAAACATTCAATGCCATTATTATCCTCCACATCTAGCTTTGGCAATGTATAATTGAATGCTGGATTTGAATTCTGTTTCACTGTGGTTCCAAGTTCAACTACTCAACTAGGGTTAAAAAATAGCCTACATGTACTCATTTGCCTCCTGCTGATTGGGATTCTTAACCTGTTCTTCTCCATTAATTTTTGCAATATTACCGGTAATTTTGATTCAGCCATATTGTTTTATTGTTTATTGTTTGTTTTGTTATCCCTGAAAAAGCCCCTTTGGGGACTGGCTAATCAACTCCATCATCATCATCAGCATCATCGTCATCACTAGCCCCAAACAACATGCGGCAAAAACAATTGCTGTATAATAAACATTATCAATAGAAGATGTATTTTCAAAACATCTAACCTAGACTTCTCTATTAATTTTTGCAATATCACTGGTAATTTTGATTCAGCCATAAATAATTGTTTGTTTTGTTATCCCTGAAAAAGCCCCTTTGGGGACTGGCTAATCAACATCATCATCATCATCATCATCATCATCACTAGCCCCAAACAACATGTGGCAAAAACAATATTATTGCTGTATAATAAACATTATTGATAGAAGATGTATTTTCAAAACATCTAACCTAGACTTCGCAGCATTGGTGTCACTGCCTGACTGTTATGCGGTGTTTCCTGTGACAGTGAACACAAGAAAGGTACAAGGATAGAAATGATGCCTCCTGAAACAAACACTGGAACACAGTCAGGCTTTGCAGTCAGGTACGAAAGCACCCAAGCAACCTCTGAAATAACATGTATTGAATGTTTTCCTGGAGTCAAGAGGCTTAGAATACAAGGCACTATTCCTGCATGCAACATCTCTTCAGCGACGACTTGTTCTCCTCTGGCAAGATTTGATAAAGCAAAAGCAGCTGACTGTACTACTGTTGATATTGGGGACTAAAACACAAACAGTAAAAAAAAGAAAGAAAAAATAAAAGTAGATCTGTAGTTCAAAATAACAAGAAGAAAAAATAATACGTAGTCTACAAAAGATTACTTAAAATAAGATGAAAAAATTTAAAATGTCCACAACTTGATTTGGAAGCAACCCTCCTTCATTTCATCTACAAACCTAATGCAACCTCTTTTCTTTTTTACATGTTCTCAGAGAGTTAGAAATGGGGCTCTTTAAGTCCCACCATTTTAGCCAAATTACTGCCAGTTTGCTCTCATGAGACTGTTAACTCTCATCTTCACATAAGGTTTTCATATGTCACTACTGCCAAGATGCCAACCATCCCGCTTTTTTGCCTCATCTCCCGCTCTCCCGCTTTGGTACATAAATCTCCTGCTTTTTACATATCCTGTCATGGATTGTTAAAGACCTCACTGCACTGTCAAACAATTGCAAGAACCGATATCTGTAAGTCAACCAGAACAACTTAAATAAAAGTTGACTCTTAAAAATGTCTCCCGCTTTTCAAATTTTTGGAGTTGGCATCCATGCTACTGACTTATTCTTGTTAGTAAGGGAGGGGAGGGACAGGACATGGGGTCTAAACTTCCCATTTCCTGAGTACCGCTCTCTCCTCAGTGCCCAGCCTACTCCTTGGACACACATCAGTTTCCCAGTTTCTCCCAGTCACTGACACGTTCATAATCCCAGTTCCTTAACCACCTTCTTCCTCCTCCTGCAGACCTATCACCCTTCTACTTTAGGTTTTCACCCCTTCCCCGCTCCACCCCCCCTCCCCACCCCCCAACAGGTTAATGCAGCTGAATCCCTGCTTGCAGACATCTTCCATAAGCAGGCACCAACAAACAATCAGTGCCGGCAATATCTCCACTGAAACTCTACATCTCTAACACCCCTCCTTTGATTGGCCCTAAGGGTGCCTGCTTACAGAAGGTTTGACTGTACCTTTAAAAGATTGACCATGGGTGCAACAATCCCTTGAGCCTGTAATATGTCCCTGCACTCCTGGGAATCCCCAGAGAGGTTTCCCAAGGCCCAGGCACATTGATCCTGAAGTTGAATGTTCTGTCCACCGAGGTAGGTGATAAGATAAGCAGCAGAAGCTTTCAGTACTTTCATAGTGTCTTCGTGTACTCCTGTTGCTAAGTTAGTAATACACCAAGCTGCCTCAAGTTGGAACTGAGCGTTGTTGCTTGTCAAATGTCCCACCATCGCTCTCAGACTGTTGTCTACTTTCAGGAAAGCACTGATCAGTTTACTACCTTGAGCAAACGCCTTTCGCAAGCTTTTAAGGTTGTTTAGATTATTTCTGTCTGATTTCTGGATCGCTTTCGCTAATTCTAGAACTTGATCTGCGGTGTAGTCTTCCTCTTCGCAATCACCCTCCGCCTCTGAGAAGCGAATACGTTTCGAACTCAACAATTTTTCTCGTTTCTCTTTGCGAATTTCAGCTTCCTGGTCTCGTCGCTTACTTCTCTGAGACGCTGAGTTGAGACCTGATATCTTGTACTGATCTCTCCTATCCATTTTGCTCCTTATTTTCAATAAATTTTCGCTGTTATTACTTTCATTTCATGCAGCCGTTGCAGACGCCGTGGCAGCCATGTTGAAATTGGTGTGCCCGCAATTTTCTCTTACTCTATCTGCGGTCTTCACCATGACCACAACAACAACGGCCGCCATATTTGAAACGTGGGAAAGAAAAGCTTCCATAAATACAGAATTGTTGTGCTCTTCAGTAACAGGTGCATTTTCGCCGTAAATAACAGCTACTCTGGAGATGGCGTCGAGTTTGGTATGTTTTGCGCATTTTAAGTCAAAAATTAAGCAAAGTTTTGCAAAAATGCACACTGTGTACTCGCCGTAACCGAAATGTGGACCTCTGACGCTAAAATATTTGTTGTGTGATTCTATTTCAGGAGGATCCTACTCTCGAGCGACATTTCAAGGGACACAGAGACACAGTGACAAGTGTTGATTTTAATCCAAACATGAAACAGCTGGGTATGCTTAGCTGAAATAAAGTTAACGTTACTTCTATCAAATCCTTTTCGTACTGCACTGAGGCAAAGCTTTGCTCAACTTTTGTTAAGCTTATTGATTTAGTGAACTGCACACGTTCTGTGACCTGTTCTATTAATTTGCAAAATTTGACCTGTTTAAAAATCTGCCGTTATTTACTCCCCATTTGCAGGTTTGTCTGGCTGAATTCGATGGAAGTAGTTTTTCTTCTGCAGCAGGTCTTCCCAGACTTATTTGGATATGTCTTACATGTAGATATCAGATAGACACTGTACTGCGCATGTCATCGGCTTCCTTGTGGGGTCGACCCCTGGGCCAACCAGGGAGATATGTGAGGGAATACAAGGAGATGGATGGCATTCTTTGCCCAGGGTTAGGGGAAAATCTCGACATTGTTTTACAATGAAAGATTGGGGGTGGGGAATTTACAAGTTTGTGAAGAATGTCAGGGGGATTTTCTGCTGAGAGACATCTCACCCAGGGGACTTTGTCTTGCACAATTTTCCGACCCCCTGGGGAATTTCATCAAGTTTGATTGACTGATTTTACAATCCACCTGGTTAGTCTGGGGGACACCAGAAGGAAGCCGATGACATGTGCATAAATTCTGATGCAAAATTTGCCATCTGGAATCCTCACTCATGCAAACTGCAGAGCTGCAAAAAGGTTATCACGTAACCAGAAGTTTTGAACTGCAGACTGAAACCAATGGTTCATGAAGCTGGCTGAAAATATTCCTTGTCCATGGATGTCTGAGATGGTTAGCAACTTGTCATGTTTGTCTACTTTCATCCTTCCAGTTACTGGTTCAATGGATTCCAGTCTGATGATATGGCACTTTAAACCACACATGCGAGCATACAGATTTGTTGGTCATAAGGTTAGGTGTGATTTGCATTGTGCATGTAATTTCAAGACCATAATAAATTAATTGAAATTTCTTTTTTACTGACTGCCAGCTAAGGCCTTTTCTTACCATCCTATGATGATCAACATTTTAAGAAGTCTCTACTTACAGATTGTGTTCCATGATTTCTTCCAGGATGCTGTTCTGTCTGTAAAGTTTTCTCCATCTGGACATTTGATTGCTTCAGCGTCAAGAGACAAAACTGTCAGGCTCTGGGTGCCAAGTGTGTAAGTATGTTACCTGAACTACACAGCCTGTAAAATACAGTGTGGGGTATTTGTTGTGGTTTAACCCGACATGATGTCTATTGTTGTTTTGTGAAGCAAAGGAGAAAGTACAGTGTTCAAAGCTCACACTGCAACTGTCAGGAGTGTGGATTTTTCTGGTGATGGTCAATCGCTTCTCACTTCGTCAGATGATAAAACAGTTAAGGTAATGTGCTTGCAACTACCAGGGTAGTTGAATGGCTTTGCGTATACTAGTGCTTAAAGTGGTGTTTCACTAGGGACTTGAACATTGCAAGATTAGTTGTTGATGTAATATTATGCAGCAAAGAATTGTATCATTAATCCTGAGGCTGCCCTGATACTTGGTTGTTTAGGCTTAGTATTTAGCATTTGCTCCTTACTAATGCCCTGGCTCATAGGTTCTCATTTATAACTCAGAATGCCCTTTCATTTCATTGCTTTATTATAGGGGTGCCTCAGCAGCTCTTTTATGTTCTACATTGTAGCTTCCAGAACATGGTGTAAATTAATTTTTAATTTTATATTGCACAGGTGTGGACTGTTCATCGTCAGAAGTTCCAGTATTCTCTAAATGCTCACATGAACTGGGTTCGGTGTGCAAGGTAGTTTTGGTTGGCAATTGTCCATCCTGTCGAAATTCAATGAAATATGCCTTTCAAATGTTTGCATAAAAAAATAATTTGAATTAATTTGACTTAGTGAATGTGGTGTTAGGCTCCAGAGCTTTGCTTCCTTATTTACTGCCACCCTGACAGCCTGGGTAGGGTCACTCATCATACAATGTATTCCAAGTTAGGATTCCGAGAAAACTAACCTTATTTGCAAAATTTTTTGTTAAGTTTTCCACTTGGTCCTTATTCCTTTTTGTGTTCACATCATTGTTAGGTTTTCTCCTGATGGACGAATGATTGTATCAGCAAGTGATGACAAGACCATCAAAATATGGGACAGAACAAGCAAAGACTGTGTGCATACCTTTTATGATCCTGGAGGGTAGGTTGTATATTGCTAATTTAGATTAAACTCCGGAGCAAACAAGCCTCATTTATGGCTCACAACCTTACTTATTAAGAAGATTCCCCAATAAAAATGGCAGCAATGAATGTTAACTTATACCATTTCTTACGAGTTAAATTTCATGATTCAATGCTGATTATAAGGTTGTTTATAATAAATTTAAAGTGATTTGCTGTTAGAGTTCTTCCAATAGAATACAGTGATTAATTTGACAATGTCATTGATGTGGTACACTTGGCAGGATTGTACTTGGTTTTAAACCTGTTGACCATTTGGTTACAGATCAGCTAAAACATAACCATGTGAAAACCAGTTAAAGAAATAGTTATTTTTAGTTTCTTTTTCTGAAAGATTCTAAAAGATAGCTTAACTAACTTTTCAGGTATGTGAATTCAGTTGAATTTCATCCCAGTGGGACATGCATAGCAGCAGGAGGAACAGATAGTACTGTTAAGGTTGGACTGTTCCAGATGTTCAGATAGGCAGCAGAAAAACATTAAGGCCAGCACACATGAGGGGAATATTCACAAGGAATGGCCAAAGGGACCAGTTCCCTTGGTGTGAACTGACAAAAATCTATTTGCAGGGTCCAAAATTTGTTCCGACAAAATCAACCTTGTTTGAACTCAAGGGACCTTTTGCAGGGAGCATTTCACAAAAAATGCTTGTTCCCTTCATGTGAACTGTGCAATGGAATATTCCCTGCAAACAATTTCAAGCTTTAATTAGATTTTCTTTTATATTTGGCTGGTTGGGCTGAAGAAAACATCCTTCCTTCAACTCTAAAAACAAAAACTTATCAAAACTGCAAATTACAAACACTTAGTAAGCTATACTTAGACGAACAATGTGAGGCATTATGAGCATACACTGATTTATTTCAATGTATTTTGCGGTTTGTTATATTTACTGTGTGCTATAATTTAATTAACTTGTTTGAGCTTACAGCATTACTCCATGGCTCATTTCTGGTCTCTATGTTTTGATGAATCTCAGTCAAAAAGCCCAAAATTATACTACGACCTTTAACTGTGATTATTCCCCTCATGTGTGGCGACCTTAAGCTTAGGGAGGGAAATGTTGGTTACTCTTAGAACTTGAGTGAATACATATGAACTTGGAATACCTGATAGCATAAACTGATCTCTATGATTTTCTACAAAGCAAAAACTATGCATGCGATAGATTGTCACTAACAGGAAGGAAAGCTTGGTCACTCTTCAGCATTTTTAATTACTGAGGCTCAAAAGTTATAAGTGCTTTACCTGAACTGACTGTTGTTTTATGGGAAATGAAACTTCTGTCAGTAATTTGCTTTGCAAATAATAGAATTTTTATGGGAAGCAACACAGCATACATTTATGGTTTTCTTATGGTGACTTTAATACAGGTCTGGGATATCAGAATGAACAAACTGCTTCAGCATTACCAAGGTAGTTCAAATAATGTACAGCTTGTATAGCACTAGTGCCACAGGCAGCCCATTCTTAAATGGCTAACCTGATTTGACTTGATTTATTACTACCCTGTATTTGGATAGGATGCCTCTCTCTCCACCCTTCCTTTGGTATTTTATTTGGTTTTCCCTATAGTCTACTGGTTATCTAATGATATAATCATTTTTATGTTTCTGGTGATGTTATGAAAATTTTAATCAAGCTTATGCCGACAGTAAGATATTATTATAATTTATGTCTTCACATATTTATGTTCTTGTTTCTGTAGCACACACCAATGCTGTGAATGCTGTTTCATTTCATCCATCGGGAAATTACCTTGTGTCAGCTTCTAGTGACACTACACTAAAGGTATTAAACAATGTTAAGCTCATAGAGTGTCAGTCCAACCAGTAAATGTTTTAGCTTCAATAGCGATTTTTCATAATGATTTATTCAATCATGAAACATAGAACTGTCATGATATGCATTTTTTTTTAATAAAAGAAACAGCCTTGGCTCCAGAAGCAGTGTAGAAGGTAAAAATTATTTAACCCTCTATACTGCTCCTGGAGCCATTACTTCAAATCTTAGTGATTGCAAGCCTTGCCAAAACAAAACAACATAAGGACAAAACATAAAGTAATCAAATGCACTCTCATACTGGGTTACATCAGTCCTTGTTTTCTTTGTAGATATTAGATTTAATGGAAGGCCGACTGTTCTACACACTCCATGGACATCAGGTTAGTCTGCTCATTAGCAATCTCATTCCCACAGCTGGAGAAATTAATGACAAAAATGAGTGTGATTCTAGAAGGTTGAAAGAAAGCTGATTCAAGAGATGTTGCTTCCTGTATTACAAAATAATTTGCAAATAATGTCAAGTGTCCACTAGTTCATAAAGCAAGTGTAGCAAATATATAAGGTCATGACATGTTCATAACCAACTGGTTTTCTGCCATCCCTCTTTTTTTCGTGTACATTTATTTTACACACATTTTTGTCTCAGGGCCCAGCAACGTGTGTAACATTCTCACGAAATGGTGAATACTTTGCATCAGGCAGTTCAGATGAACAAGTAAGTTTTATATAATTACATAAAATTAGTATTAATAACATCGATTTCTTTTGCAGTTATAGGGTAATTTTGATGAATAGTGGGACAACAACTACTTTCTTAACATTGATAACAGTATGTTAATTACCACAGTAATTTACATGTAACTCTGTTAAGGGACACCAGACAGAGTGTCTAAAGGGACATTTGATGACCAGTATACCATATGACAAAAAATTGTCATATAAAGGGGACTTTTCCTTCTGATTATGCTGCATGATATATCTATTATATTTGGAATTTAAAAACATGTTTCAAAATCCTACTGACAATAATTTCAATCCTTCCTGTTTCAGGCATTTAGATAGTGACTGGGCGCAGCAACATGTGTAACATTCTTACTAAATGGTGAATACTTTGCACCATTTTTACACTGCTAATGGAGCAGTGAAAAATGGTGTGTGAGAGAATCAAACCTTGAACAATAGGCAACCAGTGGTACTGGTTGCACTGCCATGTTTGTCCATCTTGAGTATGAAGATGACAGTAATTTGCCAGCAGTTTGAAAACGTTATTCATGAAAGGTTCTGAATGACTTTACCTGGAAGCTTGTGACCTTAATTTATAAAAAAAATTTAACCATAGAATGCTTTTGCACATTCAATATGAACTTTAAACAGTCTGGTGATAACTGAGTAACCTGGAAGTTATTTTTTTCCCATTAGGTCATGGTGTGGAAAACAAATTTTGATAAAGTGGATTATGATGAAGGTATTTACATATTCACTTGCTCATTGTTTATAGTACAATTTTAACAGCCTTCAAGATTTGAAGGTGTTTCCTCAATGAATCTTCTGTTAATGCAAATACTTAAATTGTGAAACATGCTTTGTTTAATAGTTCAGTAACTTAACTGGTCATTGTGATTATCAACAGTACTACGCTCCCACAGAAAAAGATCAGCTTCACCCCCTGTGCCTCAGACTCACACCCATGACCCTCCTCCAAAGACCCCGCCCAAGACAAGAGCACCAGAGGTATGTTTTAGGTAAACTTATTAGATACATATCCAGGTAATAAGGTGTTTATTGCCTGGATAGGTGGGCCACAGGGTACTGTCTTCAGGATTTGTGAGGGCAAACATGTAAAGTGATTGTGATCTCCTTTTTTTTTTGGCAGGTAAGAGCTGGTGCAGAGCCCCGCAACCTTACTGTTGCTGATCCAGAAGTGGTGGAAGTTGGGCCGGCCATGTTTTCAATACCACAGGTTTAATACTTTCAATCCTTCATGCTCAAGTAACAAGTGTTAAACTTGGCAACAGATCTCGTTAAGATGTAGAAAATTAATGTTTGTAATAAACAATTCAACACAGGGAAGTTCATTTCATGCATACATTGAACAGAAAATTCTAGCATCTTATATTTTTCAAACAAAACTATGGTAACCGAGTTTATCTTGAAAGTTATCCATACAATGTCTCCCTTCAGAAGTTGCACATTTTCATTCATGTCGTTTATTGTCTTGGCTTGCTCTCTCCTCAGAGACAGAGCAAACTAGATGAGGTTACTGGACGAACAGGAGAATTCGATAGCCTGGGAGGGGCCCCTGCCAGTCATCTTCCCCTCACCACCCCACTGGAGAGAAGAGATATTCCACCCCAGCTGAGCATGACATTGGAGCATATTGTAGGACAACTGGATGTCTTAACGCAGGTTTGCTACATGAAGTAAAAATAGCCTTTTCATGGATGTCTTCTTGTTCAGTTTTAATTCACGCTAAATTGTTGGAAATAGTTACTAGCTTCCAACTTTTGTTTTGAAACGTGGATGTAACATTTCCCTGCTAGCAGAGGCCTCTTTTCCTTGTATTCAGCGTGTGGGAGAAAAGAGACCTCTGCCATGGGCCGAAACGGTCTGTGTTGAGCAAACACCAAACTATCACATGATGCTTTTAGCCGCTGATCTTAATAACAAACAATACAAGAAGCATGCGTTTTAAAACCTCCGTCCACTAACTTGGGCAGCAGTTTAATCAAAGACAGTTTCGACCCATGGCAGAGGTCTCTTTTCTCCCACATGCTGAATACAAGGAAAAGAGACCTCTGCTAGCAGGGAAATGTAACATTTAAATGTACAAAAAAAATCCAAAATTTCCCAGCATGGCCATTTGGATTTGGTGATGTGTAATGGGTTGCAGCTATTGTCAGGAAGCAAAGGAAGCAGAAAATCCTTTGTGTTAAACAATAGGACAACCATTATACATTATCAAATCCAAAATGGCTGCGCCCGGGAAATTTAAAAGCGAAAATAGGCGATGATGATATCCATTTTTTTGTACACTTAAATGTTATAGCCACGTTTTAAAACAAAATTTGAAATATACTAATTACTGCCTACATGTTGTAAGAGTGGAGGTTCCCTTTAAATACACCTGTTCACTAGCACATGCACAGCTGCCCCAAATTTTAATTATACTTGAGACACGTTATTTGTCGTGTGAATCCCCCTCGTCTCTACCACATAATTTTTTTCCTTCTCTTGTAACTTTAGTTTATGAAGTTTTTAACTTCGAAAAATTATGTCTGAAAACAACAAGTATTTGAATCATTCAATGATGAATGCAGACTACCAACACATCCAGGGAGGGGGTACATGTACATGTAGTAATGATATTAGTTCTCATGCTACTGAGATAATAGCTTAACATTGGCACCAATAAATCACCCGATGTGCTCAATCCACTGGATAACACATAATTGATCTAGAACCTACCTTAACTGTATTAATGGCAGGGCTGTCAGTGTTTGATCCCCAGCTACTCTGACAGGAAAACAACAGCACATGGCTGCGCCACTGTAGCACTGCTACTCACTAAGATGTTTTTCCTTCTATTTGCAGACTGTATCAATCTTGGAACAACGACTTACAATGACAGAGAATAAACTCAGGGAATGTTTAGACAACCAGCAGAAAATTACCCTTCAGATTAGGCCGAATGAGTAGTGTTTTCATTTCACTGGTAGTCTCACCTACACATACATTGGCAACATGAAGTGCGCATTCTCCTTAGTCTCAAGTGAAGTCACAAGATTGTATTTTCCTGTCACTATAATAAATAATGTCTTCCATCAGACTGATCTGATCCTGAGGTTTGTCTCCTGATAATTGTCACAGCCTTGGAGTCAACTTAAGTCAGTGGGAACTCATAGGAAGTTGAAGGTACTCAGCATACTCCAGCCAATACAAAATGTTTCAAAAGTTGGTTTACCTTAAGCTGATCAACCTTGTCCATGTAACTGTCCCCACTATTCATGAGTTTACCAAACACCTCCAAACAGGTATAAAACTCAAGATTGTATCATGTTGTAGATAGCACAT
>JAEMWC010000521.1:75000-132500 GCA_016490735.1 Pachyseris speciosa
ATATTGATAGGAAAAGCCTGCCAACTTGGGAAGTAACATCATTGGGATATCACCTCAAAAGAGTAACTTTATGGTACCGACTGTAGAATTCTGCAGTGGAGGGAAATTTGTTTGAGAATGGACAAAATTAATGATAAAGGTGTTAGGGTTACTGGTAAGCCCAATTAAGACTGGTGCACAAATATCTGGGCTAACCACATTGCTTGCTGATTCAAACAACATGGTTGTTGGGTAGTGGGAGTTACATGTAACATTAAAGCAAGACCATAACTATTTCATGGTAGCTTGATAACTTACATAGTTATATCTCACACGTTCTGGTGGTGAAAAACAATCCAAATGATGGTAATGAGTCTGTTGGTGATGCTCCCATCGGGTTTTAAACTGAACCACCCACCGCACAGTACTGTAAACACATAAACCAATAACCTGAATTAGACAGACAGAACCACCCTGAGCACCATAATTAATAGCTACACTGTTGAATTGAATTTGAATGGTTAGATTCAGGGATTCTATTCATAGATTCAAATATTACAACCATCTTGTATGGCAGTTAGTACTGCTTAGTAACTGCTGTGTCAATGGTCACACTTGAGAATCTGCTTGAGAATTTGCTACATTGAGACTCAAAGGTAGTTCTTACCACATTATACAGAACGTAATTCTTTAATTCATGTGTGAGTGATAGCAGGTAATAAAATTTTGGTCCAAATATTGATGTGTATTATCATTGTGAACATGCAAGTGATCATCAAAGTTATGAACACTACTTAAGCAGCAGTGAAAATAAAGCCTAAAAAATTCAGGCTTCCACGAGAATCGAATCCATGACCTCTGTGATACCAGTGCAGTACTCTACCAACTGAGCTGACAAGCCAACTGGGAGCTGGTCATTTTTCTCATTTTTAAATGAGAATGAAACTGATTTTCATTTCCTTCTCATGATTGTTTGTGTGGCCATTTTTAACTCAAGCATGACAGAGTAAAATTTTCAATTGATTTTTTATTAATCAATCTGCAACCAAATTCTAGCAAAAATGTCACCATACAAATGCCACACTATTGATTCCATACACAGCAGAATGTTCATTAGGCATCAGAGATCAGAGAATTCTCCGGCTACTATGCAGAATTCCCCTGCTAAATTATCGCTTGTTCCCTGAAAGAGCTTTGCCCTTTCATAATAATCTTTCATGATAATTCTCCTGTTACTTTACACTGTTCTCCTGTTACTACAATTCTTAAAGAAAATCCTGTATACAGTCCGATCAGTGAAAGCTGCCTTCTATAGCATACAAACAACACTAAAAGAAAGTACTTCTCAATAATGGTCACAAAGTAGGATTTCAACCAAAGTCAAAAACTTTGAACAAACCAACTTATGGACCATAAGAAATAGTAACATACACAAGGGTATTGTGCAACAGCTTCTGGTTGAATGGCATTTTGTTACAAATTACTGTGGTGAGTCCTGGGACTCATCTCATGAAAAATCATGAGTCCCAGTCCAGAACCAATGAGTCCCAATCCAAAAACCAATGAGTCCCCTATTACAGTGTAGATGCTTGAGCAAACATGTAATCAGACATTTAATCGGTATCTGGTAGTTTCGCACCATGGTCATATTACAGTGTAGATGCTTGAGCAAACATGTAATCAGACATTTAATTGGATATATAGTAGATTCTCACCATGGTCGTTTCGTTCCAAATCTTTTCTTTCCATTCAAAAGTTGTTTTGTTCCACAACAGACATAGTGTTAAAACAAAGTATACAGCTCACCTCAAGCCAAGCAGTGGCAGCAGATGGAGAAATTTGTTTTAAACATGTCCTTCTCTCCAATCCTCGTGAATGCTTGTATGCAAACATTTTAATAGGTAGCCAAGACCCAGCCACATGCACGCAATTGTCAGATCATATAAAAATTATTCGATACGCAAATTTGACAGTCACAAACAATCTTCAATAGACAATACGCACGATAAAAAAAAATTCCATTAAACTTGTACACTTTTCAATTTGCTGTACTTCCGAAGGAAAAGAAACTTACGAAGCCAGGTTGGATACGCTGATTTACATTCTTTACGACCTCTGCTCAAACAGTGAGCTTCTTTTACATCATAACTTTTAAATTTCAAGTTATCAATTTAAAATGATGTAAAACTGTTAGGATTTTTGTGGAATGAATTGGCTATGGCATGGAATGAAAGCCATGTAAGGAAACGACCATGGAACAGAACGACAGTAAAGCATGGTAAACATAATAAGCAACCACTCCATCAGGTATAAATCAAAATGACAGCATTTACAATAAAATAAATTTTTAATATTGGAGTATTAGTAGTAGTGGTATTTGCATGGAAATGCTTGTTTAGTCGTTCACAAATTACTTTCAAACCTATTTTATAGGCAGACGATATTGCTCTCGTCTTGAGATAGGTTTTATTGCAGACTTAAAATCACACAAAAGGATATTCTTCAAAAACATCTTTCGATCGATCTTTGCATCCTGCAGGATGCATGCCGTGAATTATTTTGTGTCTTTGGGGATTTTTATACGTCAGGGACGCAGGAGGCAGGGGTAACAAAATCACTGGAATGGTTATATTTTAGGATTCATATTACTTGGCCAGACAGTCTCTCAAAAGTCAGAACAAAATGAATGGAAAGCAAAGGTGTCATTGATGATTACCTGAGAGGAATTGGGACAAAGCATGTCCTACATAGTGCACGACCACTGCGAGCATGCTCCACACCATAACGATAGTCGTAATGAAACTCCTGCAAGAAACAATAATGGAAGATATTAAAAGAACAATGTAATGCTGTTCTAGGGAAAGAAGAAAGTCTCGGATATGAATATGACGAGGGAAATAATCACTAACTTTCATTGCTACTGTCCTCCTCCTCCTCCTCCTCATCATCATCGTCATTATTACTACTACTGTTGTTGTTATAATATATTATTGTTATTATTATATCTTCCTTTCATGTAATCTTTTATGGTCCCAGAGCACTTGAATGTTATCAATTTCCTTGGGAGCAGCTGGCAGGGAGGGGAGGTGTTCTTTGGAATGGAAAGCAATTTACATGAAATGTGGTCCATCTGTCCCTAAGAGTTGAGGGAGTCATCTTTGCTAATTTCATTACTACATTGTATAATTATTATTGTAATTGTGTCAATAACAAAATGCTCGAATGTGATTGGTTCTTAACAGCCTTTATTTGTGTCTTAATTGGCTGCTTGAGGTCCAAACTGTCCGATTTGAGCTGTCCGATTACAAACACCTGTAATCGGACAGGCCAAATTGGACAGTTACCTCATTTGGGTATGTTGAGCAGTAGCTGCCATGTCATGTCAGTTGTCAATCTTCGCGCTTTGTAAAATAGCAACCATTTCCGTTGGTTATTTTGTACAATACATTTTACAGTTTAGAAAGTTGACCTCTAGAGTTTCTCGCATTTTGTTATTGACACAATTAATTGGTAATCAGACTTTGTGTTGTACAATTCAGGGGTAATCGTGCTCGTAATTTCAAATCAGCCTCGCGCTACACGCTCAGCCAATTTGAAATCACTCGCCCGATTACTCCCTGAATTGTACTCCACTCAGTCCTATTACCATTACTTATCAATATCATTATCATTGATTCAGCTGAATGACAAAATGGACTACAAATTCACTTTAAAAATGTGCACACCCACCGGCCCTCCAAATATTTCCTCAAAGTCTAGACTGACATCAGAATCACTATCATCAAGATCATCGTCTTCTGAATCACTTGGAAAAAGAAATATGAGAACATAATTTATGACAGTCAACATATCATCAGGGCCCCGTCTTGCCTTACTCCATACCAGGGGCATTTCACAACCTCCTTAGAAAAGTGATTTTTGATCACTTGGCCTGAAGATCAGACACACAGGAGAAACAAACAATATTGCCTGATTGTGCCCCGAAATTACTTTCACTATCATGTGTAATATATTAAGTACCCTATAGTACTTATTGTGTTAGTACCCAGAGTGCATTGCTGTAATAAAGTTGTGTTGAATCGGCCATGTTGTGTATGTGCCTCGTGTTTATTCTCAGCCATATATATTTACAAAATACTACATTTTTGGCGACGAGGATTGGTCGTTCTTCCACCGCACTCGTTAGTGCAAGGTTTTGGGACAACGCTGTGTGTGTTGTGGCGTACAAGATGACCAGCACTAATACGAGTGGACTCTTTGGGCGTGTTGGCGAGTTCAACGTTGCTCGTGAAACGTTCAGTGCTTATGTTGAGAGGATGGAAATGTTTTTTACGGCCAATAACATTGTGGAGACAACGGGCGAGGGAAGCGTTGCCGCCAACCGAGTGGTAGCAAATAGGAAACGTGCAATTTTCCTTACAGAAGTGGGACCGGAGGTTTACTCAACTCTCAGTAATTTGTTGGCGCCCGCAAAACCCAAGGACACGCAATTTACTGACATTGTTCAGATCTTGGAGAAGCACTACAACCCGAAACCGCTTGAAATCGCTCAGAGTTTCCATTTTGGTACCCGAAATCAAAAATCTGAGGAGTCAGTTAGTGATTATGTGTTGGCCTTGAAGAGATTGGCTGTCCATTGTAATTACGGTGAATACTTGAATCGGGCTTTACGAGACCGATTCGTATGTGGGCTGAACAATCCGAAGATACAAAACAAGCTATTGAACACAGATGACCTAACGTTCGAAAAGGCTTGCAGCATTGCCAAAACCATGGAGATGGCGGACAGGAACACCCAAGAATTTCACCCTTCAAGTAGTGAAACCATTCAAGTCAACAAGCTGACAGAACAAGGAAGTGAGTAATCTCGTACCCAGATCTCCCACGGCCAAGCGAAAGGGAGATCTGGTAAAGTTCAAAAGTACGCCATTTCTCATTGGCTACTGGAAAAAAGACTACCGCAATCTAATCTATGCTCTGATTGGCTTTTTTCAGAGTGGCTTTTTTGTTGCTTTATTTTCGTGACAAATATTCAACATTGCAGTTTGGAAAACACGAGCGATAGTTTCAAGTTTAAATGCCGTCTGTGAGGCAAGACAGCTGGGAGGAAATTGTTTTTCCGCCGCTGGGTAAGCTTTGAGATTAAAAGGAATTATTCTAAAACTGTGTGAGATTTGTGTCGAAGGCACAGACGAACTTTCGAAGTTCTGTCTTGTTTTGATAAACTGGTATGCCCTTTGAACTTAGCCGCAACATTTTTTCTGAGAATAATCGGACATCAATATCTCCCTACACTGCCTGTTGCTCATAGTTACTTCCGGACGGATAAAATTATCTGGAACTTTCCGGCCTCCAGATGTAGATCGGCGTGAAATCCGCTCGCTTCAAGACTACCATCTGCCATTTATCCTTGCACAACACATTCCCACTGAGTTAAAGTTATTTATTTGATATCGATCGTCGATCAGAGGGTTGAGCGGCGAAACCACAATTACAATTGACTTGTCAGCTTGTCCTTTCGTTTCTTCTTTACAGCGAGATGATCGGAATATGAAGAAAGCACTCGATAAATTAGCGATTTACCGTAACCATTTGGGAGAACAATGAACCAATCTCGGCCGTTGACAACAACCTCCTGTATTGCCTCTTATAGCTTTGGTTTGATTTTGAAGTTTTCTTCTCCTCTGGACCGCAAAACCGATTGAAAAGCGCTCTCAAAGTCCGTTTATCTTTCCCTCATAAACAAAATCAGAACAAGCATGCGTAGTTATAGTAAGGCCCGTATATCGGGCCTGACTCTAACTGAGCATGCTCCAAATTCGAACTTTACCAGATCTCCCTTTCGCTTGGCCGTGGGAGATCTGGGTACGAGATTAGGAAGTGAGAACACTGACAGAAAGCACACTGAACAGTTATCGTGTCATAGGTGTGGGGGTAGTCATTCAGGTCAGTCTTGTAAATTTAAGTCAGCAAAATGCTACAAGTGCTCCAAAATTGGGCATTTAGCTTCTGTTTGCCGCAGTAAGGATGAGAGAAAGAAAGGTAAAGTTCATAGGGTACAGGCTTCGGAATCTGGTAATGATGAGTGTGAGAATGATGATGAATTAGGAATTTACTCTCTGTATTCACTTGACCAAAACAGGCCTAATCGCAACAGGTACACTATAGAAATGACAATCAATGGTAAACCATGTATGATGGAGTTGGACACAGCTGCGGATTTCTCAATAATGAGTAAAAGTGAATATCTTGAGAAATTTGCAGATAAGCCTCTGACTCCCTCACAAGTAACATTGAAGACATACACTGGTGAAGTACTTGAGGTGTCAGGTGAAATGCATTGTGACATAGTGTACAAGGGTAAATAATACTCTTTACCCATTCTTGTAGCTAATTATGACGCTAAACCTACCTTACTTGGTAACAACTGGCTGCGGCACATTAAGTTAGAGTGGGGTGAGATCTTTTGTATTTCTAAGGGAGACGCTGTGAGCGCGGATAGTCAATTGAAGGATTTGTTGTCTAAACATAGCGAGTTGTTTACTGAGAGTTATGAAGGTATGAAGGGTCTTGAGGCCCATATTACCATGAGAGACGACGTGAGACCTGTATTTGTGAAAGCGCGTAGAGTTCCATATGCATTAAAAGAGCAAGTTGAAAGGGAGCTAGACAAACTCGAAAAGAACGGGGTCATAAAGAAAACTGACAAGTCATGTTGGGCTAGCCCCATTGTGGTCGTGCCAAAGGCTGATAACACAGTTAGAATTTGTGGGGACTACAAGTCAACTATCAATCAGTCTGTTGAAGATGAGCAATATGTTTTACCCACAACTCAGGATTTGTATACTGCACTAGTCGGCTCTAAGGTATTTAGTAAGCTCGATCTATCGCATGCTTATGCCCAGCTGAATGTTGACAAAGAAAGTCAGGAATATCTGACCATTGCTACTCACAAGGGTCTTTATTCTTATTTAAAATTGCCCTATGGGGTCAAGTCATCCCCAAAAATCTTTCAAGCAAAGATGGATCAAATTCTTTTGGGGGTTGAGAAATGTGTTTGCAAACAGGATGACATCTTAATAGGGGGAGATGACTGGCAGGAAAATCTCAAGATACTTGCAGATGTCCTGGACAGGTTACGCAAATACAATTTGCATTTAAAATTACCAAAGTGCGAATTTTTGAAACCTGAAGTGGTCTATCTAGGCCTGAGAATAAGCGCTGAAGGTTTACAGCCAGTGGAGGAGAAGATCAATGCAGTGAAACGAGCTCCAGCCCCACAAAACGTGAGTGAACTAAGGTCTTTCCTGGGGATGGTCCAGTATTATCATTCCTTTTTGCCAGGGCTAGCTACCATCTTAGCACCTTTGCATCGGCTTTTGCAGAAAAATGTTCAATGGGAATGGACAGATGATTGTCAGAAAGCTTTCGAGGCATGCAAGGAGGGCCTTACCAGTGATTCGTTGTTAGTCCACTATGATCTGAACCTTAAGCTTCGGTTAGCTTGTGATGCATCAAGTTATGGCTTGGGGGCAGTACTGAGTCATGTAATGGAGGATGGCCAGGAGAGGCCGATAGCATATGCTTCACGTACCCTTAGCTCAAGTGAGAAAAATTACGCCCAAATCGAACGGGAGGCCTTGTCTATCATTTTTGGGGTTAGGAAATTCCACCAGTTCCTATATGGAAGAAAGTTCACTTTAGTGACTGACCACCAGCCATTGTTAACTATTTTGGGCCCTAAAACTGCTATACCCCCGCTTGCAGCTGCCCGTATGCAGCGTTGGGCGATAGTCCTTTCAGCGTATGACTATCAGATTGAGTACAGGAGTTCCGCAAAGCATAGCAACTGTGATGCACTCTCTAGATTGCCCCATGAAGATTCTAAGATAGGCAGCGAGAGTAAAATCTACAGTTTAAGTGCTATTGATAAGGATTTTCCTATAACTGCAATGGATATCGGGAAAGCCACTTTACTGGACCCAGTGCTAAGCAAAGTACTTGATTGGGTCATGATGGGGTGGCCAGAGGCTAGTACTGAAGATTTAAAACCCTACTATACCCGTCGGCATGAACTTTCTTGTGAACAAAATTGCATTCTTTGGGGATCCAGAGTGATCATTCCCCAAGTATTTCGAGGAAAGATGTTAAAGGAGTTGCACTGGGAGCACCCGGGTGTTTGTGCAATGAAAGCAATAGCGCGTACCTGCATTTGGTGGCCCAAGATGGATGAGGAGATTGAAAGAGAGATAAAATTATGCTCAGTGTGTCAGAATGTCCGGAGCTCTCCACCGAGTGCCCCTTTGATACCATGGAAATGGGCTACACGACCCTTTCAGCGTATTCATATCGATTTTTGCCAGAAGGGCAGTGACTATTTCTTGGTAGTAGTTGATAGCCACTCCAAGTGGATAGAGGTACAACACATGACCCTAATTACCACAGAGAAGACTATAAATGAGTTACGCCTTATATTTGCCCAACACGGATTGCCAGAGGAAGTGGTATCAGATAATGGGCCACAATTTGTTTCAAATGAGTTTGCTGAATTCATGCATAAGAATGGCATCAAACACACTCTAACGCCTCCTTACCACCCACAATCAAATGGTGCTGCTGAAAGAGCGGTCAGAGTAGTAAAGGAGGCGCTTGTCAAACAGGTTTTAGAGGGAAACAAAAGTAGGTCTATCAAACATAGACTCGCAGATTTTCTTTTAAGGTATCGTACCACCCCTCACAGCACCACAGGTGCCATGCCAGCTGAATTGTTGATGAGACGTCGCCTGCGTACTCGTTTAAGTCTAGTGAAACCGGATTTAGCCCAAACCGTAGAGAGTAAGCAGAATAAGCAGAAGGAATATAAGGATTTAAAGAGTCATCAGGATAGGCTGTTTGAAGAGAATGACATGGTTCGAGTGAGAAATACCCAAGCCAGTAGCAATACTGAAAGGTGGATTCTGGGAAGGGTAGTTAAGGTCTGTGGACCCAGAACTTATTTGGTTAAGACTGGCCATAAAACAAGATTTGTTCATGCTGATCATTTGATCAAAGCTCATGATAAGGCGCCAAATGAAATTAGAGGGCTAGATATACCTGTCCCAGAATTATGTGAACAATCTAAGTTAGGTATAGATGATAGGCAGGTTTCAACCAGCGTGCCGCAGCCGCCAGTCAATTTCTCAGCTGAGAATAGTGAGCCAAGTTCTAGTGTTGATGAAGGGCATGTAAACACTCCATCGCCTGTTGTTTTGAGGCGATCAGAGAGAATCAGAAAACCTGTTGTCCGATTGGATCTATAGCTGATGTGATGTTTAATATTGTGTCACTTGTTGTAAGAATGTCTTATTTCTCAGGGGAAGCAGTGTAATATATTAAGTACCCTATAGTACTTATTGTGTTAGTACCCAGAGTGCATTGCTGTAATAAAGTTGTGTTGAATCGGCCATGTTGTGTATGTGCCTCGTGTTTATTCTCAGCCATATATATTTACAAAATACTACATCATGTACATAAGCCCCTGGGGGGAAAGAATTTGTCCTCAAATTGTATCTCGATCAATACCAATTCTTGGCTTGGGAAGGGGATGGGCATTGCTGGAATTGACTGTGACATAAAAAAAGAAAATGTCTTGCTGGATACCCTTTTTTGTGACAGCACAACCTACGTAGAGTAATCAAAACCAAAATGTCCCTGTCTGTTCTCTTTACTGTAAGTGGAATAATTTTTCAAGACACTCACATTCCCTAACATGTAATTTGAAGCCCTCACTGGTGGCAAGTGATGTTAAGGTTTATCAGAGGTTCAATAAATACAAAAAGGTATCATAAATCTACCTGTCTGAGGACACAGTCAACACTTTAATTTTTTTCATAGCTGCTTTTTTCTTAACTTCTTCTGACATCTCCTGTTAAAAAGCAGAAACAATAATAATTTATTACTGGATCAACACATGCAAAATTAATCTTTCAATGGATTGAATGTGATAAGATAAAGGCAAAATCTACTTCAGTTTCATACAAAAATTATTCAGCATATATATTTCCAGTACTGAGTACAGTACACGGAGAAGTCATGTACAAGTTATGTACAGAATTAACATTGTTCATCCTAATACCTCAATCTTGCATTTTCTTTCTTCCAATTCCTCAGCTGAAAGAACCTCTTCTGCTACTTTGTTGATTGTGTTGTCCAGCACCTAAAAGTTCATACCACATTAAGACAACTATTATAAGAAGAAAATGAAAGAGTGGAAGTGGAACTAAGCTTAAGAGTAAAGCATAGTAAAATGTGACTTATCCTGATCACGCTGGGCAGGGAAATTTATAGATCAACATGGACTTGTCTAAGCAACATTTTTACACAAAATACATTGTACAGCCAGTACTCAGGCCACAGGCTACCAATGCGACCAGAGTTTGACTCTGTTTCTGGGTCACACAAGTTATTTACCATTTCCCCAGATAGGACGCCAGTTCACTTCCTGGTTACAATTAACTTAGTATTTGTCTAGATTTACAAGGTACAGATATTCATTAAGTAACATTCCTTATCCAAGGAAACAATACAGAAGCTGTACAGGAAGACTAGTCATCTACAAGTTAAACTAACCTTGACAGGTACTGCTGAGTTTAACTGAGCAACTGCTCTACAGTTTGGACAGTCTCTTGACTGGCTGAACATAAACAGTGAAAAATACCACAATCAATTCAATTTTAGCGTAGAACAAGAACAAAATTCAACCAATCTTGATTAAACAAACCAATGATTTTTTTTATGCCACATGTGCTTTGCCAGATTCAAGCTAACAGTCAGGTTAAGAATAAATGTTGGTAGATGGATTAACAACCGCAAGGATTGAAGATACAATGGAAAAAAAAATACCATAAATGTTTCCAGCACTTTGTGAATTTTTCCTTCTGTAAAGGATAGGAATTTATCAGGTCATTTTGACAACTGACAAACTGATTCTTATAAAAAATTACTTTACTCTAAAGATGACACCTGCTCAGGTTAACTATTTATCCCTGGCAGTCTGGGCTCAACCACTAGTATAACAGACCTGCCATGCAGGCTTCAATTCCAGGTTGTTAAATACAAATAAAACAAGTATCTTACCAAAGCCAGTCTCTGATACAACCAAAACAGAATGTATGTGAACATGGCAGCGTGTGTGCTAAGACCATCAGCTCCCGGCAGATACAACACAGCAATTCTTCATTCAGTTCTGCGAGGCATTTCTTGGATCTCTCAGCTGAACAAAAGTATCAAAGTCAGAGTATTAACACATGACCTATGTGTATAGAAGATGTTTTATTCAAGCCACAGGTAACACACACAGCTAGCAGTTTACACAGTCTCTGAAGTATTCATCAGCAATAGATAGCATCAACTAACACCAAACAGCAAAAGACAAGAACCTGATATTGTATTAAATAACATTAAAGGATTACCTTCTTTCGCATCCTTGTTTTCCAGTTCAAGTTGTTCATGATCTGTATCTTGTATAACCTGCCATTATTCAGTTTAATATTGTTATGATGTTCATTTCTAGTATCTGAAAGGTTCAGTGAAAAATGGGAATGAACAAGGAAGGTTTGAAAGTAAAGCCAAAGTCTAACAGAAACCATTGACACAATTAATTTTGATGGCTTCAAGCAGTGTGAACTAGCAAACCTGCTAAAATGTCCAGCAGACAGCTGCAAGGGCTAATGTTTAAAACACTTGAAAATAAAAGGTTGTTGTTCTGACCATGTAACTAATAAGCCTCCACTGGATGCTTGGTGAAGGAACCATCCAACAAAAAGGAATGAAATAGAATGCCAGGGCCAAGTTGTTTGTATCAAGATTAGAGCTAATCCAGGTTAACTACTATGGCAGCCTATAAGTTTGATTACAGTTCATCCAAGATAAGTGACAATGAAGCTTCTACCAACTCAGCTCAGAATGCTAAAAGATCCCACCTCCTTGTTCTTTCTTTTGGATTTGCTCTTCTTTTCTGGTGGGCCACTGTAGATGTAAGAAAAATGTGACAAATGAATTCTTTAAGTTTTCGAGAAAGAAAAGTGGACATATATTGGCTACCCTTTGGGTCATTCAATTTTGTTATCAGCCCCCCCCCCCCCTCTCCCCCACACACACACACACACACACGCACACACGCACACGCACACGCACACGCACACGCACACTGTTTTGTTGGCACCTTTTGAAAAATGAAATCAGAGGGTTGATTTTTTGTCGGCACCTTTGAAAAAAATGTCTGAATGGTCCAAATTTTGTCAGCTTCTTTGAATAAAAACAGAGGCGTAGCCAGGATTTTTCAAAGGGGGGGTCACACTCTGTCAAACAGAGGGTACTCACCAGATTGCCACCTGAATATTGTAGGTTGTTTGCTTAAAAAAGGGCTTACAAAGGGGGGATCACGGGAACCCCAGGACCCCCCTCACTACGCCCTTGAAAAAATCCGATCCCCCCTTTGTAAAAAGTTGCCATCCTTAGGGGGGTGTGGATAAAAAGTGGAACAACCCTTTCAGACTGGAACAGGAAAACAAACTACTGAGTTATGATGATGATAACAATGACATCTGACTATAATTATATTAATTTTCTGTTAGCATTGCCTGTTTTATCATTACCTTAAAAATATTCTTTTTAAAGCCTTACGCCCTTAACATAGAAAGCATTCACTCTAGTTGATGGTAGGGGAGGCAGGGGCAAGATGAGTCATACAAGTACACTGTGGAAGGGGGGGGGGTTATAGTTTGTGTTTATACCTCAGTTCTTCACTTGTTGATACTGGCTGTTTCCTTTTGCTACGGCGAAGTACTCTACCATCACTTGTCCCTTCACCAAGGGAATTTGTCTCTTCAGAATTGTTCTGAATCACTTCTGTAAAAACATACACAAGCTCTGATTTGCACGAAGTCACACGCTCTCCTTCTTTAGCTTTGACGCCAGCGCCACCGAAAACGATCTCATCTCCCTCGCAAAGTACAGCTGAGCTGCGCTTCTTTCTGTTTACGAGCAAACCATTCTGTCCTTTACACTCAATTTTAAATTGCCTCTCTGTACAATGAATCGCGGCGTGCAAACGGCTGATAATCAAAGGAGAGATTGTGCTGTCGATAACAACATCTGCGTGTTCCTTGCTGCGTCCAAACCGCGTTACCGTCGGCTTAAGAAGAATTTTTTCAGGTTGCTGAGATGGATTGTAAGTTCTTCCTTCGACTTGCTGAAGGCACAACATTTCAGCTTTGGTATTTCAAGGCATTTGCAATAAACCGTGTGCAGATGCGATGACTGATGCACCCGAGCTTGCCGCCATGTTGATGTCAAAAATTTGTAAACAATTCTGATTGGTTAGAATACTCGGAAAAATACGGGCAAGATCGGACGTGTTCGGTTCACTGATGACGATTTTATAATTGTCGGACAACCGCGCTGAGAAGAAGACTGGAATATGATAATTTTTGTACAGCAAAGCCTGGAACAGCCGAACAGCGAAGGAAAAGCTTTCACGAATGCCAAAAGGCTCGATTTGCGCCGCTTGATCGGGTCCGGAGCGCGGGCTCCCTAAACAGCAGCTGGTAATCGAGCCTAGAATTGAAAAGAATGCTAACAGCAAAGAGATTTTTTCTCTTTTTTGTTTCATTGTTTGTTTGTTTAATAGACCTTTTTAGCTTGTAGATTTTGTTTTCCCAATGTAGGTCATGTGATGTTTCCCTGGAGAACTACTTCTTTGAAATTTCGCCTTATTCACGTGCATATGTACGCATAATTTATGAAAAGATAAAAGGCAAATCCCCTTGGGAAGACCACATGTTCTACATTGGGAAAACAAAATCGACAAGCTAAAAAGGTCTATCACTCTCTCATCCTCTTTGTGTCGAGTGACACATGTATAAGGCCTCAAGGTTTCAGTCATTCTCGTAGCCAGAGTCTTCGGGCTCTTTGGTCAGTGGCTGACCAAAGAGCCCGAGGACTCTGGGTACGAGATTGGGTTTCAGTATACCCAGTAACAAGGGTTGGTTTACAAGGCAGGGATACTGGTCCTGCGCTCAGGTGGGGGGTACACCTGAATTTGAGTGAAATTTTAAGGAGTTTAAAGAAGGGATTGAAATGTAAAATATATTGTTTGTGTTTCACCAGACAGTTGGCACCCCACAAGGGCACTCCAGGCTGGAAGGGAACTATTTTGGCGTCCATCTACTAATTTTCAACTTCAAATTCCTTCAAATTCTTCCCTGTGATTGTAATTAAGTAGATAGAGAGTTAGTTGATAACAATTAATTAAGTTGATGGAAATACCGTGTATAAATAAAGTTATCTTATCTTATCTTATCTTAAATATACCCCAAAATCACCAAAAAATATCACAAAATATCCCACATAACTTCGTGTAATGAGCATAGGGAATTTTTTATCTTGAAACTTGAAAGAGTTATTCATTAAATTCATGTTAGGCTACGAAAACACGGTATTCAGGTGTATGCGTCAGGTACTGGCCAGCAGGGGCCCGTTTCTCGAAGATCTTGGTAATTAACGGGCCCGTTAAGCTGTTTTGTTTTTGAGATGGCAGTTACAAAAGTCTTGAAAATTATACAGTTAAGTTAACAGCTAAAGAAACAAAATGGACTTCATTATAGTGCCTCTAACAAACCCTGAAGAAGAAGGGCCGTGCCTTTTGAAATATTGGAGAATAAATTTCCCTGACCGTTAATTCAGCCTTGCTTTCTTGGTTTACCTCATTATAAGTCAGAAAATGCTCTACTTTTCTTCAGATTTTGATTTTAAAATATGGATTCGGACCGTTAAGGCGGGGGTATACCTGAGGGGGGTATACCTGAGGGGGGTATACCTGAGGGGGGTATACCTGAGGGGGGTATACCTGAGGGAGGTATACCTGAGGGGGGTATACCTGAGGGGGGTATACCTGAGGGGGTATACCTGAGGGAGGTATACCTGAGGAGGGTATACCTGAGGGGGTATATCTGAGAGGGTATACCTGAGGGGGGTATACCTGAGGGGGTATACCTGAGGGAGGTATACCTGAGGGGGTATACCTGAGGGGGTATACCTGAGGGGGGTATACCTGAGGGGGGTATACCTGAGGGAGGTATACCTGAGGGGGGTATACCTGAGGGGGGTATACCTGAGGGGGGTATACCTGAGGGGGTATACCTGAGGGAGATATACCTGAGGGGGTATACCTGAGGGGGGTATACCTGAGGAGTGTATACCTTAGGGGGGTATACCTGAGGGAGGTATACCTGAGGGGGGTATACCTGAGGGAGGTATACCTGAGGGGGCTATACCTGAGGGGGTATACCTGAGGAGGGTACACTTGAGGGGTATACCTGAGAGGGGTATACCTGAGGGGGTATACCTGAGGGGGTATACCTGAGGGGGTATACCTGAGGGGGGTATACCTGAGGGGGTATACCTGAGGGGGTATACCTGAGGGGTATACCTGAGGGGGTATACCTGAGGAAGTATACCTGAGGGGGTATACCTGAGGGGGTATACCTGAGGGGGGTATACCTGAGGGGGGTATACCTGAGGGAGGTATACCTTAGAAATGAGAACCTACCGGTTATTCAAAACGATAGACAATTACAAATGTGAAGACTATTTATATCAGGTTACCAATATACGACACAGAATAGCTCTAACAAAACTGCGACTTAGCAACCACAAATTAGCCATAGAGACAGGACGTTATTCGAGACCATTCAAGAAACCTGCAGAAAGAATTTGCCCAATTTGTAAAATAGAAATGGAGGACGAATACCATTTTCTAAATATATGCCCTGCTTACCAGGAAAAAAGACATTCGCTACTTAATTATTTGGAAAAAGAATGTGGAATAAAAATAAGCAGAATGTCGCCTAATAAAATATTCATGTTTCTAATAAACCCCCCTAGCGGAAATGGTCAAATACAAAAGTTAATAGCAAAACATATATTCGAATGCTTTGAAAAAAGGATAGAGGAAGACGGCAAAAAGTAAATACTCTAGGAATTAATCAATTAACAACTTAATTAATAATTATTTAAGTATCAATTTTTTTTTTGTAACTTTTAGTTATTTGGATTGCGTAGTCGATGTACTATATATTGTATAAGACCCCAAATAAAAACATGTCTGTCTGTCTGTCTGTCTGTCTACCTTAGGGGGTATACCTGAGGGGGTATACCTGAGGGGGGTATACCTGAGGGGGGTATACCTGAGGGGGGTATACCTGAGGGAGGTATACCTGAGGGGGGTATACCTGAGGGGGGTATACCTGAGGGGGGTATACCTGAGGGGGGTATACCTGAGGGGGTATACCTGAGGGAGGTATACCTGAGGGAGATATACCTGAGGGGGGTATACCTGAGGGGGGTATACCTGAGGGAGGTATACCTGAGGGGGGTATACCTGAGGGAGGTATACCTGAGGGGGCTATACCTGAGGGGGTATACCTGAGGGGGGTATACCCGAGGGGGGTATACCTGAGGGGGGTATACCTGAGGGAGGTATACCTGAGGGGGTATACCTGAGGGGGGTATACCTGAGGGGGGTATACCTGAACACCATTTTCAGGTCGCTTAACATGGATTTAATGTCAATAACTCGTTCGTGTGTCAAGCAATCGAAAATCCCTACATCCATTTCACAAAGCTATGTTGTGGGGTATTTTGTGAATTTTTTGGTGATTTTTGGGGATATTTGGGAAGAGATATTTTTTTCTCAAAGGATTAGATATATTGAGGAAAATAGGAAATATTGAAGATTTAATGAAGGTTTAAAATTGGGATTTGAAGTTGGAAATTAGTTAACAGACACCAAATAGTTCCCCAGCAACCTGTAGTGCCCTTGTGGGATGTCAACTAACTGGAAGTGTTTCAAAATATTTTTACTCCATTACAATCCCTTCTTCAGACTCCTTAAAACTTCACACAAATTCACGTTTACCCCCACCTTATGTTACCGGAACTTTTGAGAAACTGACCGAATAATGGTGTAGCGATGGGCACAAAAATGGGACCTAGCTACGCCAATCTTTTTGTAGGGTACGTCGAGTACCAATTCTTCAATCAGTACAACGGTCCTAAACCTGAACTCTACGGTCGCTACATTGACGACCGCATCGGCGCAATTTCGTCTAGCAAGGAGGAAATCAACCAATTTATAACCGCCGTTAATTCCTTTCATCCGGCTCTAAAATATACCTGGGAAATTTCGGAAACTTCCCTGGCCTTTCTCGATATCAAAGTTTTTATCAGCGGCAACGGTTTATGTACCAGTGTGCACTACAAACCCACCATTCTCACAGTTATTTGTTGTATTCATCTTCACATCCATCTCATGTCAAAAACGCCATTCCCTATTCTCAATTTCTTAGACTTCGACGTCTATGTAGTGATGACTCTGATTTTTCCAACAAATCAGAGGAAATGTGCCATTTTTTCGAGAAACGTGGCTATCCTGATTCTGTAGTTCAATCGGGCCATCACCGCGCTCAGCAGATTGATCAACAGTCGGCACTACAGACGTCACAAAAGGTAAAGAATGACAGAATTCCATTCACCCTCACATTTCACCCGCATAATAACCCAGTTAAAGCCATCATTCTTAACAACTTTAAGATACTGCGAAATGATCCAGAAACTGCTAGAATCTTTTCGGAACCACCGCTGATTTCATTCAAACGCGACAAAAATGTAGGTAACTTTCTAGTTAAAAGCGCATTCAAAACAACTGAACAACCTGGCACTTTTAAATGCGCGCGCTCGCGATGCAAAACTTGTCCTTTCATTCAAAACACTGACAAAATATCGGGCCCTAAGCGATCTGTTAAGATCACTGATCGTTTCACGTGTACCTCCGCAAATGTTATCTATTGCATAACCTGCACATTATGCAAAAAGTTATACATTGGCGAAACAAGAAGACGACTAGGTGACCGATTCCGAGAACATCTTCGTGATGTTGAGAAAGATGACAAAGACGCATCCAAACCTGTCGCTCGGCATTTTAATCTCCCTAACCATTCCAAACAACACATGTCAATCTCCGGCCTTTCCCTACATCAAGGTACCACGGAAAGCCGTAAAAATCTCGAGCAAAAACTGATCTTCCAAATTGGCACTCTTAATCCCCACGGTATCAACGAGCGCTTTTCATTCAATTAATTTATTCCTGTTTTTCACGTTACCATGTTACCACCAATAGCGTAGCTCCATTTTCTGTATATAAACCATACACAACCCACAATTCCTCGATTCGCTCCGACGAAGGGCTAACGCTCGAAACGTCAGCTAATCGAATCCCTGTACGGTGGTCAATTTACATTATCAACTCCGTTGATAAACCAAATTTTCGTACTGCAGACCGTAGGCTGATATCTGAGTGTGTCACTTGCTTTAATGTTTTTCTTCAGGTGTACCCCTGCCTTAACCCCCCAACCTGGAGGACCAGGTTAGTGTTTAGTCTTGGCCCTTTTACCATTGGTTGAACCTAATAGGAGCATACGGTTGACAAAGCTCTTGGCTTCAAGTCACGTGGCCGTGAGGGCAAGCAAGCCTCCTTTGTTTGTGTTTCTTTATTTATTTCGTATTATTTTTCTGTTCCATTTTTACCATTTTTTTTTTCTGCCTTTTATCATTAAAGCTAAATTGTTTGCAATATTACAAACCGTCAGAGATAATTATGGATAAACGGTATTTCATACAATAACCGCATGTTTTACTAGTTAGGTGGAGGTTTATCTGGTCTGGTTGGTTGGGTTGTTACAAGCGACCTCGTGTCATCGAAGCTAAACGAATAGAAACTTTGGTGCTGTGTGGGTGGGGGAGTGATAGCTCCGCCCGAAAGGGGTACTTTTTTCATGCTTCAGGTATATGAAAGGGTAGGGATTTCACAAGTCGAAATATATGAAAGGGTAGGGAATTCTGCCATTTAGGTATTTAAAATGGCCTTTCATTAAAATATTTCGAACAAACATACCTCAAGACTGTAATGTTCTAATGGAAGGTATACGAAAGGAGTACCTTTCCTGTCAAAATTGGTATATAAAAGGGCAAGGGGTTGGACCTCGGGGCGGAGCCTCCCCGTATTAAATGTCTTTTAGTAGCCCCCCCCCCCCCACCCCCGGGAAGTTTTACCGACAGAGATTCGATAACGGGAGCGCTACGGCCCTTTGCTTCGTCAGAGCATTTTGTGGCCACTTCTCTCTGTCGGAGGGAGCTAGCGCTGTACAGAAGCCATTTAGCCTATAAGAACACCACCATAAAGCATCCCGCAAAAATAGTTTGTAAGTTACTTGAGAAATGAAACCTTCATACAAGAGATCACGTTTTTTCTGCTCACTTGTGGTCAAAACTCACTTTCCGTCTAAGGATGGGGCGGCGAAGAATTCTTGTGTTTAGTATGTGCGTGCCTATTTACATGTAATTGGGTCGTGTTTCACTATTTACGTTTTTTACTCGAACATGTTTGCTCACATACAGTGCAAGTAATCTTGTCCTCGGATACTGAAAACAAGAACACTATTCTGAATTCTTCTTTTATCAGTCTCTGGATAGCTAATTCAGTTTTCCCATCGCGCAATCCTCCTCTCCGAAAACAAGCTTTCATTAGGCGTTGGTTTTTCACGTCTAGCAAAAGCAAAGTTCGATGGGTCTTGTAAATTCGTCCCCGAGTTTGATAGCATTTTCATGGCCCCAACCGCGCGCACAGATTTGAACAATTCTAGTGCAAGACTTGGCATGGTTTGCTTTCCCTACTGTTGATAGCGTGGTTGCGAGCAAGCAACGGAAAGAAGATTATGTTTGTGGTTAGAACCTTTTCCCGTGTGATTGGTCCACGAGTTAGTCGCCGAGATAAAAGTAAATTCCGCTTTTTTATAAACAGGACGTCACGCACATGTTTACATAGTTCGCGTACTATTTTACGTGCTTTGTGGGTATTTTATAACTGATCATATATCACCATTATAAATTAATAGAGCTTTGTTACTTCGTTGTATGAAATCGTTTTGTATTTGTGTAATTTGGCCGAGCTATATATGCAGGAAGTAAATTCGAAGAGACGGTTAAAGTTTTGATCAAGAAAGGGAAAACGCGGACAGTTAACCTGACGGAAATCCCCAATAAAAAAAAATCAGCTAAGCTTATCTGCTGTTTAGCTCTAGAGATTTCCTCTTTCAATTTCTTCATCGTCAACACAGTCAAGAAAGACATTGCTTCACGGCGACCTCAAGTTCTTCTCTTGAGTCGCATGCGGTGCGCTTTGTGTTGTGGGACTCTCCCAGGAAACTTGATGAGTTCACGGAAGAGGCCACTTCGCGTTCCGTGTTCCCTCCCGCTGCTGTTTTGTCGATCTTTACACGAAACACTTTAGGGTCCTGGTGAAGAGGCAGAACCCTCGTATAACCAATTTTAAATCTACCTAACTAATTGTCGAAAATGTAAGTTGATCCACCTCATAGTGTTCGCTCAATCTCCATCTATGTGATCGCCATTATTTTCACTACTGCTTAAAGTAGTGTTCATGTCTGCGATGATCAATGTCATATTCATTCTTTAATCCGCAGTTCAAATATATGATTTTCATATATATTCACTCTCACATATTCATCATTCACGGGTATATTACGAACAAACAAAAATGACCAGCTTCCAGCTGGCACACACCGGTATCGCAGGTTGGTTCGAAATCCCGTACGAACCTGAATTTTTTTCAGGCTTTATTTTCACTATGGCTGCTTAAGTAGTGTACATGACTGCGATGATCATTCACATCAGTATTATTCATTCTTTAATCCGCAGATCAAATATATGATTTTCATATATTCATTCTCACAAATTGCTTTCCACTGGCAAGTCAGCTTAGAAGACAATGCATACTTTTGGGCAGTGCCGACTGGTACCGAGTGTGTTGATATATCGAGTCGGAAACAAAGAGGTGATTTCACAATTTCCGCGCACTCCTGCATGCTATAGGCAGTGTATTTTCCTTTGGTCAAGCGACTCAAGACTGCTGTTTATCTCTTTTTTTTTCCAAATTTAGGGTTAGATGCTTTATAAATGAGTAGCATAGTATGTGTGGGACAAATTGTAAAAATAGCTCTAATAATAATAATAATAATAATAATAATAACGATTTATTAGTAGTACTTCCACAAGGTGGCTCTTCGCCTACTAATTACAAATCTCAAATCAAATCAAATTAAATCAAATGTTGGTTTTGAGGAGAGGGGAAAACCGGAGTACCCGGAGAAAAACCTCTCGGAGCAGAGTAGAGAACCAACAAACTCAGCCCACATATGACACCGAGTCTGGGAATCGAACCCGGGACACATTGGTGGAAGGCGAGTGCTCTCACCACTGCGCCAACCCTGCTCCCCAAGCAGCCGATCGGTAATTATTTCAGTGAAGTGTGTGAATTCCACCCAAGAGAACTATATAAAATTCTCGTTTACGATTCTAGCTACACCGGAACCGTGTTATTCATTTTAAGAGCCACAGTAAAGAGTTCATGTTCTTTTGCCCCCTGACATAATATTTGATGACATTTTTCTTCCCAACCTGTAAGCGTGCCGATATATTAACTCTACGAGAAGAAATTAAATATTGGACACTCTTGCAGAGAGTCAATATACAAAAACAAAGTTCGCCTCCAAGGTCAAAGTTTCCTAACGGCTTTTTTATTATCGGAAGATTGAGCTTCATTACTTTGGTTCATTAGTATTATCAGAGTTCACGAAAATTAAATATAGCGCAGTTAGTCCTGGGAACGTTTGCAGAAAATTCATTTGCCAAAATACTTGTCAAATAAGGAGACATGAATTGTACCCTCCATGCACGTTCCTTACTCGTTCCTTCACTGATTGCTAACATAGTTGAATATTTTCGAAAAAATTATAGCCAAGAACAATTGAAAGCTCTCGGCTGAGAAGCTTTTAAGAAACTTTGTGTTAACCGAGAGAAACCGTTAACTTTTTTACGGCACTCGCTGACTTATCGAGCGTTGTCATGATCAAATAGGAACAGTATGACACCCGGCAGAAATTTGGCAGGACGAATTTTACAGGCTTACCGCGTTCTGTTTTACAATGAAAAACCAAACTATCTTTTCCTGTTCATCTTTTAAAAGCAACTTAAGTTAGAACCAAACATGGACACAAAAAACTCCCTCACAAATCATGAACACGTCACAAATCTTACGAAAGTGCATTGCCGGATTCCTATAGATATCTAAGGAGCGCCTTCGACTGTTAAATTGATATTTGCTATTTATAACTGTAAAAACAGATCTTATAACATGGCTGCAATTCCGTGACAAGAAGGAAAATACTTTGAGCCAAAGTTATGAATCACAAATAAGTCGTGTTGAGATAACTCTGCGCGCCTTTCAGAGGTCATTTAGTTTTCACTCGCTGTTGCAGTGGCGCTTGGGCTGTTTATTTTGTCATCTTTTCAGTCTAGGGCCCTAAGTATTTTTATGCAAAAAGAAAGTTTCATCATTTTCTCCAAATTGAGGAATGCTAGTGTTGCCAAATGTCATCTTAATCCCAGAAAATTTTTGATCAGAGGGCTGTGTGTGTGGCTCGCCTAATGGTCTCAGTCAGTAGCACCCTATTGCAAAGAATGGCTTCCAAGATACGGTACACTTAGGTGAGGGAGTGGCAAATTCCCCCTTTCTCTCTTGACCAACCCATAGCTATGAACAACCGTAGGGATCTCTGAACGTTGCCGGGTGTCGTTTATCCCCCTTTACCCTGTATCAGTCAACGCGACAACGCCACGAAGCTTTTTTTCTCCGTGCATCCACGTATTTTTCAACTGACAAGCCAGTCCCGTTATGAAGCCTGCAGATCTCTCATCGCATTTGAATCTAGTGATTATGGTTTGACTGAATAGCATTTCGTTTCGTCGAATCATAAATAAGGAAGAAAGATATGAGGGTTAGAATGAATTCCTGCAGTAACTTAGCCCGATGTCTTTCGTTCTGTCAATAATATCCGCTCTCTGACAGCTGAAGTAGGAACTGGACAAGTTGCGTGATCTTACGTGGGTACGCCATAAATGAAAATAGCAGTTTTATTTCACAGCATCTCGTGAGACGAAACAAAACCATACTTGGTAAATGAAGACTGGGACAAGAGAGTGTTATGAGAAACCCAGGAGCCCATGTCAACAGCTGACACCCATTTTGTGCAGATGGATCTTTGTTTTTGTGTGCAGCTGTGTTGTTGTGTTAGTCAACATTCCACCTGATACACCAGTTCCTACTGAATGTAGAGAAACAGAAGATAGAAAGAGGAGGGAGGGGTGGGGGATACCGACAAACAGACAGTGCACAGCTTCACAATGTAGTAGTCCCGGGATCGCAAACATGATACAGTTTTGATATCCATCACGCAGTTTGGTCCAGCTGATGAGTTTTGTAAGCAGGTGAGCCAGGAGCCCATGGTGAGCGTAGTCCGGCGGAGAAAGAAAGTCACAAAAAAACAATAAATAAACAATAAACTAAAAACAACAAGAAAGTAAAATAAACAAAAGGAGGAACTTATGGAAAAACCAACTGCCCCTCCCCCCCTCCCCTCCCGCTACGAATACGCATACGCTAAGTAGTTGCGTGCGGACCGTGCGGACAAGTTCTCATGAACAGCAAGCGGTTTTATCGCGGACACCGCTTCCCTTTTCTCTTCTTTCTAATCAAGTAAAAGGAACATGCCATCAACCCAGAAAGTTGGTTTTCATCTAAGAACAGCCACCACAAGTAGAGAAAAGGAAATCTGAAGTGTCTTACATGCGTTGGCATTCAAACCCTTTCCTGTTTGGCACAATCTGCTGCCAGTAAACTGAAAAAAAAAAAGGAAATTGAAGGTGGACTGCGTACATCTCCAGCTGAGATCCGCACTGTTCATTTTTTTCTTTCATGTCTCATCAGCAAACAAATGGACTGTTCTTCCTTTATGAATGTCCTTATTTCCAAACCAAGGCCTCAGCAGCGAATCAATGCATCGTCATTTCATTCGGTTTATCACTGATCCTATATTTTAATTCTAAAAGCGAGTGTAGCAAAGTTGATCTTTCCCGCTCTCTACTGATCAAATCGCTCGAGACGAACATCTAAACTAAAAATGAGGAAACTGGGACCTTTCCTTAAAAGATAGATTTTGGTATGATACTGACACCTGATCGGCTTCAGGCCCTGACTCAATCCAATCAACGGAACTGATGCGCAATACTTGCTGATGACAAACCACACAAGCCTGATGGGGTATTGACGAGGAAAGCTATATTAGCCGCGTTCTTTGCGATGTTCACACGGGATGATACCAAAATGAAGTCGAAATCCCCTTGTGAACAAGGAAAGAATGGGGAGAATCTTTTTCAGCTGAGGCCGAAACATTCAACTTTTCAGTAGCCGGCAAAATTCAGTTGTTTAAAAAAGCAAGAAGTCGTCTAAATCTTGAGAAATCTAATTCCTCCAATCCCGAACATTTTAGTTTCAAGGCCGATTTTACGGAAGTCACTGAAAATTCACTAGTACTTAGTCTGCTTTTGTTGACACCTTTTCACGAGATTATTTTACAACCTGCTTATATTGCGAAATAAAACAAAAATTCGTAAAAAAGCAGCTAGAACAAAACAAAACAAAGCAAAATACATTCAACTTAAAATCATCTACTTTCGACCGTTTGCAAGACGATTTTAACAAAAGTTGGGATTAAGAATTGTTATTGTTCCGAAAAGAAGATTTGCAATGAAAACATCAGTGTTTTAAGCGAACAATCCTCGTTAAAAGCATTCATGAAAGACAGCTCTGAACAGCCGTGAGTTCTTGTTTTCATTACAGCAGTTATTCAACAACTGCCCCAATTTTAGACCTGACGAAAACGGTATTCGTTTGGATAGAAACGTCTGAATTGAAAGTTAATCACTTTGATTCATATCAGTTCCTGATATTCAATTTTAAATGTTTTGCTTGTGGACAAGAACATTAGACTTAAACACGCAAATGTAACGTGTTACAGAAATTTTGAAGCCCTTTCTGGCAGCTTCCGAATGTTGAAAATATACACACGATGAAACCTATTATGACCGCGTGTCAGCCTGTTTCAGTTGATATAAGCACTGACTGGGGACATACTACAAACCACTCCTGAGGTGTGACGTGTCACCACAATTAACATAATTAAAGTATGGAGACTACGCGTGTCTTAATCCTAATCGCAACGTATGAAAAAGATTGTAGCTTTTCCTGTGAATTATATAGCGCCCGAGTGGATTCAACCGCTAATCATATCACCCACGCCCCAATACCAGCTTTAGACACGCAACACCCTGGTTTAATTTTTTTTTTTGTGAGCGTAGGTTCCAGTACTTTTTTAATTGCAAAAATAAAGAGACCAGAAAATCAACAATCCTGTGGTAATATTTTGTACAGCTACAATATTTTGCAATATTATGGTTTTCGACGAAGTGAAAGTAGTAAAATTGATCTGACTCTTGTGTAGACTGCTGTAAAGTGAGTACCACATGACGACAGAGCATGGACACAATTTTAGTAACTCGTGTTCCATAGCCTTTCAGAGTCGAATGGATGAACTTCATTAAAGAGCCGCTTATCCAAGCCGCTGAAAGGCTAGAATCTCCATTGTAAGCTTATATAGGCAGGCAGGCTAACCGCTATAAAGAGTTTCTACTGGCCTAGACTCCAAGCGTCTAGAACCAACATGAGTTAGTGTGTAGCAACTTTAGGATTAAGAAATAAATAAATTACATCACCCAAAAGCTTCCATTTCCGTCAATACGCATTCTCAAAGGTTGCATTTTTGGATTTTCCTCACGGAGTGTAAAACATAAGGGCCACTTTGTACAGCCATTAGGAAAGTACTGCTCAGTAGTTGATTTTTTTATTTGATTGGCCAAAACTGAAGAGAACTAAGCACCACTATAATCAATTGATCAATACTTGTATCCAGGCTGCTAAAATGCATAGCAGTACTCGTATTGTTTTCCTAAAATAATCCTTCTGGCGGAGATTTTCGTTTAATATGAGGAATTTTCTTCGCTGATAAGTTTAGAAGAAAAAAACTCAGAAGTTGGCTGACAACTATACTGCGTTATTTAGTTATTGAAGCCAAGGCGAACAAAATGCTGGTTACCAGATATAGATAACCATATAAACAAAACGGAAAAATACTCCTTCGCTGCGTGACACTTCACGAAAAAGTAATAGTATATAGGTATTCAATTGAAGTAAACGAAAAGTCCCATATTTTTATACTTATGTTTCCAAACGTTTCGGGCTTGGCACTTCTTCACTGAGTGGAAAAACAACTAGTATGACACTTTTCGTTTTCTTCAAGTGATTTTTGTATTTATATTTATCTCATCTTTAGTTTAGCTTATTGGTGATCTGTTTTACCCTTTTAAAGATTATCCCTATGGATTTTTATTTTTATATTTATATTTGCTTTATTTGTAATGTTCCATTAAATTGTTATTAATTAATGAGTGAACACCTATATACTATAGATAACCCCTTAACGGTTCTAACTTGCAATTGTGTGGAACTTGAAATAAATTGTTCAGACTCTGACGATCTCAGCTTTTGCATTTTATCCTTCATCTTCCTTACGCTAGTCTGGTCTTTCGTCTTTTTTTTTTTTTTTTTTTGTTTTGTTTTTGTTTTTGTCTATACTATTAATTTTCAGTCGGAATCATTTTATGATCTTTTATCGCTGGTCACATTATCTGCCCTTTTTATCATCTTTCCTGGTTTCTGGCAATTTTCAGCAAAAAGTGATTCATCATAAGACTCTTCCTCTTCCTTTCTCTTTCATTGTGGTGAGCCCTGCCCAATAACTTATGTGTGCCGTAGGGCGGGGCGGCATAACCGTTATTCTAAATATTTCCGCTGATAACTTGTCCAAAATGAAACAGCATTTTCTAGCATTGTTGAACAGCCTAGACTTTCAGACATGAATTCTCCACCCGTTTATAGTTATCACATTTATCAGGTTCCGTATCAGTGATGTAACCTTTGTCAAGATGTTCGAAGGAAAAATAGTCTTCAAACCTTTAAGAAAGCCATCAGAGGAATTAATATTACGAACCTTTTAAATGGATCATGCAAATGCAATGCCTGTATTACATAATAGCTTTTTCTTAACTAAATTTTTATATGCATGTGATCAATTTTTCTTTCTTTTTTATACATTTTGCTGTGTATAATTGTCTGTTTATCTCCACTTTTGTATTTTATTGTAGATATTTATATGAATATTATTTTAAAGTATTGTAGATAGGAAAATCTTTTTTTCTTTTGTTTCCCGATTAGCTTGTCAGCTAAATCTCTTGACACACTAATAAAGTATTCTATCTATCTATCTATCTATCTATCTACCTTTTTAAACGGTTTGGCGAAGCACTGTAACTGAATCCAGGAGCATTACACTACACTACTTTTCAAATTAAATCATGCTTTGAACGTAATCCCAGAAAATTAGAAAAGAAAATATTTATTCAAATTTCAAAACAGAAGTACAAGAAACGAAATAATCCAAAATATAGACTGGCTACAGCTCATTTTATCAGGATTTCTTGGGCCGAAAATTCCTTTTCCGTTGTAGGAAATTTCAAAAAAGAACCAGAAAATACTCCACCTAATTTTTGATTGGTTCTGCGGAAATTGTGTCTGTGACCCAATGTTCTGCCCTCTGACTCCCGTGCTTATTTACAGAAGTATTTTGAACTGAAAATTAAATCAACCGTAAAAGCCGATCCCAACTGTCTCGAATCCTTGTTTTTTTTCTGATATGAAATATTCAAAACGCTTGTATTCGTTATATATGGAATTAAGAATCCAAAACATCGACAGTTCTAACGTTGATCGGTTGTAGAAGAAGAAAGCTGGGTTTATGTGTATTGTTCAGTTATGTTACGTAAAGGAAAGAGAAATGCACTTTGAATAGTAATTAAAGTAATTAAGCCGCACCCAGTTTTGTTGTTATGATTAACAATGGTACTGAATTAAAATTTTCACACTTTATTCCAATAGCTGCTGGCGCACAAATGTTATCAATCTTACTTCTGGAGCGAGGCTTTTACCGAATATGTTCATATCAACCAAAAAGAAGGTTGTTGGGGAGGGTGTTATGTTACGGTATTTCGCAAACCAAATGTTAATTTTGATCAGTCAGTGTTACCTCATTAAACCGGAAGTCATTTGACAGGCGGGAGAAACTAAACCCCTCCTTCTCTCAAGTGATAAAAGATCGCTATGGAAACGATGACGAAATGGCTAAAAGTCTTTGCTGCGCTTGGGCTGGTGGTTGGTGATTGGTCCGCTTGGACATACCAATACTCAACCTCAATAATACCTGTCAATCATTTTCACACTAATAACAATGCGTTCGAATGGTTGTGAAGCACAGTTGAGAGGAAAGCAACCAGGACGGGTTCTTTGACCTTACCGCTGTATAGTGAACCAATTTGAAATCCAAATGCCTTCATTACTCATAGACAGCCCGAGAAGCTACCGCAGGATTCAAGTTGAGAAGAAGAAATTCATGGCGAAGGGAGCCACAGTTGCGTGGCTCTCTGATCAACTAAGCCATGGTGCTTTTCTTCTTCTTCTTGATTGCAGACCGTTCGCTGAATTCGCTCGTTCTCATGTACAAGGAGCGATCAACTTGACGATTCCTTCTCTGATGTTGCGGCGTCTCAAGAAGGGAACTAACTTCGCCATTAGTTCGTTGATCACATCAGAGGAGGGAAAAGCGCAATTTAACAGAAACCTTCACCATGCTTCGGGGATAGTTCTGTACGATTCAGAAACGTCAGATTTATCGGCTGTTTGCACAAACAGCGCTCTTGGAGTTCTACTCAAAAAGTTTACCGAAGATGTGAACACCCCTGTTTGGTTACTCGAAGGTAAGCACGAGTCTAAGTTGTTGTTCGTTTTAACTTAAACAATCTTATCTCCTGCTTGTTTTCGAACTGAAATTGTTCAAAATATTTTGCTCGACTGACTTCTTGCTCATTTGCCGTTCACAGTTTGTGTTTGTTTTTGAATTGACACTTGTTACTAGCTGTTCGCGTTTCTTTCAGTGGCTAATTCTTTAGGCTTATTTCATTTCTTCCAGGCGGTTTCACCAAGTTTGAGAGAAAATATTCATCGTTCTGTGAACCAGGCGAGGATTTGGAAAGACCCTTGCTTTCTCTCGCCGGTTTAACGGTACAAGACAATGAAAATGATCACCATCCATTGAAACTTGAACCATCTACTCCGCAAGTCACAGATCACCAAGAAAGTCGAACCAAAGTACCGGTGGAGATTCTCCCCCATTTGTACCTTGGCAGCGAGAAAGACTCTTCGGACTTAGAAATATTGAAGAAATACGGAATTTCATACATCTTGAACGTTACACACGATAAACCAAACTCATTTGAACATTTGCCGGGTTTTAAATACAAGAAACTCCCGGTGGAAGACAATTGGAGGGCAAATTTATCTGACATGTTTCCAGAGGCTTTCCAGTTTATCGGTATGCAGCAAACGAACGTTTTTTATTACTTTAGTATCATTTTGATCATGAGTTATTGTATTTGTGGTCTTATGGTAATAATTCTGATTGATAATTTAATATGATTGTTGGATTGCTAAGGACTGCTCGAAATTACCATGGCAGGTTATAAATATTGCTTATAGTGTCGCGTTAAGATCCTCAAAATGAAACTGCCCGGGTTTTGAATTACGGAATTTTCGACCTGAAGGGAATGGGGTTTTTGATGAAACACGGAACGTTTCAGTGGCATGTTTGTTTTATGTGTGGGACGCTTACTGATAGCCGGTGAAACTTGAAAACAACATTTTACGTAGATATTGTGCATAATAAAAGAGTAAGTTTTCAAAGTACACGGTTTGCGTCATTTGGCTGCGGCCGTTTATCTCGAAATTGACATGATTAAGCAACAATTTAATAAGATACCTTGTTTTCTTTTTCCCCGCGTTCAAAATCAGTTTTGCCGCGAAAGCCAGAATTTTTAATTCCATACTTTATTATCGAGCTATACTTTAATTGTTTTAACAGTTCTATATTGCCTTTGCGGCTTTTATTTGATTTCGATACGTACAGCTAATAAGCCAACAAGCTCATATTGGCCTTTTTCTTTTCTTCTTCAGATGAAGGCATTACGCAGAACCGTGGTGTTTTGATCCACTGTCTTGGAGGCGTTTCTCGCTCTGTTACTGTCACCATCGCTTACCTCATCTCGGCGCTCAACATGACTTTAAATGAAGCTTACGATTTCGTGAAACAAAGAAAGCCAAGCGTGAATCCAAATTTAAACTTCATGGGACAGCTTCTGGAGTTTGAAAGGCAACTAAGAACCCCGCAAACTCCCAGTTCAACAACAAGCACTCTGTCCAGTGACTCTAGCTTAGACGGCGAAGATGACGTTGAGTTAATGGTCGCCCCGCGTTGTCAGACAGTATAGAACGCTTATAATATAGCATTAATCTTAAAATTATTCTTCGTGGAAACAAAGAACTTCTAGCAACACGTTTGAAATAGGTTTATAAATGAGTAAACTAATTATTCTTTGGCCAGTGAGGGCCAATGAAATATTGTGCAGAGTTTAATGTTATTTAGAGAAATATCTAAAGAGATAGAGAAAGAGATCTTCGTAGACTATTTTGAAATTCTAATAATATTATGAATAGCGCATAAGTCTGTGCTGTTTTAGACTTCTAAGAGGAATTTTGCATCATATGCAAATGCAATGTAAGCACAAATCTGTGTCTATTAGTGAATCACTCTTCAACACGATCTTTGTCATTGTAGTTTCCATTTGACTCAGTCATAATCTTTGTTTCTAAATCTTTTCTTCGCTTATAGATTTATCTTGCAACAAACTACGGCGTATTTTCTCTTCATATTAAACGATCGAATCAACAAAGGAATTTTGTCACTTAATTGCAAATCTGTTTATTTAGCCATAAAATAGTTTTCTTTCGTACAGATAGAAGTAATTCAGCGAAAAGCAGCCTTCCCCAGATCCGTTTATAATTTATATTCCCAACGTGTGTAAATACATAACGTGAAATATTGAAATCCCGAGAGCTTCAAGATAGCAGCAAAGACGAGTTGTATATATATTACTACTTTATTGTCAGATCTAAAGATTGTAAATATATTATTTCAAGATATCTACTTTAATAAACCCAGAAAGTTCTGAAATTGAACAAAAACGTGTTTCGGATCACTTGCTCTTCTAATCAAAACAAACGCTCGCTGAAGGTGGTACAAAGGAAGGAAATCACTCTCTACTTGTGTTTTGTTGAGGTGTTGATCACGAGATTTTGCCCTGGGGCTGTTTTGTCACTGTTTGGTTTGCTTCTAAGAGACAATCAGTCATTGAATCACCTAAGATCAAAACTAATTTCAACTGCGTTTAGTAACAAGTTTGCCCGCGAACCCGAGAAAGATAACCCCCTGCCAGATGGGAGGTAAACTGAAATTCAAGAAGCGATTGCTACGCACTTCCGGAACGCCGTTATATAATGAGACTTCTGTCTTCGTATATTGGTTCAAAGTTTATTTCTCCGGGAAACTTAGGACAAATGTTTTTGCGGAGAAAACGATTTAGTTCTTTATTTTAATCTGAACGGCGTAGGTGGGCACAAGGGATGGCACACAGCGAGGAGTCAAAAATGAGAGATAGAAACGCTGACCCCTTTAAATTAGCGGAAATCTCTGTCACAAATCAACATCGATTTGGCGCAGAATTTTAATCGTCTTTACTAGATGGCTCAAAGAAAAACCAATCTAAAATACCTTGAGTAAACAGTTGGGTAGAGTTTTGAAAAGAACAGGATCCGGTTTGTCAGTGTGGTATTTTTCGCCTCACGCGCTCAAACCGGGATGTCAACAGTGCGGTTTCCGGAAGCCTAGACTTGCTGGCGCCAACTATATTTCGACTATTTTAGGTTCAGAATGCACGCATGCGCAAGCCCTGTAAAGGTAGTGACAATGGCGACACAGTGATAATTTGTGTCGCGAGATATCTGGATTGAATGACCATTTCTGATGACCCAACGGTCGACTTTTGAAATATTGCACAGGGTTATCGTTATTGGGACTGCAAATGCCATATTGCTTCACTCTGTATCCACATCGCGGCGAGAAAGAATCCGCCTAGAGACCGGAAAAGGCCCACAAGTGTTTTTAAGCTGTTTTAATAACCTGTTTAATCCTTCACATAGTTTCTTTTGGAAATTAAAACATAACCAATGGCATAAGACTGAACTCATCAGTAACTTAATATCAATGATCATTGTTTAGGATTTCGCCCACAGATTAGAAAGCTTGCATCGAATCGCATGACAGCAGCCTCCTCAAGTAGAGGAAATGGTAACTTTAACCTCAACTACACTTGATTTCACAGCTGGGTGATCAAGAATACGCGCTGAAAAATAGGAAAATCATATATTTTATTTGACGAAAACGATAGCATCAAAGGAAGCTCTTTTCGAATAGGATTGATTCTTAGACCACTGAGCCTTGGCTGAAGTCCACTTGAAATTCATGAACCAAACTGGGATTGATTGCGGCAATGGGAAAAGTTTCAATTCAGTATTTTGCCAAAACCATTTTCTTATGGGCCCCTAACCTGTCTCAGTGAGGCATTGTGGGTATCTGGCACGGCAGCACTGATGTAGGGATTCTTTACCACCCTAAAATCAATAAAAATAATTGAGCATCGTTTTGCCTTGTCTGTTTATCGCCTGTTAAAAAAAACCGTTCCATATTATTTGAAAATATGAAAGAAAGTAAACGATTAAAAAGGACATAAATTTTAATGATGATTATAGATTTGTCTTTGACCCACGCAAGCGTTACTAGCTTTCATTAATCTTGTAACGGCTAGTCAGAGCTTTCACAGTGATTCACCTACCCCACTCACCCGCCGAATATTCCCGTCACTTCTCAATCACAAGACCCTTTCACAACGTTGCTCCCATTCTTTACATTGAATTGAACGCGCAGGGGAATGAAGACATTGAGCAACCCCCCCACGTCGCTCAGTGTTTGTCGTTAGTGTCTATTTGTGGGGGGAAAGGGGGGGGGGGGGAGGCACTCGCAGGAATTTTGTTAATTTAATATTTTATTTTATTTATGAGAGATCCCTGAATTGTGGTAATAAATTTAACCCATGAATAAGTCAAAATTAGATCTTGGTGGCCATTGGTTTCTCAAATGACTTACAAAAGAACTCATTAAATTATTGAGGATTGAGTCGATAAAGTAAATTAACCACCGTAATGAAATCTAAGAGATACTTTTCAAGCGTTAGCACTTCGTCAGATTCACCTCTCACTATCCTTGCCACGTTATTATACACAGCCACAGACACTTACCATTTTTTCTCACTACAACGCTCTTTAAGCATCACAACTACCGTAATTTCAAAGAAAGATTTTGAACGATGCCCCCCTCCTCCTTCCATTGTCCAGGCTTCCCTCTTTCCGCGTATTTCAAATCCCACAGATGGGAGGTGTTCAAGGAGTTATGCCATGGGCGTCTTGTTCTTCAGTCATTACACTAAATTGTTCTGTAACGCGCTGATAAGGCTAAATTTTCCGCATTAATAAATATAATTAATCTTTTCTGAGTAGTGTTTCCCTTCCTTCAGGCAGTTAATTAATATAATTCCTGTAGATACAAACTCCGCCAAGCGCATATAATGAGCCGCCAACGCACGATGTGTTTGTTCAACTTCGCACTGAGTTAAGGATCAGCTTCCAGTTCAAACTTTATATTCTTTTGAAATATTCAAAATCTTCCCACACTGGAGTCAAAAGTCAGGTTAGGCACTAAGCAAATTTACAAAAGATAAGAACCTTTCAGTTACCACGGATGTTGGCTCAAAAGCTACAGTATTCAGATGAAAATTAAGCAGTAGAGCTCTTTTCTGTATGTTTAGACTATTCAGTACGCCTTAGTTGGTGAAAGAAACGTCTGAATAGCAAGGGGTACTGGAATCTCAACTCTTGGCCAAAACTGTGGCCACTTAATCAAGAATCTTTATCAATTTCAGTCATGCCTCTTCTCAATTACTGTTCATTTTTTTTAGGTTAAAAATATGGAATTCGTCAGCAGAGTTCAAACTTTAACCATTTTTAAGCTAGACTATCTTTTCCCGCGAAAAAGGGCAACGAGGACGGAAATGGCAACGTAAGTGCCACAAAGCAATAGGTTTAATGAGGAAAAACAAAGGCTCTGCACGTGCAGATACTTGTGGCATGTGCAGCGACTTGTATTTAGTCATCGGGACTCCTGTGGCAGTCTGATTTTGGCGAGAAATTCAATCTAAAAATAAATTGGTCTGTGAAAACGCCGTGACAGGAATATAGGCAGTTGTACGCTCCTGGTGATGGGCTCCTGGCTATATTAATTATTATTACTCAAATTTGTTCTCCATAAAATTTGCCGTTTCTTTGATGATAGTTTTAGTCTCTCTCAAAAAATTCAGCATTTCTCAGGTAATGGTATTCCGGAAAATTCTGAGCTATCAATTAAATTCAACCTATATCTTCCATTAAGCAGGTCATTTTCCTCTATTAATGCTAGTTTATTGGAGAGCGTACGTGTTTTCCACGTTATTTTAAGTCCGCTATTGAGCAACACCTCGAGTTCCTTCAGCTCCTTTTCAGCCCCAAGCGTTGATGCTCTATATCTGAGTAACAATGAAAAGCATTTTTAAGTCAAACACACAATTGGAACTGAACCGCTCTTCATTTCGAGTCTTTTTTAAGAAAATGATTTCAACAAATCTTTTGATAAATGAGATATATTAACATCCTGTCAATTTATTATAATCTCGCGGTCTTTTATAAAGTGATCTTCTCAGACTCCTCTGTTCAGCCTTACAAAAACGCTTCAGTCGAGTTGCAGAGGCACAAAGATAAGTTCCGCCCATGGGTCAGCATTATTTCCACTTTTGAACCCTGATCCCCACACAGCCCCCATAAAATCATACCCGTCCAACGGGACTGACTGGAGCGGATAAACCGGTATATGTCTAGCCTTAGATGGGGTGTGATATTTTAATAGAAGCTATGTGTTTAGTTCTCTTGGTAATTATGACAAGTGAAACTGAAGTGTATGCCCACTAAAGAAAAGTAATTGGATTTGAAAAAGATATGTGGATGAAGTAACGGAAAACAGTTCCGGTTAAATAAACAGATAAAACGAGGCGGACAGGGCTGAAAAGGCGTATAGGCGCTGACATATATAAATCAAATAGTTTGGTCTGAGGTTGCAGTATGTTTGAATTCTTCCTCGATTGAAGTTTGTCATTTCTCTTCATGAACCAAGTAATTTTCGTTTGCATTGATGTTTTTCCTATTAACTTACGAACATTTGCGGCTATCTGGAGTGAGTGGGCATTCAGCACCTTCCGATCAGTGTTTTGTGGGACCTAAGATAATTAATTGTTAGCAATAGTCTCAGGAGAAAATTGGATTTGGCAACCAAATAATGCGATACATGAATTCCTTGGATGCCGTAGCAAGACAGACCTTAGCAGCTTTAGGTGTGGTCACACCCTGAAATTGGACGTCCTTGATTTATTCTTAAAGAAAACAAAACAAATGACAGGCAAACAAGTGGTGTATCGATGAATGTAAGTTCTTCAGCAAAGTACTTCATACGGGATTGAAAATGTAATAGTCAACAATTTGTTATTAAACACTACTTTTAAGCAATTCATGTTGTAATATACCCTTTAAAGTGTTCATTCGATCGAATAAACAAAATTACAGAGTGACACTGGCTCGATTACCAGCCACTGTTCAGGAGTGAGCGACGGGAATCGAGCCTGAGAGTGAGAGAGAGCCCGCGATATACGTAAATTGGGAGCTCGGCTAAGATTCCAGTTACATTTCAACGCCGAAAAGAAAACCTTAGAATGTTAGATACTTAACATGTGGCCTCTTTTCATGAAAACTTAGACAGTCTTTTTATGAGGTAACCAATGAGAAACAAACAGCACACAGCAGTCAGTCTCCAATGCGCTATTTTCTTCAATCGGTTTCGTTTGATCTCCCTCTGGACCGTTCAAATGCGCTGAATTTAAGTCTCGGGGCTTGAAAAGTTTCCATGAAAAGCGCAGCAGAGAGAAATAATCTTAAACCCTGAAGTTAAGAGTAAACAACTCTGTACCTACTTCAGTGTTGCAGTCGCAACCGGAAAACGAAACTTGAGAAAAGAGGACAGTAATCTGCAGTTTTAACTGAAAGAACAACATCAGGATTAATATTGTGGCTCGTTATATTTACGTCTGTAAATTAAAAGTTATATATATATATATATATAGGCAGGAAATACTCCTTTCCGGTCTTTGGGGTTTTATCTAAATATTCACCAATATGACTTATTTGTTACGGGCACGTTCGTGAACGTCTAAACGAAAACAAAAATCGATTCTCGAAGTTAGTTTTTTTTGTCTCACTCTTTTAAGCGATAAACAGTTTCTGTTCGAAAGACAAGCCAATTGCATGCTTTTGGCTTTTGTTTGCTCGAAATCGAAACTGTTGAAATTGCGGGGGGACTAACAGAGAATCGTTCTGAGATAGCCAACGGGGGGTTGCACGAATAAGTTTGTTAACATTCGTTACGAAATAACTCAATACTAGGTATAAAGATGTTCGAGGATTTGATGTGAAAGATTTAAAGAAAATTGACATCAAAAAGCTATTTGTAACTAAAAATTAACGCTCAAGTGCCTCTTTTTTTCGATGAAGGGTCAGATAGATTCGGTTGTTCAGTAGTAACGTAAACAACTTGTAAACCGGAAAATGAAAAGTCTCAGATGTATTTTAAGCACAGGTATCAAACTGTATACGTACAATATATATTGAATATTCCTGTGGAAGACTTCGTTGAAAAGTGGTTTGAAAGAAATGACAGCAGCTAGTACTTCTTGACGCCAGACTCGAAAGCGTTCCACGGAAAATAAGTTGTACAAGGTTATGAGTTTTTGCATGTCGCATCTGAAGCAGCTCCTCATATCAAAGACATGGATATCAGTGTTATGTTCTCTTCTCCTCTCCGTCGCCCGTCCAGTTTCACGTGCACTGCAGACGACTGCAGCATCACGTCGCGGGTTGCTTTTCTCTTGAAAGATCAATTGCTCTTCGTGCAAATTACAAATCAGTTGCTTTTAGATAGTTTTTGGCTGCCCAGGAGAGAGGAAAACCTCAAAATGTTTTGGTTAGATTTTCAAATTCGGATCCGTTCTAAACACATATCTTTTGTCACATATTTCCGTCCTTGCCGTCTCCCTACGCCCACTACGTTTAATATAGTTTTCAATCGAAGATTGCTCCTAGCAGCTAAAATTCACGCAAGATGAACAAAATAGTGTATTCCAAATTTAAAGCGTTTCTTAAACGAGGACTCAAGAGCGCTACACAAGTTCTCATTAAACCAGTTATCGGCTTTCTTTTCGTCTATCGTGACCATGCTGGACGCCACAATACTAACACGGGAGTCCACAATGGTCACGTGATCACTGCATTGTTTTTGTGGGTCAAAGCTCTGACAGAAACATCGCTCAAAATATGAGTAAAATCTAAAGAAACCCAAATAACATAATTTCTTCTTTTATTTCAACTGGGTACCTAACCAGATCGTTAGTTCAAGAAGCAGAAAGCCACTAAATTAAAAAGAAAAAGCAGCTGGTTATACGGCGGTTTTTTTTCTATCGTACCCTCGTGGCCCACACATACCAAAGAAAACTGATAACGAGAAGTTTTAGAGAAAGTCTCTAGTTAGGTTAGGAAACACAGTTTCTGTTGTAACTTTCTACAGCGTACAAGAACCGATAAAAAATCTTGTGCTCAAATCTGGGAACCTTTCACCAAGGCCGCGGACAGAAAAACAGCTCTCAACACAGAAACAGAGAACACACAAGAAACTTCTACTTTTCGTGACGCAATTTCAACCATTGTTACCATGTTTGAAAAACATACTAATGGACAAATGGCATCTTATACAAGAACAACCATTACTCGGAGAGATATTCAAGGAAACTCCCTTGATTTCTTATAGAAAAGGAACATCGCTTAAAGATATGCTTGTTTCTCAATGGGCGCAACCTGAGTCGCGTTGGTCTCTCAACCCCATTATAATCACCAGCAGAAGACTTCAACTAAGTGTATGAATTGTAAAGATAGTCAGGTTTTGAAGTTTATTCCATCAGACAGGATCGAAAGGAAACAATCATAAATTTGGATGTTTTCCCGTGATGTTCGCCACCTTTACCCAAGCACTATTATCCCGTGGAAGTACTTATTTGGATATGTCTTTTACTTAAGGTGGGGGTAAACGTGAATTCGTGTGTAATTTTAAGGAGATTGAAGATGGGATTGTAATGAAGTGAAAATGTTTTGAGAAGCACTTCCAGTTAGTTGCCACCCCACAAAGGCACTGCTGGTTGGTGGGGAACTGTTTGGTATCCGTCTCCTAATTTCTATAAACCCTTATTAAATCTTCAATATATCGTATTTTCCTAAATTTAACTAATCCTTTGAGAAAAGTTATCTCTTCCCAAATATACCCAAAAATCAACAAAAAATTCGCAAAATATCCCACTCATAGCTTTGTCAATCTCGTACCCAGAGTCCTCAGGCTCTTTGGCCAGCGGTTAGTCGCCAGGAGAGACTCTGGGATAATGGACCGCCATTTTCCCAGAAAATGTGGAGTAAAACAATTGAAGCCATTACGGGTCAGCCAATCAAAAAATTTGATTTTTTCCATTACCCCAGAGTCTCTCCGGGCGACTAACCGCTGGCCTAAGAGCCTGAAGATTCTGGGTACGAGATTGTAGCTTTGTGCCGGATGAGCAGAGGGATTAAAAAAAATCGATTGCTTGAGACGCGAACGAGATATCAAGGTGAAATCCATTGAGCGTCTAAAAAACGATGTTTATTTTAACTCCCTCCTTAATTTATTATTTTTTCCACAAAACGTGGGGCGGCCCCTCCCCCTGCCAGGTCCCTGTTCACTATATGCTATATCAAGTAAATTCAATGAATGAACAAGAAATAACACACAAACTGCGGTGATAAACATGACAATAGAACGCATTGTTGGAAAACAAAAATAAAACTATATCGTTTAACTTGACGTTTCGTATGTCGAAACATACGAAACGTCAAGTTAAACGATATAGTTTTATTTTTGTTTTCCAACAATGCGTTCTATTGTCATGTTTATCACCGCAGTTTGTGTGTTATTTCTTGTTAAGCTACGATGGCCAAAGACAAAGAGTATTTCAATGAATTAAAATTCGGTGAATTGAAGAAATCAACTCTCAGGATCCTAAACTAGTTAAACTAGCAGCTTTGAACTTGAGTGTAAATATTTTCCAAATTTTATGCAAAGCGAAAATACTACGCCGTCTTTTTTTTTTTTTTTTTTTGTATCCTCTCATGATCTCAGTTTCATCGTTGGTCCCAGCCTGTGTGTAAATGCGCAAGGTTCATTATCGACCAGAAAAACAAAAAACCTAAAATTTAGAAACACACTGAGGTATTTTGCTCTAAAACCACCAACCATCGAGTGAAACAAATACGAACTCACCTTCGAGTGTCTCAAAACAGAGGGGAACTGGAAACTAATCTCACGTATTGCTTTGCAACCACGCACCCTTCCTCTCTCCTCTCTTTTCGCAAACTTTTCTTGTCGTTTGTGGAATAATCCAGGTAATATCCTTGCTTCTGGCTGCCATCGGAGGCTTCCAAGCTGTAATTTCAAGGAATTTACGTCTTAGGAGTCTTATCGGCAGCTAAATTCGTCCTTTTTGTGTGAAATTCTTAGGTTTTGGTGAGATTTCCACAGCATAACATGGCAAAGTCAAAGAATCATACGAACCACAATCAAGGTAAGCTTATGTGTTATTTATTGGCGAAGCACACTACCTGTGTCGTATTATCTTAGAAAATATCAGCTTGGCTGAGTAATTTATCACACTGGACTAAAATAAAAGTATTATTTGGCTGTTACTGAACAAACTTGTTCGGATCCTCGATTTAACGAAGTGCCTGGGGACTAGGAAATTGGTTCGTTACATCAATTTTGCACCGTAGTGTCGATTTTCCTGGTGTCGTTAATGTAAGCAGTCAGGTTTGTTACCTTAGCTGCAAGGCTCAACATTACATGTACTTCAGGATTCCTTTATTGTAAGTTGTGTGTGTCAACAAATTTGACACACAGGATGAAGTGATGTTAAACACCTTGGATTATAAATGTGGCCTAAAGCGCTGGCTAAAGGTTTGGTAATACGAGCAACAAATTCGTGCAACTTTCCATACAACACTGTTGCGATACGAGTTAGAGCAATGTTGCCCGTTTTACCACTCGCGCAACACTCCCCGATTTTGTTGCGCAAAGTAGAAGGCTGTTTTACTTTCTGCAGCATGTTACTGCATCATGAAATGACGAAAATTGTTGCGCGACAAGTTGCTCGTGCGGATGGTAAAACGGGCAACATCGCTCTTCAATATTTGTTGCCCGTTTTACTGCACCTTAAACAAGGCAACAATGTTGCGGTAACAATTTGAGCTAGCACATGTTTTCACAATGTTTCCCCATTTAGTCACCCGAGGAAACATTGTGGCAACAAAGAATGTTTCTGAGGGAGTTCAGAAACATTTTTTGTTGCCACATCAATGTTGTCTCGGGTGGCTAAATGGGAAACACTGTGCCAGGAAACATGTGTGAGCTCAAATTGCTGTAAGTAACAATGATTGAACTGAATGTTAAGCTTCAATTTATTTACTTCACCTGTGCTGTAGAGGTTTCTACCACTTGAAAATGCACATCCACTTAAATGCATGCATCTGTAAAAATAGCAAATGGTTTTCCATTTGTATTGTTGTTTTGCTGAGAATGTAAAAAATATGTATCAAAATGTATAATGCATTATGCAGAACAATTTACAGGGAACTCCCTCAAAGGCAGACACTTTCAGGACCAGCTCTTAGTGTCTGCGTTAGAGGGAGTTTCGTTAGACAGCTGAGGCAGCTTTCATTAGATGGCTGGGGCAGCTTAAAATGCTTTCCCTGTCTATAGTAAATAGGTAATCACATGGGGCCAATTAAAATTAAGGATTAATAAATTATTTAATGTCAGTCATGTTTTCTGAACGTAAGGGCAAAATTTTCTTAACGCTATTGAGGCACGTCGATAAACAGTCAGCCAAGTGGAGTAAAAACACTCATTCAATCGCAAGCAAAACAAATCAAACAATTCAACTACGCGTACTTCTTTGTGTCCAAAACAAGTATTGATGATTGTTATTTACATTCAGTCGAAAGAGAAATTTGAATTTCATTCCTGAACAAAAGTAACAAAGATTAAACCAAATGTTAAGCTTCAATTTATTTTAATTCACCTATGCTGTAGAGGTTTGTACCACTTGAAATTACACATCCACTTAGATACATGCATCTGTAAAATAATGTATGGTTTGTCCAAAGAAAGACCTTCTTCCACCAAGTTCGAGCTACATGTACTCGTTCCTGCAATTATGGTAAAGTGTTGTCCTTTTTTGGTGAGCTGTAAGATGCTGAGGTTAAGTGAAAGCACTTGACATGTTGAATCATTTTGTTTTTCAGCCACACAGTCCCTCTATACCAGATGCCATGCAAGTTAATCCAAGTTTTAAGCTTTTCATGAGAAAAAAATCTTTTACTTTCTTTCACTCAAAAATTCACCTTCCAGAGTATCATTTCAAGCTATGTAGCTCTACAGTATAACTTTATGCCTTTTCTAGCGAGTGCAACATTAATTATATTAAAAAAGATGAAGTTGTTTTGCTCAAAATGATGAAAGCAACTGAACATGAAAGCAGTACGTACAGCCAATCAGGAGCAAATAATTTTGGTGAACGACCAATCGGGAGTGAGAAATTTTGTCCTCTTCAGAAGCAAAATTAAGAAAAATGCCCTCTTCATGAACCAATCACCATTCAGTAATTTTGTCCTCTAATCTTGCCCCTTTGTATGTTATTACAGGGTTCGCACGCGCCTTGAAATTCCTTGAAAGTCCTTGAATTTGAAAATCAAAATTCAAGGCCTTGAAAGTCCGTGAAAAATACATTGGGTCCTTGAAAAACCTTGAAATTTGCTGTTTGACTGTTTCCACTTGAGTGGAAGAATTAGAAAAGACTTAGACTTGAACAAATCTGGCAGTTATCCCTTAAACCTGATCATCTAGTATCACTCTAATGGCATTTTGTACTGGATGGAGTACTTGAAAAATTGGAATTGAGCCCTGGAATGTCCTTGAAAAGTCCTTGAATTTTTTGTCCAAAAAGAGTATGAACCCTGTTATTAAAGCCACAACAAGATGGAGGTGGGAAAATTTGTGCTTTAGTCAGAGCCAATGATTTTGAAATCTTAATTTTTTTATCCAGGAAGATGAATTGATCTTGTTTTAGACACATACCTTTGATGAGTGGAACATTGATTTTTTGATTTTTCTTTTTACACAATTCATTGAAACAAATTCCAAGTGGCGATTAGCTTTAATGTACTAGTGCACAACTGTGTTTATCCTCCTTCATTCATTCTGTACACACTTTGCAGGCCACAAATGGCACAGAAATGGAATTAAGAAGCCCAAAAGGCAACGTCACCCATCGCTGAAGGGGTAAGTCAAGTTTAAAGTTAAAGTTTATGTTGTGGCATATCACACTGTTGATAAACGTTGTGGTGGCAGTTGTTAGTTATAGTTCTTAGTAGTAGTCTTGTTTTGTGTGTGTGTGTGTGTGTGTGTGTGTGTGTGTTATTGCTTTTGTGCTGCAGAAATCAGTTACCATGGCTGTGCTGGCTTTCTGGTCTGTGCACCAGTCCCATTCTTTAAAAATACACATGTAGTTAATTTTATGTGACAAGAAAAGGAATGCCAGAAAAGTGAGCATTTTAGTCATGAAATTGGTTTTAGTCATCACTTGAACTCTATCCCAAATGTATTTGGTAAAGACTAAGAATATCTTTGTTATTTTCATTTGCTTCTGCTGGATTAGTAATGTGCATATTAGTCTTGTGAGATGTTGGTCCGCATGCTACCACAGGATAAGGCAAGGACTTGAAGTACATGTAGTAGTGATATGCATTATTTGTATGCAATGTTTTACCATCCTGCACTGCTTTGCCATTTTGTTTCACAGAAAGGACAGCATTATGCATTAGTATTCATGACAGGCCGTTCCAGCCAAAGCATCTGTTAATCATAAGACATGACTCAACCAAACATGTAGAATTGGCCTATATTATATGCATGCAAAGTAATATGCTTTGGAAATTATGGATGGGTTGGCTTGATGCTTGTTACAGCTGTGATCTTGTAGTTGACCCCAAACTCAGTAACTGAAACTTGACATAACCTCATGAGCACCTGAAATTTGCTTGCAAAAAGATATTACCCCCAAGGCTGGGATTTTGTCTGATCATTTTGGTTGGTAGGCAAACAGTAGATATAAACTTGCATTTTTGTGTGTGGTATCTTTTTAGGTTGACCCAAAATTCCTCCGTAACCTGCGGTTTGCAAAGAAGCACAACAAGCATCATGCTGGGAACACTGTGAAAATGGAATCTTAAGTGTTGTATGACTGTACAATAAAAAAATGTAAATAATCCCTGTTGGTGATTTGTTTGTTGTTTACAGGGGTGAGGATGGGTGTGCAGATCTTTAATCTTTAATCACAGTTCGTAACCATACATAACTGATACAAATGAACTAATACTAACATATACAATCAAACAAAAATACAAAAATGGTTAACAGGACGGTAGTAGGGGAAGCCAAATTCCCATGCTAGGACACCTCCAAAAAAGAAAAAAAAAATAATTAATAAATAAACATATATTGACTATAAATTAAACTATAAATTGTAAACCTAGGTGCCTAATAATAATGCATAAACTTGTATTAAAGACACAATGCCTAGTATTTTAAGGTAAATTATGAGCGAAGGTACTTAATCAGTGAAACTTTAAAAGACTGAAGGCTAGGAGATGACATTACTTCAGAAAGCAAAGAGGTCCAATCGTTGACATATATCTATGAAAAAATGAATATTTAAAATAATTTGTACGGGCAACTTTGGGCCTTATTTTATACTTATGCTTACTTCTAGTTCGAGTTATTCCAATAACATCAAAATAATGATGGAAATTGATACCACAGATATATCCAGGGTTGTCCCTAACAGTCGACTTGGGTTGTTAGTGCCGGCTACTTTTGTGAGAAAATAAAGCAAATGAGCTGTCATTATCGCAAATACACGAAAATGGCGGTGCTCTCATAGCTTTAATAGCTTACATTTAAAAGTCCCACGGGTATGGACCAGTCTATCGTGATAAAACCATGTCAAACCTGGAAATGCCAACTAAAAGTATATCAGTGAAACCTTAGCAGACTTTCTCTCGCAGACCGTCTTGATAGAGACGCGGGTTGTGCTTATGTTACTTTCGAGTTTTACCATAAGTCGAATTTTTTCGCAACTGATGGGGGAGTGGAGGTAATCAGGCTTTTTTCTCGGAATGCACGTATTCTCCTTGAGCCTCTCCCTTTTAATGTTTATAGCTTGACAGAGGCTCTGAATTTATTAGATATGCTAATTATAACGCACGTTTTGGCGATAAGAGAGTACGTATTCACTGCTTGACTCTTAACCAAATGACCGCAGTTGCCAACCGCAAATATCGACCATTGTATGATTTTTACAATGTTTACACCGCAATTCTTAATCTACTGCACCACCTTTTAATCTGGTCTCCCCTTGCGTCAACAAAGACCAGAGGACCCCAGGTGTAAGTAGAACGTTTTAAGGTGTTTTTAGTTACATGATTCCCAGTTTGAAGCCTTGTCTAAATTTGCTTTTTTTTTTAGCGCTAGCTCCGAACATCGCCGGCGAAAAATAGCACGTGCTTCGGTGGTTTCAACTTTTATATTTTCCAAGCAGAGAATGAAGATGCATTAATAATTTAAAACGCGTCGAGGCAAGATAATGGCTTTGTATGGCTTTGGCTTCATTGTTTAATTTGACACTTCTCGTCTTAGTCATCAGCCAATAAACTGGCGCTGTCCATGTTTTATAATTGTTCGTGTGGATTATAATTTCAGCCAACTGCTTAAAATGTTCTTCCTTCAGTTCGCTGTCGGTAGAATGAAAAGGAATACAGTCGAAAACCCAGTTAAAAATACCGACACGATCTGCTTTTTTAAAAAAGTAATCGCACCTAAGACTGAAGATGGACCAATCGAAGTGATCCTTTTTTGATCATTATTAAAAAGAAAAGACATCTATTTTTGACATCAATCTGTGGACAGCCCGGGTCGGACAGTCGGTTGTTTTGTGGCATCATTCGACTTTTTTTCCTGTAATTTTCCATCATCGCCCTTTATTTTACATCTTGGGGTATGCACTTCTATGTTTACATTGAATGTTAATGCTATTCTCCAGTGAGGTGTGTTGCAATCAACCAACTGCGTGGGAATACAAATCACCTTGTCAATCAGTCTATATCTGGGAGATGTTCCTGAAAGTTGAATGATTCTCCTACGCTTAAGATGGCCGCAGCCAGATTTTCACTTCCTCGCCAACATCGTCTGCTCTTCGTATGGATTTTGCTATATTGTTTATTTCAGTTTTGGGTAAGTAAACAAATTCATTACTTCAAGTTTTCAATTCCTTTTGGTATTATTTTAAAATGAAGAATTCCTTAGATGTATATTTAATTTCAATATCTTCATTTATCATTTAGATTGCTTCGAACAGAGCGTTTGCTCTACTAAGGACAAGTCGGGATCAGTTTTCGAGACATTTTACGAATAACGACAAAACAAAATGGATTTTCCGAGAGAACGCGAAAACACACGAGAATTCAAACAAGGAGAGTGAAAATATTCATGAACCAAGAGCTTTAACTGCAGGAAAAACGCCACTTCTGAAAGAAACATTATTCAAATTTGACCAGGAGAAAAACGGACGCTCTTCCAACAGTTTCAAATATCATCCACGGGCAATTTATCGTACATTAAAAGCGAGAACAAGAGAAGATCCTTTACGGCTTCTCAGATCGGAAACATCTGTTGAATTGCAGAAAAAACTCGCCCCGAAAGATTATGTCTTCCGAGAGACAATTGGCCATGAACGACTGAATTCATACGGTAAGTAACCTGCCTGCTTTTTAACCATGTCACTTATTGGGATTGGACCATGACGCAAATAATCTTTTTAATTTACAATTTTTTTTTTGGTAAATGAGCTGAGCGGGAGTATATTGCTTGGAAAGTAATTGTGAAACGGATGGATGTCGAAACTGGCTTATTGCGCTTGTGTGTTTCCTTTGTATGCAAAGCACCTTCATTGAAGCAGCTGATCGAAGAAAATATATTTATAACAACACAACAACGCAACACAGGAGCCGTGACCACCCACAAAAACATGCGGCACACAGATCTTTTTCAATCCCCTCAAAGTAGCCGTTTAGCTTAGCTGGGGAAATTTCACGCTTTTCTCATTAGGCGGATTTTCAAATAAGGAAAAACTTTCTCCCACCCGTTCATGGCAGCCGATAAGGTCGTGAGTACGTCACATATAACCGTCTATACGCTAAAAAGTAGCACATTTTCACTTACCAATGTCTTTTCCTGAAGTCTGACTCTCTTCACGTTAGTAACAGAACACCTTGGTGAATTTTTCACCAGACGGAGCTATTTCGTATGTTTCAGTCTTGATAGCATGACTTTCAATAACGAGATTGCCTATTAAAGGCAACGTTTCTCAGAGTTTAAGACGATTCATCTATATTTGAAAGCAATGTTTTAAATGCCTTTTAATTCTCATCTTTGAAAGACATAAATAGCCATTTTCCTAAACTTCTTTTAGACTCCAAAGTCTATATTTTGGCACGTCAAAATTCATAAGCGGTGGTAAACTCGCATAAATCACGTTACTCTTTTAACAATTAAAGTGAAGTCACCTTGCGGACAACGTGAACGAGGAACAACTACCTCTAATTTGTGTTACATTTTATTGCCCGTTTCTTGGTTGCCAGCTATCAAGTTGCAAGACAACAACAACAACAACAAAAAAAAAAAACATTTTCATGAAGCTTTACGGGCGTGGCCTCAGCAAGATATTCGTACGACACTGGTTTATGACTTTTATTACAAAAGTGCAAGGTTATTTACTCTACACTGCAGAAGCCGTTGTCTTGTTGGTTTGGAAGGGAATTATGAGGAAAACTCAGAATGGCTAACCGAATTGTAATATTCCGTTTACAATTTCAGGTCAGTTTGATATTTCGCCCCGAAATGAGAACGTGATCCGGCACAGTTATAAAACTGAGTTAATAATGTGTCGGTTGAAAAGGCCTGTTTTCAACTTGCGCGCCCTTTGGCCACCTCACACGAGTCTGTCAACAAGTACCGCAAAAGCTCTGACTACCGAGCATTTTACCGAAAAACACCTTTTGAAACTCGTCGACCCGTTTTCTGGCCAGATTCTAGCCAAAAAGGAACCAAAACTGCACAAAACTCTATTTGCTGGTGGAGTTCATCGCGCCCTTCTGCTCCTCAGTGATGCTTAACCCATTGACTACCGCAGGTTTTTACATTTTCGGAGTGATTTTCCACATATAAACGATGAATAGCAATTCGTGACTCCTTATTTGAACTACCAGGGAAAAGTGGTGCTGTCCTAAGCCACTGGAGGCTCAAGGTTTCTGAAAACGTCATTTTGACGTAGCTATTTTTTATCCGTGAAGCGACAACAATGGCCCAAGTTGGGTTTGCTTGCGATTTCTGCTAAATTTACAGCCATTTTTCATCTTAAGCGGCTGCCTGATGAGCATCATTAAGCGTGACGGTAGCTAAGAGTCCACTTTCTCAAAGAATCGAGCAAGGTGATGTACTTTGTTGTTGAATTTGGCTTGTTACTCGACGAACTGGGAATTTGGCCGGTCGAACACTTAGTACCTTTGGGACTCGACTATTGATGAATTTCTCGACTTACCGCCACATATTTTGGAATTTCTGTGTACTGAAGATGACCACGAGCAGGAAATTTTGGCGGTAGGTCGGAGTGGCTGTATGTGAAAGAATTGGGGGGAAGGAACGGGCGCTGTCGAAAATTCTCGTTAGTTCCCAGCATGCAATGCGCTCAAGATGTTGAAAATGTCGGGAAGGCCCGAATGCACTGGAACAAAAGGCTGTATCTACACTCGGGAGAAGAATATGAACAAAAAAAGTCATTTCTAAGCTAGAAAAAGGACTGAATTTCGTTATGATGGTTGATTTTTGGTTTTTCGACGATGATTTCCCTAAAAAACATGAAGGCAAAAAGGGGCATTTTTGTTGTTTCTCTTTGACGTTAAAAACGGCCAGTTTCGTTCTTGTCCAAACTCAAAAGGCCATATTTGGTAAAAATCGCTACGTTTCTTGCATTTATTGGATATCCAAATTTAAAGGGCATTCCATTTCGTGCTCACAACTAACAGTTAAGGCAATATTCGTGCGATTGAGAAAGTTGCAATGTTTTGAAGCACGGGAGTTTTTTACGGCCGGTTTTGGCCGGCACGGGTGCCAATGGGTTAATATTAGCTTTCTAAGATCGGGCATGCGCTTTTCTTGCTTCGCTTTCTTTTTCTCTTGCTGGGCATTTTCTGGGCTTCCTTTCGGTCGGAAAAGATTTGTGGAAAACTTTTAGGATCATTGGATTAGGTGGAAGGAACACAGATCTTTTTCAATCCCCACAAAGTAGCCGTTTAGCTTAGCTCACGCTTTTTTCAGAGGCAAATAAGGAAAAGGTGGCTCTGAATCCGCACCACCAAATTTTTTTAAACTTTGCAAAAAGTTTTATTATATTATGTTAATTATTTTCCGAAAATAAAAAAATGGGGATGACCGAGCTCGTTTTTGAGTTATTGTCGCTTAAAACTAAAATAAGGGGTGTTTTTAACAGGTTACGGCGTTGCTATGGTAACCTGTTATGTTAAAAAAAGTTTCATAACTTGTTCACCAATCATTGGGCATTTCTTTGATACCAATTTAAAGGTAATAACGTATGAAGATTGGTAATAGTGATCCACCGAAAAAAATAGTGCTTGAAAATGCTGGAAACCGGTAGGAGCCACCTTAAGCCCCTCCCCCCCCCCCCCCCCTCTGCTAAGCTCCCCGTTTGTAGGTGGGTTTTTGTAATAAGCCCCTCCCCCCTCCCACCTCTCTAATACGCCCCCACCCCTTTGGGACACGAGATTTTGTAATTAGTTCATCCTATTCTCTCTCACGAAACCCACATCATGCGGCCCAGTTGGTTTGTTTTTAAACAAACATACACTCAAACACATAATAGGGGGCAGGATGGCTGAGCGGTTAGGGCGCTGGATTTCGATGCGGTTGCCCCGGGTTCAAATCTCGCTCTGGTCGCTAGCTGGTGTTGTTCTAGGAAGTCCCTTGTTCAACTCCTCGGCCATCCTTGTAAATAGCCAACTGGTTTGCCTCCATCCAGTTGGGATTCTTATCATGTTATGTCTATTTGAATTATTTGTTTCTGATCACATATTGTAAAGCGCATTTGATCATATCTACATGTTAATTTGCGCTATAGAAATATTAATTGTTATTAATTATTGTTAATATTACTTGCTGCAAATGATAAAGTTTCACTGCAGTTTTTGGAGTTTTGTACACAAATTATTTTAAGACGAAAACGGAATGTTTAAGATTTGAAATACCCCCCCACCCCCTCCCCTCTCTAATAAACCCCCTGTTTATGAAGCCTGAGATAAAATAAGCCCCCCCCTGGGAATTAATAGAGCTTTTACGGTAGGCGCCTTTAGCCGGTTTGAGTACGAGTACGAGATTAAGCACGAGTTTAGTTTGCGTGCTTTAGATAATCAGGCTTATGACATCAATCTTGTATCTACGATCTACCAGCAATAAGGAAGAGTGAGGGTTCAGTGGAGGTGAATGGCTTGAAATTTTAAATTCGATCTTATACTGATTAAATTGATTACTGCTAGATTTTAGACTAATATTTCTGCTTTTAGCTTTTATTAATTTTATAGGTATATATTTCGTATTTAAATTAATTACTGTTGATATTTTAGTTTTTATCGAACATTTTACATGTATATATTTCATTGTGACGTAGTTAGCATACACGACCCCACAAGCTTGTAAGCTTTAAATCTTATCTTGTTTAAATAAAGGTTTTATGTTATGTTATGTTATGTTACGTTATACTCGATTCCCTACTCGTACTCACTGCCATAGACCGCTAATATTTCCCTGCAAACTTTAGCCTGCGTATAAGCATTTCTTTAGCGGTTTCCAAAGTTGCTAAACCTGAGTAGCCATCAAATAGATTAGGCGCTGCGTCGGATTTTTAATTCGTCGAGAGTGTGATGGATAATTTCCTTAAAATCTAGCTGTGGAAATTTTCCGATGCCACGCACCTCTCAGTAACCTCTTATTTCATTGGTTCTTATTACCACGCAGCTCCATTATTTCAGGGCTAGGGTCCATTGTTTCTCGAAATTTCACGCCCACTCTTACATACGTGCGCGAATTACAAGAAATTTCCATGACGCCACGTTAATGGTTTTACGTCCAAGCAAATTATTTTAACACAACGTTAATTGCTTCTTTAAACATTAAATGTGAAGCGATTTTAACTTCATTTTGTTGATGATAAGTCTGTATGTCTCTAAATAGCAGTAGTATCTACATCAGAAAAGGACAATGGACCTTTATGGTACATTACGATCGCATCCGGGTTCCTGATGTTGGTGATCGTGGTATACCTGTGTGTTCACGCACCGTGTGACTGCCTGTGGAGACGCCATCAAAGTGAACATGATATCAGCTGTCCGATCTCACGCTCACACAAAGGAAGATGCGGCAAATGCTTTCTACAAACCAGTGGAACCACCAGTGCAATGAAATACGAGGAAAGACCGCACCACGTGATTGTTAGTATGGCTTCCAATCAGAACCGTCACCGTCCAAGTTCAGGCGATTACTCTTCGCAGGTAAACATAGTTACACTGTCTTTAGGTCTTTGTTGTTTGATAATGAACTCATTATTTAATTAAAATAATAATCCGAGATTGCTGACTTCGAGTGAGCGTTGAGTAACTTACATTCGATGGTGGTTAACTGGAGCCCATATTTGCCTTCACTCGGCCTTCCAAGAGGCCATCGGAAATTGCAATTTCCTACTTCACTGATTCACCAACACGGTTGTAATATTATGACAAAGTTAGCATAACCGTGTAACCAGCCTTTTTTTTTTATTTTTTTTTTTTTTTACCATTTATAAATTTACAATTTTGTAGCTGGTAAGATCTATTACAGGATCCGGCCCTTTTATTTTGCAACGGTGGTGCTTGCTTATATATTCAGTTCCAGTTATCAACGTAAGAATTGTCTACGAGAAGTGTCAGTGGTTAGAAAAGACAGAGATTTCTTTTCGAGTTTTTGAGGAATATGAGTGTAGGTTAATAGTACAAGGTTTTGGGCCAGTTTGTTTTATCAGTTTCATTTGTGCATGATTTGTAAAACTGTTTTCCAATACAGACACCAAAAAACGTTCTGGCACAAAAAGGTTTGACCTCACAATTACCATAAGGACGGTATAACCGGGACTGTCTTAGGCCAGCTAAGGCTGGTGTAGGAGTCACTTTCAACACTTTTTCCCTTTTCATTTTCAGTATTCATGGGCCAACAACAAACAATGCTCTGGGAAACTAAGCCAGACCAAAACCAAAGTTTCCAGCATATTGAAAGGATCACATTTGTGCGAACCAGCACCGGATTACTGCTACAAACCATTGAGAAATAGAGACAAACGAGATTCACTTCATTCTATGTACGATCCTGAGTGGACAAGCGTAGGTGCATTCTTGAACAAAAGTCGACCATCAAGCAGTTACTATGGCTACGGAAGCTTAAAGGAATCCGAGGGAAAGTTTGTGGATCGCTACTGCAGGCGGTCACGTGAGTCTTTGGACGCTGCTGAGGTTGTAGAATATGCACTTAAGCTCCGTCCCCGGAGGCGTCAGGTAATTGAACTTCAAGAATTCCCCTAGGGTATTCCAAGAGTTTCCTAAACATTGATTTGGAATCCGATCCTGACGTGTTATTTGATCCATACCGTGATCGGTTGCAAAGGAAAAAGAGAGGCCGAAAATTTGACAGACTGACATTTTCTGATTCTGATTTACGTCAATTATCATGTACGGATAAACTGGAGAACTACGACGGTAAAAGCGATCTGTTTCAAGTTCCCAAACCGAGGAAAAGCAGTCTTAAAATAGGGACTATAGGAAGAAAGACAAGTGAAAAAGTCGTGCACTTCTTTCCCTCGGAGTTCAGTTACGACGGGCATTTTATACAAGTTCCCTCCAAGAACAAAGTGGAGGCAAATACTGGGGAATTTGAGAATCGTTTTAACGCTTTATATGGGGAGTCTGGTAACTCTAAACTCGAAAGTCTTGACAAAGAAACGAGACGTTTCTCCACATCTAAATCGACAAGGAGAGGTGATGCTAGTGAATTATCCAGCCTTGCTGAACGAATGAAGAGCACCAGTAACTATGGCGACAAAAAATTGGACATTAATGAGCACGCTGTGGATGGCGATTTAAAAAGTCCAACCATGGATGAGGCGTCAAACGATGGAAACTTTGTACAGTCACGTGACTGGGCAGGTTCGTATGTAAACTATGGATGCAGATCTTCGACTGAAGATCTCGGAGGTTCCGAAGGAAAACTTGCGGTTAGACTGGGACCTCAGTCCTGTTATGAGCCTACATCTTGCTTGGGAGTTCTCTATGAAAGTGACCAGAATTACGTGGCAGAGCCTCTCGCTGGATTGATGTCACCTATCCGAAGAGCTATCCACAAAGAGAAGGCAGTCTCCAGGCAAAAGAGAATCATGACACCTCAGTTCGGGGAAGACTTGTCTAGTGTCTCATCATATATCCAGCCACCCACAGTCTCTATTCCTGGAGTGCCCCCTATTAATCCATCCTGTCCCAAGAGCATTTATCGCCCTCAGCCTGATGCCGCCAAGATAGGAAAAACGGGCCAATCACAAAGCGACCTTGAAAAAGGCGTGCGCGGTAGAATCAGATTAGCATGTTATGAGGAGATTCAACGCTTTCCCGAAAAGGAGAAAAAAACAAAGACGTAAATGCATTTCCAAGGACGAAACGTGAATCTGATTATAAGAAACCCTACAAGCATTTTGTAATCCTATTTCAAACTGTTTAAAAAAGTCCTTTCCCTATCCTGAGTCTCTGTTTCCTGGGCCTTTTCAATGGAAAACCAACTGTCAACAAAATTATCACAGGCATTTTTTTGTCCACAATTGAGCTACGTCAGTTCTTATGTCGGAAAGAAAACAATACTAATTAAGGTGATTCCCTAGTAAAAGAACCCGCCATAGATTTCCGATGAAACTTGGTATGCTGTTGTTACAGGACAAGGAGATATTAAAAACGTACTAAAAAGAGGGGGTCACCGTGCTTGTTTTCACGCCACAATGCTGACAAATACGGTTATTTAGGTGACTTTTGGTAATTCCGTGCGCATCAAATAAGCTCGATTATTTTTCAATGCAGCGTGTTATATCACACAGAGTTTGACTTTCTTTGATTGTTTATTCACCTATGTCCCAGAAAAAAATGTCTTAAAATACCCTGCATTTTTATCCTTTAAAGGAAACAAAATTTGGACATGCGCTGTTAGGTCCGTTATGTCTCCCTCTGTAGAATTTATTTCATTTGCCAAAAAAGTAGGCATAGATTTCTGCTAATTTTTTTCTCAGTTATTGAGGATGCTGTTCTTGTTGAAATTATGAAATAAAAAATGGGGGTCACCGTGCTCGTTTCTTTGCAACACGACCGCAAAGGGAAATTTCGGCTGACACAGTCAATGTCAAGGCAAATACGCCATGTTTCTAATGCGCGCGCTAAATGACGCCATAAATTATGCGCAGTAAGGATGCGCCATGCAATTGTAGGGAATCACACGAAACAACAATCCGACAATAGTGAATAGAATTGAGTATGTTTATTAGAGCAGTATACATTTTCACTGGGTAGTGGCAACATTTGTATATGTTCCGATAGTTTAACTTGAGACGACTGGTACCATAACATATACGCCAGATATACAAATGTTCTGTTAGCTTGAAAACTTGTGTTTCAAACTTGTGCCCCCCGCCCCCAACCCCTGCCAGTGTTTTATATTTTTGTTTTGTTTTGTTTTTTTTTGAGGTCACACAGGTTAAAACTATTTTTCTTAGTAAAAGGTATCCTTCTACCCGGTTTTATTTTGAAATACGACACAAGCGATTAACAAAGAAAAAACTCCTTTACGCGACAGCCATGTATTTTTGTCGTTGAATGAGCTCATAGTTGCGAGTCCTATTAGGCTGATTTAGCAAAGACAACGGGGACTTCTTGACAACGGCGCGCGCAGATCTAAAAACCGACTTGACCAATGGCAGAGCAGCACATTGAGCCCCGGAAGTCGTGTTCAGTCCTTTTCGCGCGCTCTCACGTCCTCAAATGACGTTCCCGTTCTGTTGCTAAATTAGCCTATTAAAGCCTTCGATACGTCCTTTAGATGATTTTCAGTTGCATAAGTGTCACCAATCGTCTAGAGGAACCGAAAACTACTGGAGTAAAGCTTAAGTTTGCGATACCAAATTATTACTTTTAAAGGGAACTTTTCTCTGTTTGCTTTTGGAGGATACAGGAGTGATTGGGGCCTGAGTTATCTAGATTCTATCGAGTAAACGAAGTTCCTCTCTGTTCTTTCCATAGACGATAGCCCGTTCAAGTGTTCATAATGCGTGGAATTCTGATCAAATAAGAGGGCATTACTTTGCTGTTGTATGTTTTTCCCGTTTTTAGCCTAGTATTCATAATCATCGTGATCCGATGCGGCTGCTTCGACTTCTTCATAGTCTTTTTCTAAAGCAGCAAGGTTTTCACGTGCTTCAATGAACTCTCCTTCTTCCATCCCCTCCCCGACATACCAGTGGACAAACGCCCGCTTGGTGAACATCAGGTCAAACTTGTGGTCCAGGCGAGCCCATGCCTCAGAGATAGCAGTGCTGTTACTGAGCATGCAAAGGGCACGCAGCAGCTTGGCCTGATCGCCGCCAGGGACAACAGTTGGGGGTTGGTAGTTAATGCCAACCTTGAAACCCGTCGGGCACCATTCCACGAACTGAACAGTTCGTTTACTCTTTATGTTGCAAATCGCAGTGTTAACGTCTTTGGGGACAACGTCGCCTCTATACAGCATACAGCACGCCATATATTGTCCATGCCGCGGATCGCATTTTACCATTTGATTTAATGGTTCGAAGCACCGGTTGGTAATTTCTGCAACTGTGAGCTGCTCATGATAGGCTTTCGCTGCTGATATAATAGGCGAGTAGGATACTAATGGGTAATGGATCCTCGGGTACGGCACAAGGTTGGTCTGAAATTCAGTCAAGTCGACATTAAGCGCTCCGTCAAAACGAAGAGAAGCAGTGATAGAAGACACCACTTGTCCAATCAGTCGGTTGAGGTTCATATATGTGGGTCGTTCGACGTCTAAGTTCTTGCGGCAAAGATCGTATATAGCTTCGTTGTCCATTATAAAGGAACAGTCCGCATGCTCCAGAGTTGAGTGTGTTGTCAGCACGGCGTTGTAAGGCTCCACCACTGCAGTAGAGACTCTTGGTGCAGGGTAAACACAGAACTCCAGTTTAGACTTCTTACCATAATCGACGGCCAGGCGCTCAATGAGAAGAGAAGAAAACCCAGAACCAGTTCCACCGCCAAACGAATGGGTCAGGAGAAATCCTTGAAGACCGGTACACTGCTCTACCTACAAAGCAAAGCGCGCTTGGGTAGACTAGAAATCTTCCACCTGACTTAGCTTTGGAAATCGCTAGATCAGTTGGAAGATTGGTAGTCTACCCAAAGGCGAGCCATAACATTTTCAAAGAGCACTTCAAGATATCAAACCGTCAACAGAGACTAGTCTGAAGCAGACAGAATGGTAGAGCAGCTGTCAAGAACAGAGCTGGTGGTATGTTGTCCAATTCACGGATGCAAATTAAATGAAAACAAACCGCCCTACCCGGCAAAAACACGAACCCTCCTCCTCAGAAGAGGGAAAATAATTTTAATAACTGTTGCCCACATCCGTGAATTAACGCAACGCACGCCGTAACACTGCCCTTGATGGCTGGTACTCACCAGTGGAGAGTTAAAACCAATTCAACATCTTTGCATACCAGCCTGATCTCAGGAAGGGACAAATAAAGTTACCAACAGATATACCATTCATCAGAGATTTTTTAACTTTAAATTTTTTTCATTGTTTTCAACCCGATGGGATCATTTGTTTTGTTCTTTTTTTGCGCAAAGTTTTGTTTCTGTTTTGTAGATTTTTTTCTTGATTTTAAACTGGTTTTGAGATTTTTTTTGATTTACTTTTTGTGCCCCATCACCTTCCTTCATTGTTCAATTTTTTTTTTCTTTCTTTTGATTTTTAATTGTCTTAATTTTTCTTTCATAGTCCCCTGTAGTAGATCTGTTGATGACTTTATTTGGGGTGGGGCCCGACCGGATCATGCCTTCTTTCTGTCCATATAATTATTTGTAATTTACTCCCCAGTGGGAATTACACTACCATTCATTCCCCACCCATGTCTGCATCAGTTGTCTGAACAAACGCTTCATTTCATTTTTCCTTGGCGTCTACCCTTACAACAGTTTCGAAAAACTACTGACCAGCCTTCTAAGCCTGTCCGTCACTAGATCTACTATCTCCTTGCCGATGGTGTAGTGCCCGCGGGCATAATTGTTAGCGGCATCCTCCTTGCCAGAGATCATCTGTTCAGGATGGTAGAGGTCCCTGTACACTCCTGTGCGAGCCTCGTCTAAGAGATTTAAAAGATACAAGGATATTCATATAAAACTGGGCTTAATTAACGAACAAAAACCTATTATTGGGGCAGCTGATCTGACTATTACAATTATGAAAAAAAAAATCCGAAATCAAAATGAATTGCCTTGATCACACGGGAAGAAAAGAAAAGTATAGAAAATAAGTACATTACTTCCATGGCAAATATAATTTAGATCAGGTTTGACACCAACACATCTACAGCTACGTACGTTAAGTACTGTTTAATAAATGCCGGAGCAGGAGTGTTTTATCAAGTTTAAAACACACCGAGTGTTTTAGTCCTTCATGAATCATTAATTAGTTTTGGATTTGGTAAAAAATCTTCAGATGTTGCACTAGCCTCCTTCGCAGCCGTTCTTTCTGTCGGTTCTATTCTCTTTCCCCACCAACGTCTGCTGAAGTGAGCCGGACATTCCATTCCCAGGAACTGACCAATCACATCATGGC
>JAEMWC010000521.1:140000-222500 GCA_016490735.1 Pachyseris speciosa
GCACAGGTTGACGTTTAATTGCATTATTTTCTTATTTTCTCCAGTCCGTATTCAATATTGTAGGATTTTGTCGACTCACTTTATTATATTCTTAATGTCATTATTGAATATTTTGAAAATATTATTATCATTAAAACAGTGCTTTGCTTTCTTCTGTTACTCTTTTAAAATTTATTCCTTTTATGTGATTACAGCATTCTGTTCTGTATATTTTAGAAATTAAAATAGTAAAATAAATCAAAATATTAAGTTTGCCTTTCCTTAAATAAGGATAATACTTGTTTGGGCAATGCCAAATTACATCTGGCAAGCTATATAATTAATTGGCTGTCCTCGGAATTTTTTTCATCCAATTATTTCCAAATTGGACAGCAAGTAGTCCTATTACATATACTAATAGGAGGAGAGGGAGAGAATATTCCGCGAATGTTGAGATGTAACAGGAATCTAACAGAATTGTTTCCTTCAGTAGCGTGCAAACAAACAAACAAACGAAAAAAACAAACAAAAAAACAACAATAACAAACTTGAGAACAGTTTTAGAGGTTAAAACTTACCAATAACGGTTGGTTCCAAGTCGACGAAAACTGATCGAGGAACATATTTTCCAGCCGTGGACTCGTTAAAAAAGGTGTTGAATGAATCATCTTCACCTTGAGCTTTTACTCCATCGTTCATATGTCCGTTTGCCATTATTCCATGTTCGAGGCAATAAAGCTCCCAGCAAGCATTGCCAATTTGAACTCCGGCTTGGCCGATGTGTAGAGAAATACATTCTCGCTGAAATACAGTGAAGCAAAAATAGTTCATTGTCACCGGCTTGGACGTTTAACAAACACAAACGAGTAGCCTATTTCAGTCTAAGATCAGTTTGGAATTATCTCAGGCTTTTTATGCTGAATTTTCTTAATATTTACCCTGCTAGCAGAGGTTTCTTTCTGGCAAGTCGTTTAGCATGTACGAAGTCGGTCGCGGCTCTTGTATTTCGCGTAGTCGGCTTGTTTTGTCGACTGAGCGAAATACAAGAGACGCGATCGACTTCGTACATGCTCAAAGACTTACCAGAAAGAAAACTCTGCTTGCAGGGTACTTGATATTAAATTAGGAAATTTAAAAAAAATGATAGCAAAGAATCTCACTGCCGTAAGAAAGGCCAGACTTACAAAGCGTAAGTTGACCTCGGACAACTTCGCAAAAAGACGCTTTGAAATTAATCGAGGTTGCTATATTAAAACGTCAAGGCATTTTGAATTTGAAAGGAAAAGTGTTTCGAATTTGAAGTTTTCACTGAAAAAACCTATAACAGCAGGAATAAAATTGCAAAAATTAATTTCCGGTACAAATACAGAGGTCAACATACCATTTTCAAAAGCGAAATTGTTTTTAACGCACACAAAAAAGTGCCAGACGAAACGAAACGACCATCAGAGCTGCATCACTTCTTGACACATTTTGGCAAAGTAATCGGTCAATTAGAACAAACAGCATAATTAGAAAATCATTATAATTGTAACTATTACTAATTGGTTGAAAGTGCAATAAGCATCAACTTACTCGTTTGTTTCCTGGCCATCTTTTGGAACACTGTTGTGCAAATGTTCCCCTTCTTTTTCATTTCCGTTTTTTTTTTCCAGTTCAGACGTCGCGCAAGTTTTAACGACTGAAAAGCCCGCGCTTTTTGCACGCGTGAGACCATATGCTACGTCATCAAATATGATGGACAATCATATACAAATTGCCTTATGACATAATAGTCACGCAATGCGCCACAGAAGCGCCAAAAACGTGACAACAAATAAATGTAAAAAGCTAAAACTTTTCCTGGGCTTTGCAGAAACCACCAACCGAAGAAGCCTTTTCTACAGTTGTTCCTGGCTCTCTTAAACTTTCAAAAGTGATACTATTCCGTGTTCCTGGTTCTCTTAAACTTTCAAAAGCGATATTATTCCGATATAGGTATGGTGATAAACTCGAACCGCCGACCGGTTAGCTCAGTTGGTGAAGCACCGGACCACTGTGCGGGAGGTCGCGGGTTCAAAGCCCGGCCGGACCAACACTTAGCTCACTCAGGGTCTTTAAAAATAATTGAGAAGAAAGTGCTGCTTTTGTAATTACATCTGCAAATGGTTAGAGTTTCTAGTCTTCTCGGATAAGGACGATAAACCGTAGGTCCCGTCTCACAACACTTGTTCCTCATATGTGGGACGTTTAAAGAACCCACACACTGTTCGAAAAGAGTAGGGCAAAAGAGTAGGTCCCCGGTGTGATGGTCTATCTCTATGTTTCATCTGTTTTTGACATTCATGTTTGGGTTGGATGCGATCAAATATAGACTGATAGCGGCTGCAAGAGGCGCCTTTACAGGCTGACGTCCGATCTCACCCTATAGAAGAGTTGTAAACCGCTATGAAACTATGTTATATGTGCGGTATATAACTCCACTACCATTACCAACCAGTCACATAACGCTCTGTAACCCGTTTATTTTTCATGGACCAACTGTGCGTTCAAACAGGTTCAAAATGACTCTTCTCCGTGCCGATCCATCATCCAAAGAAAGTTAATAATAATAATAATAATAATAATAATAATAATAATAATAATAATAATAATAATAATAATAATAATAATAATAATAATATATCACATTTATATTGCGCATAAGTTGACTAATTTGACTTGCTCAATGAGGGGATGAGGAATTACGCCATTTTGAATCCGATTTAACTGAACTTGCGAGGGAAAATGAGTGTAGCTCAGGCCTGGCAAAGGCCTTATAAACTGCTGAACAAACCAAACCGAGGCGCATGCGCACACTTGACAGTTCGAAGTTCGCCCTCACTTTACAATTTGCCGTTAAACATCAAGTCTTGCAAACTGCTGTCAACAACAGTTATTCACCATGAAGACATTCTCGACATTATTGATTAAGACAAAATTTACTAAGAACAATAATTTATTTCTAAAGCTTCGTGAGAAGAATTTTACAAAATTGTTTCATAACTCCTCGCGTTCACTGGAGTCACTTTTGCTATTGCCTCGTTCTTTCTCTCCCTTATCATATTCCTGATCTTCATCGTCATCGTCATCATCTTCATCATCTTTCACAACTGCTACATTAACAACAGAAAAGAAAAAGAAAATAAACAAACTCAAAATGTAACAAAACGGTACCTAACTAGAGGAGTAATCGGAAGTAGAGAAACAGCAGCAAAAGTGACACCAGAGCTTCAAGATAGGAGACAAATGACAAGTGTTCAATAGACAAAGTAGAGTCACACTTTAGTGATTACGTGATGCGCGTGGCGTGACATAATTCCAGGTTTCATTCCAGGTCCCGTCATCCAAGCTCAAAGACGGAAATCACTCTTACTGTAAAGGCTCTATTAAGCGCCCGGGGGGCTTATTTAATTTCAGGCCTTATTAACGGGGGGCTTATTAGAGAGGGGGGCTTAATAGAGAGGGGGGGGGGGGAGGGGGGTTATTTCAAATCTTTGAACATGCCGTTTTCATGTTAAACAGTTTCTGTACAAATCTCAAACAACTGCAGTAAAATTTTATTATTTAATACCGAGTGGGAAACAGTATTGTGTGTTTTATTGTATATTTGTTTAAAAGCAAACCAACAGGACCGCATAAAGTGTATTTCGTAAGAGGGAATAGGAGGGAATAATTACAAATTAGCTCACGCCCCTACTGGAAACCAGCTATTGTTTTTTTACATTGTTGAATAGGCTAGCGTGATAAAATAAAGTTCTTATCTTATCTCTTATCTTATCTTATCTAACCTAAAATGGGGGGGGGGGGGGGGGCTTATTAGGGAGGGGGGCTTATTACAAAAACCGACTCCCAAAAGACGGGCTTATTAGAGAGGGGGGCTTAAAAGAGAGGGGCGACTTGATAGAGCTTTTACGGTATTCGGTTAGGTCTTAAGTTAACACGTACACTATCGAAAACAGATATAAAGCAGCAGCAGCAACAACAACAAAAACAGACAAACAAAGGCCATCTAAAGGGAAGGGCTTTAATTCGGCCTGGAAAACGATGACTGAGTAACAATTGCACGAATCAATGAGTCTCTGCAAAGTACTGGGTCTGGTCATCATCGAATTATTCCTGTGGTGACAAGTCCTTATAAAAACTGTTTAAAAAATCCACTCCCGAGTAGAAAGAAAAGAAGACGTACATGTACACGTGTAGACGAAGCCTACTGCCTTTTAACGTTTACTTGTCACGCTTTCTTTCTTATACCTTGGCATTTTTAAATCTCAATAATTTATTAAATCTTTTGTACAAACCCTTCCTGTCCACGAACATTTTAGCACCTAAGGGTGATATGGTGAAACCTCTACTGTCTGAAATCTCGAAAGGCTATGTTTTTGAAAAAGTGACCACTACTACTTCAAAACAGTAATTTGTTTAACGACCTTATGGCTGAGCTATGTTACTACAAAAAAAGTACCAGAATTCAATTCTATGGAAAATCAAATGAGAGAATGTCAGGAAATGGGAAAATGTTACTCAATTACTCTCATTCCACTGGTCTCACTCCAAGATTTTATCCACAGACTCAAGTTAGAGCCACAATGGCGTAAACAGAGGTGAATCCAGGATTTTTCTTAGGAGGTGGTGCACCACTAAGGAATGACGTAACTGATCAACCACATAGTTTTTTTGGAGAATGCTAGATATATTAGAAAGCCGCAGGTGATCTTCAGTGGGGAGGGGTGTGTGTACCCCCTGCACCCCTCCCCTAGATCCGCCCCTGGTAAATACGAAACTCATTCAATTGTCAACACCACCAAGATACTACCAATTAATCGGAAAAACGAAAAACAGTCACTCGATGGGAATGGATCTCATTAGAAATGGGAATGGGTCTCATTAGAAGCCTTAACCAATGCCCTAACGTGACAGCCATGGTGAGCTGAGCCTTTTGGAGCGGCGATCTGGACCTCAAAGCTGTAGTGTATGTCATCCTCGGTTTCATTGCTGTCGGCTGCTCACGTTTTTTTACCTTCTTCCATGCTCGTGATATTTCTTTTTCTGAAGTTAAAATTTATCGCCTCCCTATATAAAAACATAGTTTAAATCTAACCAGTTAAGGCTCGAATATCGTAACAGCGGGCCCCAGCGTCGATCATCTTCTCAAATAAAATAATATAAATCCGTACACTAGCGTTAGTATTACGATAGCGAGCCTGCTTCTTTTCATAACAGCAGTAACCACACAAGCGAAAAACACTGCATATAGGATAGAGCCAAGTTTCATCTGAAGTTCAGTAAAGTAATTGCCTTTGGCGAGTTCTTCTTCTACAAGTTGTTCTTGAGTCTTTGTGTTCTTTTGTGTCTTCTTTTTACCTTTCGTTTCTTTCTTTACGCATTTGTCACCGTCCCGCTTGAAGCCTTTTTTACAGTCACAAGTGAAGCTGCCCGGCATGTTTCTGCAGCTCTGCGTTGATTTGTCACAATCGTGTTCATTGGTTGAGCATTCATCCACATCTGAGCAGAGAAAGATGGGAACATGATGATCTGTTGTCTTAAAAATCGACCATAAGCTGGAGACCGTAGCTTGGGACCGTTGGTCTTAAGTGAGTTTACAGATCAGCATGGTTTTGTCCATGCGTTTTAATGTTCAGATTGGTTTTGGCCATCTACATTGCGTTTTGCGAGACACCATCTTGACACTTTTGGGCTCCTTACTCTTTGGTACACGTTGTGGAGGGCAAGAGGGTCCGAGGTACGGAATTTGATATCGTGAACGGGTTATTGTACAATTTATTTGTGCTCGCATTAAAGCTGGCGTTATTGAAATTTGCCACACCCTGCTGACGAGTCCCAAAAGCGACGAAACAGCTTTCCACGGTTGCAACCTTACTTTATTGAGTTTCGACCGTCATGTTGGTGTCTCGCAAAGTCATCTTTTTTCAAGTAGTATCAGCCTTGCTTTGTAATATACTTCTCCTGGCCCTGATCACCAGGAAGCTTGGTGTTACCATACCTTTACAGTCATTGTCTTCCATTTTGTATCCCGAGCTGCATTTCGTGCATCCTCGCGCACCCTCTCCAATGCACGTTTCACAGGCAGAGTGACAAACTACAAAAACAACAAAGCCGGATTACGTCGTGCGGGAGGTAATTGTCACGCGCGCTCGCGTGCTTCACTCGTTTTACTATCCCTCAGAAAAATAAGGGACCACTCGTAGACTGTTATTAACAAACTTAATTGACTCAAAAACGGTTCAATATCACGTGTCTTAAATCCTCCACGATCAGCGGACATTTCCCATTACTGGCTAAGGACGAAAGAAGCTGCAGGCAGACGATCGGACAGGAAGCCATAAAACAAGAACACGAATTTACCTCGACAAACGAACGATCCCGGAGTATTGTCACAGAACTTGCCGTTTTCACAAATTGTTGAATTCGCCGCACATTCATCAATATCTAAAATGGATAAATTATTTAAACAAATGCATTACATCCACGATGGTGGTTTTTCTCCCGCCAACTATTTAAACAAAATGATGTTTCTGTCAGAATTTGGATTGAAATGACAGACTAACTGTACTGAAGAGTCATCTGACCTTTACAGCCCTCTTCTTCAGTCTTGTCATATCCTTTAGCACACTCTATACACCCCCTGGGTCCCTCGCCAGTACAGCTACCTTCACAGGAATCATCACATGCTGATCGAGAAATCAAATGAATAAAAAAGTTAACTTGTGGACCAGGATCAGTGGTAAATTACTGACCAGTCAAGTAGAGATTTGATCGCATACTCTTTGTGATGTTTTTTTCTTGGCAAGCTCACGCGTCTGATTGCCACAACTACGGCTAAAATACGCTGATCAAAAAAGAAAAAAAAGAAAAGAAAAAGAACTAAGACCTTATGCACATGTCATCGGCTTCCCCGTGGGGTCGACCCCCGGGCCTACCAGGGAGATATGTTGGGGAATACAAAGAGAATGGATGGGATTCTTTGCCCGAGGGTAGGGGAAAATCTTGACATTGTTTTATGATCAAAGATTAGGGGGTGGGGGAATTCACAAGTTTGAAAAGGATGTCACGGGGATTTTCAACTGAGAGATACCTCACCCAGGAGTCTTTGTATTGAGACATTCCCCGACCCCTAGGGGAAATTCCTCAAGTTTGCTTGACTGCTTTTACAATCCCCATGGTTAGCCCGGGGGTCGACCCCACGGGGAAGCCGATGACATGTGCATTAGGTACTCCTCCTATCTTTTTCTTTCAACTGATCTTGTCCGTCAGGTGTTTAGAAAAACCTCTACTACTGGGCAACTTTGGACTAAAATTAATTAATTTTCTTTAATTTATAGCCATTAACCTTTGCAACTGTAAGAGCCAGGATTATTCACACAATATTTGCCTGCCTCACACTTGTCTTCCTCGTCACATTCATTCTTGTCTGCAAAAAAGAATTGAATTAAATTAAAATAAAATAAAATCATCGTGCTAAGAGAATTCAGCTTAATTAGCTTGCATACTTGTATAGTACATATTGCTATCTCTCAAACACAGTTCAAGGAAAAAAAGAAACTTTTGCCATTCAAGGAGTAATAATAATAATAATAATAATAATAATAATAATAATAATAATAATCACTTTATTTAAGTCTCAAATGTATTTAGCTGAGCACTGATGCTCTACTAATTGGGGAGACTAAATCAAATCAACTCTAAATAAATCAAATGATATCAAATGTTGGTTTTTGGGGAGAGGGGAAAACCGGAGTACCCGGAGAAAAACCTCTCGGAGCAGAGTAGAGAACCAACAAACTCAGCCCACTTATGACGTCGAGTCCGGGAATTGAACCCGAGACACATTGGTGGAAGGCGAGCGTTCTCACCACTGCGCCAACTCTGCTCCCTAAGAGTGCGATCAAATTTTAATGTTTTCACTTGTGAAAGCGCCCAGTGTCAAAATAGGGAAACAGCTTGCAAAATAAGTCTTATGAGAAGCTGAAAAAGCTTAGGGGTGGCACCATGGAAAAGCACTGCTGCATAGAGTGGACTCACTAGAGAAACCCACATTAACAGATTCCAATTATAATAAAAGTTTGGGTTCGTTCAATGAACAGCTACAGAGAGAAATTGACAGACTCCAAGGGCAACAAATGTATAGTAAGCTGTCCTATTCTGCGGATAATACATAGCTTTGCACACCCCTGATGCCAGGGACACTGTGCATTGTGTACCTGTCTCCGTGATAATAAATACCTTTACATCCATCCTCATCAGTCATCTCCCAGCCCTCTTTACACTTCTCACAGTCTTTGGGTGAGCTGCCAGTACAGCTGTCAGCACAGGACTCGTGACAGGCTAATCATTGAACAATAAATCAGTGTCAAATACCAATAACCTGGGGCCTGATAAGTGCAGATAACTAATATCACAATAATATCTGGAGAGCTAAATTTCAAAATCTTTTAAAAATATGGAAAACCTGGTGTGCTTGTTTTATAAATCATGCAGGTGTCTTTAAACTCAAGCCATATGTTATGTACATGTACCCTCCAGTGACCAGGCTTACACTTGTGGTATAAAGGCAAGAGACCACAACAAACACTGGCTGGCTTGCTTGCAGACTGAAAATCCACAAAGGGTAATTCAGTAACCAGTGATAACTTTGAAACCCTCTGTTCACTCACCTGTGCACTTGACTTTAGAGTCTTCATCCTGCTCTTCATAGTACAAATCAGCACATTCATCACACAACTCTCCTTCATACCCACTGTCACATGAACATTTGCCGGAGCCATCTCTGGTGCCATCACCCTGTAAACCAGGAAACACATGATCCTCACTGACAAATCTGGCAGAGTTTCACTGCAGTTGAAATGACATTACCTCACATTTCCCATGGCCATTACAAGGACTGTCCTTGCTTCCTGTACATTCTGAAACATAACATGAAACAAAGAATGAAATCAGTTTATGTTGAGTTCAAAGTAGAATTTAAAACAAGAATTGAAACAATTTTGTTATTCGTTATTCTTATTTCTGTCAAGGGCATGTTTAAACTCCACTGTAGGCTTCATGTATTGTACAACTACTATCGTGGTTTAGTTTAAAATTTTTCTCTGTAAAACGATAGTTTGGCACTCTTTGGATGTACAAAGACAAAACTATCTACAATCTAGACCTTGGTACTTTAACAAGGCAATGTTAATTTACCTTTGCATTCTGGACCATAAGTACCTTCAGGACAGCAAACTGAAAAAAAAATCCCATACTGAATCTCCACATTGTTCAAAGCTGTTCTTCACAGTGAAAATGAAACTTAACTGATGATGGGCTCTTAAAATAATTCTAATCAGCCCTGTTTTGGTATATCATAAAGGAAGTGGACTCCCTCAGTAAAGTTGTCTGTGGCTCAAAAGATTGATTCCAAGAATTACAGTAGTACAAGAATACTTTGAATCTTCTTCTTTTGAACACTGCTAAGACTCTGCTAATTACAATGTTTTCTCATACTGAAATGTAAGCAAGCTTTTCCCTATGAGTGGAAGGTTGATCTTTGCAAGATCCAAACTGCAGGGTTTGAGAATATACATGTAACCCTTTCACCACTTGATGACAATATATAATAATAATAATATTTTTCGAGGGGATCCAACTTGTCAAGGCGGTTTTCAGTGGAGCCCTCCTAATAAAGTGGATGTTTAAAAGAAATGGCTGGGTGTCACGGGTCATTACTAAGTACACTGATTCAGTGGAGGTTGTATATTAAACTACTAATATCGGGTGTACCTTTTAATTTCTCAATGCAAAACCAAGCCTTCATATCTTTATCTTTAAATTCACTATAACACAACATTTCATAAGAAACATGGGTCACAACTACAGCTACTAAATTCAACATTGTAAATAAAATAAAAAGAATAACATGATTTCAATAATACATTTAGTCTTTCTGAATTGATATGTGACACCCCATACACTTTACTACCTGAGGGAAATAGCAAGTATTTCTAAAACGAGGATGATGAACAATGACCACATATAACATGTCATTTTACAGGTATTTTCTGGGGTATACTAAAAATGACACCAACAGGTGTGGAGGAGGTCACTGAAAAGACTGACAAGCATTTAAAGTGAAAACTTAAAAAAAGTTGATTTTTTTTGTTAATGCCTCAAATGTATAGGGTAGACCACTAAACTATAGCTTAAATTACAGCTCTCACTGATCAAATCAAATCAAATCAAATTTATTTATTCAGGCTTTATAGCGTGATGAGTAGTTGTTACATGGTTACATGTTACATGGTAAAGTTGTCTGCGAGCTTTAACAGTGATGACATCACAAGTGGTACAAGGGACGTGGTTCTGCACGGCTGGTTTTGGCAGGTGTAGGAGTCAAAGGGTTAAGTGAAAGACTTTACTAAAATAACAGACTCAAAGGCCTTGTCATGTCCTCTCCACCCCCTACAGGGGCACCCAATGACAACTTTCAGTAGATATCTGTTCGGTGGAAGGTAATTTGCCTTGGGTGTTCGGCATCGATTAAAGAGTGCACTTGATTTTCATAACTAAAATGTGGCCTAAAATATTCACAATTGGGAAATCATAGCCCCTGAGATTTTCGGATAGGTCATAATTGCTGTTTTTGGCAATCATAAACGTCAGCTAGCATTTTCGGAAAGAAAATAGTTTCCCTAGAAAGCTCGTGTAAAGTTCACTTCAGCTTGCATTTTCTCAAAGGAAGATTTTGTTCCCTAACATTTTTGGCCAATTAAACTTTCAGCTAGGGAATCCGAACAGATGAACTTTTTCTAGCTCATGAAAACATCACTTTAAACAGAATTCAAAACACCACAAGGTACTTAAAAATGCCTTTCTACAGCTTTTGGTTGATTTGGCTCATTGGGTGCCCCTGCCCCTACCCATCCTTAGTCCACTTAAAATTAATTGAAAACTTACTGTTTAAACCACCATTCCTCTAAAGTTTCTTCTTGCTCTTCTACCATTGCATGACACTGGAAACAACCAATTGAAAATTGTGAATTTCCCATTTAGTAAACTAAATCTGGGTTTATACTTTTATCCCTTGTGGAGCTTATCATGACATGTGACTGAGACTTAACATATTTTACAGTGCAGTGCAGGGAAGCTGTTACTTTTCACAGTATGACCACCAACAGAAATAAGTTTCTCAATGCTTTGGGGCACTTGTTAAAAGGAGGAAATTATGGAAAACATTCAGTGTATTACTATACCTCTGAAGCACTATCTTCACAAAGTCCTTCCATTATTTCAACTAATCTGGTTTCACTGGTGGAGAAAAAGCCATTGCTTCATTGATTGCTGGTTAAGATATACAGTACACAAATGTCTTAAGTAGGTAACGTCCTGACCAATGCCAGGGTACTTGGAAAAGAGGAGAGGGGGGAGGGGGGAGCCGGGGAGTGTTAGCCTCTGCTATGGGTACTTTTGGGGTCCACTTTTGGTCATCAACAGTTTTTATTTCACAAAATTGTGAAAAAAAAAAATTAAGATCATTTTAAGATCAGCATTAATTATTTATTGGCAAAATACACTGGAAACAGATTATCTTCAATTTTAGATACCAGACTAATTTTGCACTGGGCAGTGCATATACTTGACAACATTGTTGGTTTTCTTAATTTTCTTATTTTTTCTCTTTCCAAGGCATAACTGAAAAAAAAAAGAAACCTGTCAATTTGAATACAAATGGTACTATCAAACTAATTTATAAAAGGCTGAACCTTACCTAGTTGCCCAACTTCCTAATGCTCTTTCTTCCCATGCTGTATTTCCACCACCAAAGTTAGATTTTTCAGTATTTTCTTTACGCTGTAATTTAAATTTAACTGTCAAATCACTATTCACAGAATAAATTGCTTGCCTAATGGAATGTTTCAGTTTTGTAAAGGACATACTTAGCACCCTTGGGCACCATCATCAGACCTCCCATGCCCCACACAAAACTTAAATTTTTTATGTTTTTTTTCTTGAATATCTCATCTCAATTTTAGTGGAATTTGTTGCCGAGACACAAGGGGATTTGAGATGCAACTCATGAAACACGGATCAAAAAATCGCTGCAAATTGCATCAAGTTTTGAGTAAGCTGGAAACCCCAGCAGTAAACTATACTGAAAATTGCACCTGGTTTACATGTGCGAGTTTCAAGTTGCAACTTAAGCATGACACAAAAATTGCATCGAGTTGCCATGACAAAAATTGCTTGTGCAAACAGGCCTGTACTGTGGAAGCATTAAGCATTTTCATTTGAGGGCATTGACAAAAGTGTTAATTTTCTCAACACCTGTCAGAACCCTGAGATCTAGATAAGACCTTTTCTCTGTTTTCTGCAAAGGTGGTAACATAAAATGAGTTGCACTGTAATATGTTAATGAAGGAAGGGCTATAAAATTGTGACAAACAGAAAAAGGATTTTACCTCCTCTATAACACAAAATAGAGAAGCTTATCTTACTAAACCATTAGGTTAAAAATTAAACTTTTTCCTAATGTAATAATTAAACAGGTTGACAAAGCTAAAAATGTTTACCTTCTTAAATTGTTCCACTATATCTTTACACGTAGGACATTTTGCTTTCTTCTCTCTAGCAGCTGAACTTAGCCCACTGCAGAGTAAAAGGTTTACTACTAAAACGATGTACACGAACAAAGTTTTTGACATGTTAAAAGAAATGTTCACATAGGCTTCCCCGATCAAGCAGAGATTCAAGTTAAAGTTTTCGCTACTTCAATTTGGTACTGCTAACGAGAAATCTCTAGCACATTTTACTACAAACTGCAAAAGAAAAATATTTCATCATAAAAACTACAGACGTGGATTCTGCAAGTTTACACTCGTGGTGTTGTAGCTTTTCGCCGGGCCAATTTCTATTCCCATGAAAAAACCGCTGGGGAGCCAGGGAAAACTATTGCGGATGGATGGGAGAATACAATTGTAATCAAGCTTTTGTTTTTAACATTTTCTTGAAAATGGGTAGACATCAAACATTGAAGTCCTATATATTCCAAAAGTTAAGAGGTGAAACTTTTTGAAAGTTCAATAAAATATTTGAAGCCATTTTCTATAAAAATAAGAATTAATTTATTTGAAAGTAGTATCATGGCGATAAATCTAAATTCTCCTACAAACTGTAAAAGTATTGAAAAAAGCGAAGGCTCATTCGAGAGAATCACTGGCTTTGCTGCCAAAATTGAACCAATTAAAACCCTCCACGTTCTACACGTGACTAAAATAAACCAATCACATTGAGACACGAGCTTTGGCCGTGGGAAGTGCTGGTTGGTTTGAATCAATTGAAAGCTGCTTCCACTTCCTTTCCTGCAGAAGTTTGCACGGATTTTCGTAGTTTTGCTGTCATTCGAAGCTGTCGTCTCTGGTTTTTAGGGAATGGGGAAGAAAACATTTCTGCTGAGCCTGTTAGGCCTTCTTCTCATGTTTTGTAAGTGTTTTCAGACCCAAGTTTGTTTTTCGCTCCTTGCACTAGGAGAAATTTTACGTTCAAGCCACGAACAAGCTGTCGTGACAAAATAGCTTGATCTGGGTTCAGGCTAGATAAATGAATTTCTATTAAGACTTAACTGACTTTATAAATGAGTTTAGGTGTAATAATGAAAAAAATATTCCATTTTCCTATTTGTTTGAGCTGATTGTACGTTAAAGGATGTTTTGCTGGCTGTTTCCTCTTTAAAATGTGACTCCGGTGATTCCTTTCGAATTCGATTTCACTAATTGTTAAGGAAATGCTGTCATGAATTTTCCCTTTACATTAAGTTAATACACAACCACATTTCATCTCTCATGCGTCGTCAGTATTCTAAGTTGCACCTCTGTTTTATTGTGTATTGTATTGTGTTACAAAGTTTAAGATCTATTGTGAACTCTCAATTGCGCCTTTGATTTCACTTGAATGTAGGATAAAACAGTTATTCATAGATAACTTAGAATAGTAGTCTAATCTGGCAAAAAGTCTTCTGGCTTAATTAGAATGCAACTTGTAGTACTTGTTTATGTAGTGTTATCACTGATGAGACAAAAACTGTTTCTGCAACCATTTACAGTGAGAAATGTCTCAGAAAAGAATTTGTTTAAGCATTTTTGGCTATCATTTTTCTTCTGTGATAAACTTTCAAGGGAAGGTATGCTCTTACCATAGAAATTACAATAAAGCATTGATAAATTTTGAATTTTGAATCTTAAATGTCAAGATCTGATTGGTGGCTTTGCTCAGCCAATAAGAGGTAGCCAAATAACATTTTGTAGAGCACTTTAAACCACTTGAAAATAATTGAAATTCTAAGTTAAATTTGGCTAATAAAGTATTGTAAAATTCACTTTATTTTGACTTTGTACACTTAACAGTGAACTTACTGACGACTGTAGTTTTTTACTCAGTGGTTTTCTTTAAAACATAATGTGGTACATTATGACGTGAGTGACATGAGTCATGGTAGTGCAATATAGGTGGTTCCATTGAGGAAGTGATTTCATTTGTTTTGTCAGCTTTGAAAGACTTTGAGTCTTATCCAGATCTACATTTTATGGTAGCTTATGCCTTTTTATTTGTCATCTGACATCATGTAATCAAAGTAATATTTTTGCACTGTCTTTGAGTGGTGATTTTAAAAAGTTACCCAATTTAACTCTTGTGGTCATTATTAACTAAATATGTGAAGCTTGAGAGCAACATTGTAGTTTTTTTAATTTGAACAACCTAGTTATGGGGTTGCTTTTAGTGTATTTTAAATGTGGTTTGATTTGCTGAGGGTTATGGTCAACACTGGATTTCAGAAATGTTTTCAAGCACTTCACTTTACACTTGAGTGAAAACCAAAAAAAGCTGTTTTCATTTTTTGGGCTGTCAATTCTATAACTAGAGTTATAGTTAAAGTTAAAGTTAAAGATAAAGTTAAAGTTATAGTTATAGTTATAGTTATAGTATAATTATAGTGTATATATAGTTATAATTATAGCATTATTACCAGAGTTACTTTGTTATTCAATGGATGCCACTGAGTTTAAAAGTCAAGTATGAGCTGCGAATAGCTGATGCAGTCTTGCTCAGAGTGAACATTTTTCAGAGTATGCAATGTTTCTTTTCTTATTTTTGGAGGCTCTATGCATGAATAATTTCTCCTTTAATATGGAAGCAGTCATGATTTCTAATAAGAATAGTTTTATTCACTAAATATTAGTCTTTTGAAACATTCCTATCTATTATGAGTCAATCTAATTTTTAGCAATTTTAGTTAATCATTTTAATTATATTTAATCTTTTTAGGGTATTAAGCTTTATGCCTATTATATATTTTTATTATGCTTGCATGCATATTTTTCAGTTCCTTGTTTTCGCAGGTGCACATCAGCCTTAGGCTGCCCACTGTATATAGTTTTAGCTTATACTAAAGTTGTTTATAAATACAAACCTGCATTATCAAATAGTGGATTGATTGACTGATTGATGTTCTTTTGTCCAATCTTTTTCAGCTCTTTGTTTAGCTGAAGACGAGAAAACTGAAGAAAAAACAGAAGCTGAACCACCTAAAGTGGATGAAGATGTTGGAAAAAGCAGAGATGGTTCTAAGACAGATGACGAGGCAGTAGAGAGAGAAGAGGAAGCCATCAAACTTGATGGCTTGAATGTAGCGCAGATGAAGGAACTGAGAGAAAAAGCAGAGAAATTTACTTTCCAAGCTGAAGTTAGTCGTATGATGAAGTTAATTATCAACTCTCTGTACAGAAATAAGGAGGTAAGATTAACCCCATTAATCCTAAAAGAAGTTGTTGTAGGATTAAGAAAAAAAATGTTGTTACTGTTACAGTCTGAGTTTCGTTACTTAATTTGAAAGGAAAAAGTTTTGCTGCGGATCTTAAATATGGCTAATAACATTAATATTCATTAAAAACTGGGACCAGCTAAGCAAGTCCGGATAATTGAAAAATCCGGATAATCGAGGTCTGGATAATCGAGGTTTGACAGTACCATAAATTATACACAATGAGTTGTGAGACACCAATACTAGCAACTGGGAGCTGGTTTAATTTTGTGACTTTGCAACAAAGAGTGAAAAAAAATATGTATGAAATAAAGCATTTGTTTTGTTCCTCCTCCATGAATTTATGTCACCATCAGAAAATGACCAGATACCAGTTGGCTAGATATAATCAACAATTTAAGTTTAAGTTGTCAGGTGTATCCTTTTCTGGTACCAGTTAAAGTAGTACATACACACAATAAGAAACTTTTTAAGTTACCCTTTACCGTAATTACTATTGTAGTCACAGTTTTTACAGTACATTTGATTATTTCCATTTTGCAGATTTTCTTGAGAGAACTTATTTCCAACTCCTCTGATGCCTTGGACAAGATTAGATTTATGAGTCTGACAGACAAATCAGCCCTTGCTGCTACAGAAGAACTGTCCATCAAGATCAAAGCTGACAAAGAGAACAATATCCTTCATGTAACAGACACAGGAATTGGTATGACAAAGGATGACTTGGTCAAAAACCTGGGCACCATTGCCAAGTCAGGAACCAGCGAGTTCTTCCAGAAGATGGCAGTAAGTTTATCCTTTAGAATTTTGTGTGAGACTGTGTCGTACAAAACTTCCACAGAATGCTTTGAAATGCTAGTGATATACACTTGTCTATTCAATAGCTTGTACATGACTGATGTTGTCATTAAATTTTTAATGACATTTTTTAAAGTTACCTGTTCCCTTCAATTGACCTGTAAAATCATGATCTGGTCAAGAGTATTCAGCTGCAATGGGGACTGCAGGTTAACACCATTAATGACAGCCCTGGTGACTCTTAAGGGTTGGTGGACCCTCATCATTTATTTGGCAAATCCTGAGAAAAAGTTGAAGTGTTAAGAAGAGAATCAACAACAAGCAGAAGCCACTCATGGCACTAGAATCCAGGCCAGCTCATGCAATATATTGTAAAACAAGTGCTGTTGCCATTTTTCATTCCGTACTGCTCATTTATTGTTACTTATTGCAGCTGATAACAAATGAAGTGTTTTCTCTCTATTCTTATTGTTTATTATGTACATTCTAATGTTTAGGAGGCATCAACAGACCAGGCAAGTGATCTTATTGGCCAGTTTGGTGTTGGTTTCTACTCTACATTCCTTGTTGCCGACAGAGTGATTGTGACATCCAAACATAATGACGACAAGCAGTACATTTGGGAATCTGATGCAGTCTCCTTCAGTGTCACTGAGGATCCCAGAGGAGATACTCTCAAGAGAGGAACAACAGTCAGGTAGAGTGTCACCTATCGGTCATCATTGAAACTTGAACTAATGAAACAGCAGTTTAAAGTATTGCAAATGGCAGGAATTACACCAGTCATTTTAATCTAGAGATGTTCATGCTTGTTGCTATACTTACCTTACTGGGGACTGACTGCTGGACTATTTTTTTGTAGTGTTCATCTGAAGGAAGAAGCTCGTGACTTCCTGGAACCTGAAACAATCAAGGATCTTGTGAAGAAGTACAGCCAGTTCATCAACTTTAACATCTACCTGTGGACAAGCAAGACTGAGGAAGTCGAGGAGCCAATTGAGGAGGACACTGCAGAGGACAAGAAGGCTGAAGCAGCTGATGAGGACAAGAAAGAGGAGGAGAAAGAAGATGAGAAGAAGGACGAAGAGAAAGATAAAGAAGACAAGGATGATGAGGCTGAGGTTGAAGAGGAATCAGAAGAGAAAGAGAAAAAGCCCAAGACCAAGAAGGTACAGCATGTATGCATCTCACTGATACTTGTTTGTGTCACCAGGGGTTATTCATTCATATCCCTCCATAGCTCAGCAGCTAGAAGGCCTGGCCAGTTTGCAGGATGTTCTGACTTGTGTAATTACTGATTCCAGTGCTTCTCAAAATCAACCCACTGATTAGTAGAGTGGTCATATTTTAGTCTCCCCAATTAGTAGAGCATTTGTGCTTGGCTATTAAGACTTGAGACTTGTTGTCTATTTATCTATCTCACTGACATCTCTTCTTGTTTTCCACTTCAGGTGGAGAAGACAACTTGGGATTGGGAACTTATCAATACTAACAAACCAATCTGGACCAGAAAGCCCAAAGATGTTAAAGATGAAGAATACAATGAATTCTACAAATCATTCACCAAGGTAATTCCATTGAACTTGTCCTCAGTGTATCTTGTGGTTTGGTCAAGGTGCTGGTCGTCTGCTTTTCTACCCACTTATGATTGGTCAGTTCATTATCAATCATTCAATCCCAGACTTAATTTGGCTTTCTTTCTATTTTCTGAAGCTTGTACCTGTAGGTGTGCATTTTTCAAGATTTCATTTCAATTTTTTTGGCTAGTGTAGATCCAGATTTTGTAGTGTGGATCCAGTTTCATATTATGATGACTACATCAGTGTTAGATGTTCCTATTTGATGGGATGAAACCAAGTTTTTTGAAACCTATTTTTTCCCTACATATGAACATGAGCAATCATTTTACTATGATAAGAAAGATAATGAAAAATCTGTAAGTTCAAAACAATTTACTGTATACATTTCCCACAAGTAGGTGTATGTAGTGATGTTACTGTTGGTTCAAAAGTTTCACTTGTTTACACCTTTATTTTTTATCTTAAGTTCAATCAGTATCTTTTAGTTGTCTGCCAATTTCTTTGTTTGCAAAAAGAAACCTTGTTTGGAAGTTACATGTTTGGTGGTCACCCACTCACCAACACAGATGCAAATCCTGTTGGATGAGCAGGACTGTCACAAGGGGCCATAACCCACAACACCTGTTCACACCTGTTATGGCTGAGCTCAGTCAATCTTATGGGTGATGGTTGCCTTGTTAATAAAAAATGTTCAGAGTAAGATCAGATGTTTCAGGTGACAAATTTCATGTTATGCCTGCTCCAAAACTTAATTGCATCCCATGATATTTTGTTTTTGTTTCCATAATCTACCGTATTTATTTGACTATAAGCCGAGCGATTTTTCCGTTAAATTAAAACACCGAGAGTAAATTTTCCACCAGAGAAGGGGGTTCGGCTTATAGCCGATAATTTTCGGGGGGAAAAAGTTCAAAGACACAAAGACAACAATAAAAATGAGAGCCAAAAACAAGTTTTCTGTGTTATCATTGACTTTTTTATATGTGGTGGCTCGTAAAGGAGCTATTTACTAGTTTTGCTTCAAGGAAGCTAAAAGGTTTCATCAGTTGTTGTTGACATCACACTTAACCTGTTTGTAGCTTCACATACCCTACTATAAGCTTGTTATCTCCACAGAAGTCGTCACATTTCCTGTGAATTAATTGGGTCTACTTTGTGATGTTATTTGTGGAAGAAATTCTTCAATAAACTTGAGCAAAACCATCCTGTTTCTGCTTTTGGGATCAAGCACAACCGAGCGTGACTCAAAGCACATTGCTGGCTTGGTAACCTCTCGCTCACCTAGCCTGCCAGGTCATACAAGATGGCGGGTCGTTTACAACTTTGATCTTTTGTGTTTTGGAAGTGTTTTGAGTTTTTTTGGCATAAAAAGGTTCCAAACATTTCCTAAAAGTTACAAGGTTCATTAAAATTCCTTTATGGTGAAGGTATGGCATTGAATTTTTTAGATTTTCAACATAATTCTAGCTGAAGTGTGGCACACAATCCATGCGTTTTTTTTTCTTCATGGAACTTCGGCATTCAATTTTCAAGTCTCGGCTTATAGCCAAGAGTTTTCCGGGTTTTTTTGGTGAACATCTGGTCACTACTCCACTTGCTAAGTTTAGGGTCTCGGCTTATAGCTGGGATCGGCTTATAGACGAATAAATACGGTAGTTACTCAGTGTTATATTGGGGAAACCTTGTGTATGGTATACATGCATTTTCAGGAAATCCAAGTCTTCTTTAATTCATGAATTGTATTACTGTTTTGCACTTATAGGACCATGATGATCCTTTGGCCAGGATTCACTTTGTTGCTGAAGGAGAAGTCACATTCCGATCAATTCTGTACGTACCCAAATCAGCCCCACACAACCTGTTCTCAGAGTATGGCAAGAAGATGGACCAGATCAAGCTGTATGTGCGCCGTGTATTCATCACTGACAACTTTGAAGATATGATGCCCAAGTACCTTTCCTTTATCCGTGGTGTTGTGGACTCAGATGATCTACCACTCAATGTAAGCCGTGAAACTCTCCAACAGCATAAACTGTTAAAGGTGATCAAGAAGAAACTGGTTCGTAAGGCTTTGGATATGATCAAGAAAATCCCCAAAGATGAGTACATGGAAAAATTCTGGAAGGAATTCAGCACAAGGTATTTTTTGTTTCTTTTTCTGTTGTTTATACCATCAGGAACGGAAAGGAACACCCTTGTGGGCTATTGTTTCAAAGGTATTTTAATATCTACTGAAGAATGTTGTTTACATGTGCATTGTTTTGGTCTGTGTTAACAGTTGTAATGTTGTTGACTTATCTTTTGATTAGCATTAAGCTGGGTGTGATGGAGGACCATTCCAACAGAACTCGCCTGGCCAAACTGCTGCGATTTTATTCTTCCAACTCTGAGAAAGAGATGACAAGCTTGGCAGAATATATTGAAAGAATGAAAGAGAAACAAGATGCTATCTACTTTATGGCTGGAACAAGCCGCAACGAGGTAGATTTTGAGAATACACTTGAATCTCATCATACATGTATGTGAGCATAGCTAGGCTTCTCTAGGACTTCAAGGCCAGTTATTTACAATAGATATGTACATTCAGTGGTTCTGTTGTCAAAGGAATAGTAGAATGTTATTCTGTGGATATCAGTTCTGACTGACTTTGTGGGTTTGCTTACATGTGCGTAAAAGCTCTAAAAGTGTATGAAGTTGAGGGATTGTCACACTTTTCCTGCTAATTTAGTTGTATTTGGCTACTCTTGGAAATGTTTTGTGTGTTGGAAATGGAAAGGTCATATCCTTCAAACTTGCCTCGTATAATTCTGTTTTTATGTTAAACAAGGTCTTGTGTTATGTATTGTTTAGGTTCAGAATTCTCCATTTGTGGAACGTCTGCTAAAGAAGGGTTATGAGGTGCTGTACCTGACGGAACCAGTCGATGAATACTGTATCCAGAGCTTGCCTGAGTTTGAAGGAAAAAAATTCCAAAATGTTGCCAAAGAAGGACTTAAGATTGGCGAGGACTCTGAAAAACAGAAGAAGAAGCAAGAAGAACTTGAGAGCACATATGAACCTTTGCTGAAATGGCTTAAGGATGATGCTCTGAAGGATCTGATTGAAAAGGCTGCAGTTTCACAGCGTTTGGATGAATCACCATGTGCACTTGTCGCCAGTTCTTATGGTTGGTCTGGCAACATGGAGAGGATTATGAGGTCACAGGCATATGCCAAGAGTAATGACCCCAGTAATGAGTAAGTACATCTGTGGCTTTTGAATATTGTGATGTAGATTTCCTGTTATGTAAGTCAAAATAAGGCAAGGAAAAAATGGACATAAGCATTGGTTGACATTAATTTATTTTTATGCTACTCCCTTTCCCATGGCTGAGAGATCTACTTGGCACATGTTAGTAAACAGTAGCAAAAGTGAACTGGCAGTGTCCGTTAAGAACAACTTAAATGCATTTGATTAAGTTGGTCTAATTGTTGCTGCCAACATTTTGCAGTGATCTTATGTTGAGTTTGTGAGACCTTCTGCTCCTTGGCTAAGATACATGTATCTGCTGGGTGGTGGTTGTGTATAGGGATTATCCTTACTTTATTGCTGCGTTTGAAGTACCATGTCTTTGCTACTTCTGTAATCAGTTCATTGTATTTCAGGTATTACGCCAACCAGAAGAAGACACTAGAGGTTAACCCCAGACATCCTCTGATTAAAGAGCTTTTGAAACGAGTAGAGACCGACAAAGAAGACAAAACTGCTAAAGATCTTGCTCGTGTGCTGTTTGAGACTGCTACTTTGAGATCAGGCTTCTTGGTCAAGGTAAGAAGAGCCTTTGTGGAATCAAGATACCGGTACAATGAACAATCGTAGATTTGAAATGAAGAAATGATTCTTGCAGTTATGAACGCAATTTCTGCAATTGCATAGAGAAGCCTGAAAAAAATTCAGGACTTCAACGATTTATTTCATATCATGATTTATTTCATATCATTCACAATCGTACGTTTATTCGGAAATAAATGGTTCCCGTCCCAAATGCCGTTTTGTAACAGAAGCATGGCAAATTTTGGGTATTTATTTCGCTCAGATTATTGTTTTAATATGAATTTTGGTATTATCAACAGAATTGATAAGATACATGTACATTTGGCCATCAGAACAGTCTGACGCGGGTCTAACGCTGGAAAAATCAGCTGTTGAATCTCTTTATGGTGCCTCAATTTACCTTACAAACTTAGTTGATAACACCTAACTTTCGTTTTGTTTAGAAAGTAATACATTTATCCAGTTGTGTTAATAGCCTGACATTAATGTTCTCATTAACAGGACAGCCAAGACTTTGCTGGCCGCATTGAGCGCATGCTGCGCCTCAGCATGGGAGTGGACTTAGAAGCCACAGTAGAACCAGATGAGGAAGAACCCGAGGAGAAGGAGGAGGAAGAAAAAGAAGGAGAGGAAGTAGAGGCAGAAGGAGATAAGGAAGAGGAGAAAACTGAGGAGGGAGGGGAATCTGCTGAAGAAGCAGCAGCTGCCGCCGGAGAATCAGAAGATACTAAGACTGAGGAGAAGGAAGATGAAGTTGAGGTAAGCGAGGTAGTGCACTTGAGCTCTTTTATTCACTGTAGCTCTCAGCCCAGCGCCTTTCATTGATCGTGTAGCTTTACATGTAATTTCGTTCCTCTCGCACATTGTTATCAGATTGTTAAAAAAAAAATCATAGAAATGAATGTTCTTTCCCTGTATGCCATCACACTCATGATGGGTAGTAATGTACCTATCATGCTTAATGATACGGCGAATGTTGACAATTTTTTCCTATTTTCGGCAACTCTTAACTCCGTGAAAGTTAATGCATGAAGGATACGGTTGTTTCAAACGTGTTAAATGCGTGTTTCTTCAACAGGCTAACTAACTGCGATCAGGCGAAAGTTTTTTTTTTCGCGTGGGAGGAAGGGAAAAAACTTTCCTTCCTCCCGCCGCGGAAAAAAAAAACACTTCACCAGATCGCAGGTTACATTTAAGGTTCCAAAGTAACCGTTGTGTTTTTCAGTGATTGGGGGTAACGCTGTAACGAATTTTTTCTGAGCGTCTTTTATAACGAACTTCATGTTACAAGGGTTTGTGTTGCCTATTAATGCTACATGTACCTATGGCCTAACGGCTAGCTAGGTAACATCCCTCAATGAGAAAATAGTCGCATAGACACCTGACTTGAGAGAAACTTTACCAACGACCTAAATACTTGTTTATTTTTATTTTATTTTAGGGAGAATCAAAAGAAGCACCTGCGGAACCAAAAGACGAACTTTAACAGCTGAAGAACAGTTTAGAATCTGTTTAATAGACTTCATTATCACGGTTCCCCAAGACACGCTGCTGTTAGTTTTTCTACAAAAATAAGATGGCCATGGGAGATCTCCGCGAACGAACGCGTATTTATATCATGTTGAAGGATAAAATATTGTCTTTCGTCTACACAACATGCATCAGGTCACTAAGAATGTTGTAATGTCCTTCCAAAAACCATCTGAACTCTAGGAAAATCGATTTTCTAAGCCTTCAAATTCGATATGGCCTCTTGCCTTCTTGTGTGGTTAATATTTTGCCATTCCTAAATGGCTGTCCGGTGAATGTCATTCTTACAAAGAATAGTTTTAGGCGAGGTTAATAAAAATATCGTTTATTATAAACTGGCTTGTTCCTATGTAATAAAATAAATTTGTGTGGCAAAAGGCCATTTCCGGGTGCATTTTTCTTGGCCCAGGTGTAAGGACCCCCCCCCCTCCCCGTGTGAGTCCCCGTAGGCTTGACATTGATCAGACTGTTGATTGTCTAAAGCCCTGGTAGCACAGGGACGCAACTCGATAACTTTCATCCACTGATATAATTGGCAAGTTTCAAAGTCGGCAACATTACCACCACCAAATTCATCAGTTTTCGACTTACATCTTCATTAGGCCAGCGTACTTGTCACTCTCAGATACTGTACTGGGTTGTTATGACTACCCAAATCACCCTCGTCACAGATATCTCTCTTCGTCTCTCTTTAAAGTGAGTGAAACCTGATCCGTTCGGTGGCACCCAACATTCCATGGCGTGTCAGATTACGCCATAAGTTGGAGGGCAGCAACAGCCACTTGAGCCAGGGTGACCAGGCCACCACAGTATTCCGCTAATTGTGCTACAATGCACTTGCTCGGCGAAAGTCAAGGTTCCTGGAGGGTGTCTTCGTAAAAGATCGACTTCTCTGGCCGTCCAGAGCAAGACGCTCTTTCTCTTTTGCTGTTCCCTGACCGCTGACTTTCGCAGCTACGTCAACTGTTTCCAAAGACATAAGAGCTCGCCTTATAAGCTTGGTATCTCTGTGGTACACGCCTTGTTTAGCTGTTCGTATGTCCAGTGCTCGCTGAAATAGCAGTTTTGCTTCCCGTGTGGCATCTTTGTTACCTTTGGCTTGTAGCAGCTTGCCTGGAAATCAAAACAAGGGAATAAGATGAAGTGATCAAGTTTTCAGGGAAAGCAGTTTTCAACAAAAATTGTTAACTTTCCCGCTGTACGCACTTCAGCAAGAACTCAAGGCAAATACATGGCATTACAAAAGCAAGAACACAAGCGACCAGGTTACAATTGGCTCGGGTTTGCAGTTCAAAGTTGGTGGAAAGAAAGTTTCTGACCAATCACATACTTGAATAAGTTTTTTAACTTTCTGTACCTGAATGAATTTTTACCGTGTTTAAATTAAGATTGACCTTACCTTACCTTGAAGGCGTAGTAAAAAAAAACAACCAAAGCAAGCACAAATTACTCCCGCAAGTCGTTTGACTAACCTAAGTACTCAAGCAATAACGGGCACATACAGGACACTATGGCCACATGGTTCCACATACCACATTAATTTGTGCAGTATTCTTTGTCACTTGAAATGACATCCCACATACTCCTGCCACATCTCTGTTTAAGTTTTCAACCCTTTGATTAACTGTCAGTCTAATTCCCTTTTTTGTGCTAAATGGACACACTATACTACTGACCTAACTTGAATAAAGTGCTTGCGACCAACAAATGTGCAGGACCTAATAATTTCTCGCGCATGTGTAAGGCTTGACGAAACATTTCCTCCGCTGCCCCAGCATCGGGTGACTCAACAGTGTCTGAGCACACAAGCGAGGCCAGTGCATCATAAATCTCGGCCACCAGGGGGTGGGACGAGCCGAACCATTCTCCTCTTATCGCCAGAGATTTGCGAAACAAAGACTCCGCATCCTCTGAGCGTCTTTGTGTTGCTGCCAATAAACCCATGTGAAAATAGACGGTGCTGTGACCTAAAGGGTAAGAATAAAATACCAGTTCAGGTTCAAACCAATGCCAGTTGTGACGGGGGTTATGGCCTTCATCTCTATGTCAAACCCCGAAGCGGAACGTTTCACTTTGCTGTACGAGGTGGTCTAAGTTAGGGTGTGTGGGTAACTGTCTCCCATGAAAGTTATTGATTGACGCTTTTTAGGGTTAGGGTTAGTTTCATACACTCAGTGGAACGCCACTTGGTGTTTCCTTTTCTTAAAGCGCACAAAACTCGTAGTCTTTGGAAGCCCACAACTACTTGCCAAACTCCCCGACTTCAAAATATCTCTTCTAGGAAAAGATCTCGCTCTTACATCTTCGGCCAAAGATCTTGGGGTTGTTCTAGATCCGCAACTAACGTTTGATGACCATGTTTTAAAAACTACGTCATCTTGTATGTCAAGCCTCGCACAAATCAGTCGGGTTAAACATGCTCTTGACCGTAACCAACTGGTGACAGTAATAAATGCCCTAGTCTTTAGCAAATTACCGTACTGTTCCACAGTGTGGTCGAATAACTCGAACAAAAATATCTGTAGACTACAGTCAGTGCAGAACTTTGCCGCGCGCATTATTACAGGTACCAGGAAATTTGATCATATAACCCCCGCACTAAGAGATCTACGTTGGTTTCCAATTAAACAAAAGCTGTTCTTCCGTGACGCTCTCATGGCATTTAAATGCATGACTGGTCAAGCTCCACATTACCTCAGCGATCAATTTACAACAAGAATTGCGGTCACCGGGCGCGTGACTCGAAGTTGCCAATTATTAAACATCCCCTTGTATAAGTCGAGTACCGGACAGAGAACATTCCACTACCGTATGGTGCACATTTGGAACAATCTAGACAGTACTCTTAAAACTGCAAAATCGATTTCTACTTTTAAATTTTGTCTGAAAAATAAATTCATTACTGACTTTTTAAATAGCACGTTATGATAGTATTTTAGTGTCTTACTAGTGTCTTATTTTATTATAATTTTTAACTTAAAAATATGCATATTGTACAGTACGTAGTGAGAATATTTATTATACGATTAATTCTTAAATAGGTATGTTTATATTGCTTTTGTTAACTACTTCTCTTATCTTAATAAGTTTTTAGTCGCATTGTCACTGAAAAGCCCCACCAGGGGAGTGTCAATAAACTATTGTATTGTATTGTATTGTATTGTATCGATCGTTATTTAACCCATTGACTACCGGCTGTTTTTACATTTTCGGAGTGATTTTCCACCTATAAACGATGAATAGCAATTCGTGACTCTTTATTTGAACTACCAGGGAGAAGTGGTGCTGTCCTAAGCCACTGGAGGCTCAAGGTTTCTGAAAACGTCATTTTGACGTAGCTATTTTTTATCCGTGAAGCGACAACAATGGCACAAGTTCGGTTCGCTTGCGATTTCTGCTAAGTTTACAGCCATTTTTCATCTTTAGCGGCTGCCTGATGAGCATCTTTAAGCGTGACGGTAGCTAAGAGTCCACTTTCTCAAAGAATCGAGCAAGGTGATGTACTTTGTTGTTGAATTTGGCTTGTTACTCGACGAACTGGGAATTTGGCCGGTCGAACACTTAGTACCTTTGGGACTCGACTATTGATGAATTTCTCGACCTACCGCCACATATTTTGGAATTTCTGCGTACTGAAGATGACCACAAGCAGGAATTTTTGGCAGTAGGTCGGACTGGCTATGTGAAAGAATTGGGAGAAGGAACGGGTGCTGTCAAAAATTCTCGTCATTTCCCAGCATGCAATGTGGTCTAGATGTTGAAAATGGCGGAAAGGCCCGAATGCACTGGAACAAAAGGCTGTATCTACGCTCGGGAGAAGAATATGAACAAAAAAAGTCATTTCTAAGCTAGAAAAAGGACTGAATTTCGTTATGATGGTTGAAGTTTGGTTTTTCGGCGATGATTTCCTTAAAAAACATGAAGGCAAAAAGGGGCATTTTTGTCGTTTCTCTTTGACGTTAAAAACGGTCAGTTTCGTTCTTGTCCAAACTCAAAAGGCCATATTTGGTAAAAATCGCAACGTTTCTTGCATTTATTGCATATCCCAATTTAAAGGACATTCCATTTCGTGCTCACAACTAACAGTTAAGGCAATATTCGTGCGATTGAGAAAGTTGCAATGTTTTGAAGCATGGGAGTTTTTTACGGCCGGTTTTGGCCGGCACGGGTGCCAATGGGTTAAGCATGTTTTCAGTGCTAAGCTACATACCAGGCAAGTGTTTAGCGAGTTTCATGTGCCTCAAGGCGTCGTCCAAAATGGCGCCAACATTCTCTGTACCAGTCTCCTCAGTTCTTTCTTTTCCTGCCCTGGTTGGCGTTTTGACTCTTCCGGACCGAGTGGAGGGACGCGATCGGCCTTGCATTTCCGGTGTGAGGATCACTTCATTTGGCAGTTGGCACAGAGCGATTTGATTCAGAATACGACCAATCGTAGCTGCATGTTCAACCTGAAAGTCAACACAATAAAAGTGTGCAGAGTGTTTAAGCTTATATTCACCCTTTCTCGAATAGCTAAGTTTTGTGCAAACACGAAAATCGCCCTGGATGCTGTTTGCCCACATGGGAAACGGTTATTTTGCAGGGCAATTGTTTTTGGGAAAAGAATTCAATGCATAGTCTTACTCTAAAGAACAATTGGTCCGTAAGGTGTGACCATTAAAAAGCTGTAACGTCGGTAATATTCAATTTGCAGACGTTCGTTTTCAATGAATTTTCGAAATCAGACATTTTTGCAGACTTACCAATTTTGTCATTTGGAAAAGAGACATTTTTTACCAAGCTTACCGTGTCAGAAACATGTGACATTTCACCAACAGATTTCAAGGCGCTGTTGAACCAGAACACCGCTTTGCCAAGCTCCGACAGTTTGAGATGCAAATTCCCCAGTGACTCTTGTATGTCACACAACAATGAAATGTCCTTCACTGAAGTCACAGGGTAGGCCAACTTGTACGCACTCAAAAGCAGATTCTGCGCCATAACATCATTTCCGTTTTCTGCCAGAAATTTTCCCGTGAAGTAGTGAATAAGCGCCACTTCAAGCTGAGATAAATTCTGATTGTCCTCTTTTCTGCAGAGGTTATCAATGGCTGACAATTCCGTTGTTTTCGAAGAAACAGACTCTAAGTCGCCCTGTGTTAATTTTTTTGGCTCCTTCTGGAGTCTCTCTTCAGCCTTGATGGCCATCTGGTACAGCATCTCTTCGGGCTTCCTCGCTTTCCCTTTCAAAACACTCCAGTATGACAACATATCGATTTTTCTTCGCTCTTCACTTCTCGCACTGACCAACCTTATAAACACCCTCGGTTCGCAGATAGTTTTACCCAGAGCTTCTATGTTCCCGCCCATGTTTAGCTGCCATGGAAACTCATCAACCATACGCCCGGATGAAGGTTGTTTGGAAAAGAAACTGGAAAGCACTGTGTGACCCTGCTGCTTTTGTCGTTCCCAAGTTTCTTGAAAGGGCGAAATGGTGCGCTCCTGGGATGGAGAGGTCAGGTTGTCAAGCAACGCGATTTCCACTGTAGCGCGGGCGGAATGGTGAGGAAAGGTTAATAACCCAGAAGGCATTTCAATCAGAGCATTTTCCGCGATAAGTCGAAACATTTCCCAGTGTGCTCTAGTAACCTCGTAGTTCTTCAAATAACCCATGACTTTCAAAGCATCGAGAGCCTCACTTTCAGATAATCCCTCACGCGACAGCGCAAACAACCTGAGGACGTCAGCAACCCAGCCACTGTTCATACGATCACGTGATACCTGCGTCTTTATGGCGGGAACAGGGCTACGGGAGACCGCTGGTCGCAACCAGCCGTAATCGTGTGTCCAGCGGCGAAATATTAAGCTCCACAAGTCAAAGAGTGTTGAGGCCTGAACATACGAATCTAACAATCTCTCTGCATTCTTATGAGAACCCAAGACACGCAACTCGCAGGCAAGTGCGACGTAAAACAGCGGTAAATGTGCAAGGCTGGAAGAGGTCAGCTTGGAGATTCGAGTTACATCTAGGAACTTGTAATTGGAGCCAACATACTCTCTCAAAAGGTCTTTCTTTCCTCTGATATCAAACAGCCGGGGAACATCAATGCAGTACGCATCCTTTCTCTTTGAGAGTTCTAGGTAAGTTATGTCAGATTTGGTTGTGGTGATGATGATTCTACAGGATACTGGAACAGAAGAAGGCAGCCACTGCATCTCTTTCACTGTGAATGCTGCAACATCCAAGGCGTGGCCCAAGTGGTTTGCTCCATCCAACACAATTACACATGAACCTGACAAGATAACAATAATTGGATCACCTGGTGTGGGTTTCTGTGCTACTGTTGATTTACACCAAGCTTAAGCCACAGGAACCCTAACTCAATGAAACCTGTTTGCTTACTCACCTAAAGAGATAGCAGCTCTGAATGCCTCTGTCACACGAGTAAAGTCACTAAGGTCTTGGTTATCCATGACATCATTGAAGTCAGAATCAAGGTACTGTAGCCGCAGTTCATTGGTGCAGCGGCGCATGAAGTTGGTGATCTCACTACTGCCTGAGTCACAGCCAACAAAATGAGGAATGGTGACTACCTGGGGATGACTGGAGGTGAACTGTTTCAGCCAATGTGCCACCACTGTGGATTTGCCACAGCCACTCTCCCCTGAAGAACAGAAGGCAAATAACTATGACCAACCAGTACTTGATCAAAAAATGCATAAATTAAAACTTCACATTCACATGGACTGCACAGTAAATTAGTGGAGAAAATATTCCCTTTTCTTGTTTCTCCATCATCCTGGCCAGTCTGTTTCGAGGAATCTATAATCCAAGGAAGACCCGTGAACTACCTTCATGCAAGAATCTAGCAGTCATATAGGCTTTATATAGCAGGCAGGTTAAAAGCCAGTTTTCTTTATTTCCCTTACAAAATATGTTAGAAGGTGTTTATGTGCTTAGAAATATTGGTATTTTTCACATATCTGGATTTTCTGAATATACACTTCCTCTTGGTCATCATCCAGGACATTTTTGTTTCCTTTGATCATTAGGAACAAGTGACAATTTGAGGGCACCTTTAATCCAGTTAGGGGAGGTAGGGGTGAATGGTTGCAGTCGATTTTCAAAGTAAATTTGTCTTTCCTAAACGCAGGCAGAATAAGGCCTCCAATCCAAACAGCTATGGAAATCTGATGAAACATTTTACACACCAGCTAACACCAACACAGGAGGAAGTGTTTCCTTGTCACTGCCTGGAAGACTGGTCAGAAAGGTGCTGAGAGCAGCTATTGGCACCACCATACTGGACCTCCTTTTGATTCCCTGCTCCACTTCAGCATGAAGGTTTAACACTTCAACTATTTCCCTTATTCTTGGAGTCCTCACAAACACTTGACGTCGAGTCATAGCAAAGGCCTCATGAGCAGACCATTGACGGAATTCCTCAGACTCTGCACTAGAAAATACCTGTGGACTGATTGGTGGATAGTGGAGGTCAACAACTGCAATCCAGTCTTTCATTAATAGTTCTCCAAGCTCTTCAAGAGTGGTGAAATGACGGACTGGTAATTCTGAAAAAACAAAAAGCACTTCTTTAATTTAACCACATGGAACTAAACCATTACTTGAAAAACTTTGGAAAACACAAGCTTAAGGACTTTGAGTACAGGAATAAAACTATCTCATGTTTCTGGTGTTTAACCCTACCTAACCAACCTCAAGAATAAGTTGTCGAAACAGGAACTACTGCAGAAATTACAAGGCTGGCTGCCAGGTGTAGTAATTAGCACTGTGCAATATTCTCTAGTTGACCAAGAAAGAGCATTGTACAACTTTGATTCCTTAGTCAGTCTAATAAAATTTACTTCCTCATTTGCAAACCTGTGTCAATGGTCTGCTGTTTCAACTCCCTCAGTTTCCTTGCTGCATAATCACTTTCAGGTTTGTAAAGGGACAAAACACTCTCTTGTTCAGATGGCTCAACATCTTGAAGCTTTTCTTCCACATGTGACGAGTTGCGGAAGTAGAAGTAGCCATAGTCATACTTCTTACGGAAAGAGGCTTGCACAATTTCCAACTCAGTGATGCTGTTATACCTAAATATCAAAACAGAAGGTGATATTAGTAACACTCACGTCAGCATTATTCCAACAACGAAAGGCTCTGGCAATTTTCTACGTAATGTACAGTCTACCAATGTGGCCCAGGTTCGATTATTGGACTTGGCGTCATGTGTGGGTTGAGTTTGTTGTTGGTTCTCTTCTCTGCTCAGAGAGGTTTTTCCCCGGGTACTCTGGTTTTCCCCTCTCCTCAAAAATTCCAAAATTCCAGTTCAATCTGGATGCAGGACCTCCCTGAAAAGCACTTTGGTGAGTGGAGCTTCCCGGGTAAATATTGATTATTATTATTATTATTATTAATTTGCTGCAAGTTACTAATTATGGCCCGTTTCTATCCCAGATGCTATTATTGTGCCAAGAATTCTCTATCTGTGGGCCTTGGTTGAAATTCTCTAGCTTGAGGATGTTTTTTCATCACCAAATTCATTACTATTGTTTTTCTTTTTTTACTTAGAACAATTCCAAGAACCTGGCAAGATTCCCGTACAGCTCCATTCATTAATCATTTATACATTTTGTGACTCAAACTCCATTTATGCTTGCCATTTATGGAACAGGCCAGGGTTAGTATGATAGTACTAACCAAGTGCCCTCCCCCCTCCCCACCATCACCGTGTTGGCTTAAGCTGAAAGTGGAGGGAGGGGGAGGGTGGACCCAAAGAGAATCCAAATTGAATGACTGTGCTGACAGAAGCTTTTACAAACCTGTTATCCTCATCCAGCACCCAGTCATATCCACACGCTGCAGCCGTTTCAAAGTTTCTGTCCAGCCATTCATCAGTTGCTGGGTTCTTGACTTCGTTGTCAGCCGCTCGATGCACTCCATACCTGTCTCCCAACAGGCAAATAAAGAACGGCGCACAGCGTCCAATGCTATCCAAACACATGCGAAGGACGTGTTCGCTATTATGTTGAGATTGACTTTTATTCCATCGTAGATCTACGGGTATGAATGAAGTTCCACGCTCGCGGCATACTTTGTTCAGCTGAGGGAAAATCCGCTCCAGTAAGAAATCCCTTTCCGCGTGAAAGTCTTGAAAAGTTGAACACACAAATGGTCGAATGACCTGCCTGCGTGCAGCTTGGCTTCTCGCTGCAGGTAAACTTGACCCGTCCCGCAGTTTAGGCATTGATTACAAGGAAATAACTCCTAACAGGGCTGCGTGGATATCAATTAATATATTCGTCAATAAGAAGAACTGACGCCCTTCGATCTCCTGTTGGAGCTCCTTTACTTTTCTGTCCCAAACCAAAACAAACTTTGTTGCCACGAGGAAAGCGCCGCTAACGATCGCAAGGTATCATTGGTTGCTCCCTTAACTTGGTGCCAGTACTCATCGGCTACCTCCACAAGATGGCGGCTAGAGGCGCCATTTTCGACGAAGAAACTCTTCAGAATTTACACAGCAAAGTTATTTGCCGAAAAGTCGAAATAGAGACACTTTTAACTCTTTTTGGAACAAGATCGTCATATTCATGCCCTGCGATATTTATTTGTGGTCACACTGCAACTGGAAAAAGTTTTGTTATGGAGAGTTTGATGAAAGATTTAGAGGTTTGTAGATCCCCTTGAAATATGTCATTTATTCCCTGCCAATTATACCTCAGAAAACGTGAAAGGCAGAAATTCCACTGTTGATCAAAATAATGTTAAATGTAATAAGCAGGGAGGGGGAAAGTTATATTGCATATTAATAATACAGTCTGGGTGGGATCATTCCTTTGAGGCTTTGAAGCCCCTACCCTATACCAGCATTTTGCAATCCTATTCTAATCTAGCTATCAAGACTCATCACCTCAATCTAGGCTAACCATTTTCAAAAATCTTTATGAATATCACAGTTTTTGAAAGATGTTTCACTTGTGGATTTTTTTTTTCAGACTCAACCTGCGGTCAGGTGTTCTCTTTTTCTTTTGTATGGTTGTTTTCCCCCTTCCACCGTGCTCCCCTCAAATAAGAATGCCTGATTGCAGGTTATTCCAGACTAAGTTTTCACATCCTGATCTTTGTGTGATTAAATGATACCCTCCTCTAGAACAAGACTTTCTTACCCCTACACCTATCCCAGACTAAAATAATATCTTTCACAGCAGTATGTACCCAATGCCCATTTAGTTAAAGGAGCTTGGACATGATATTTTGGGTGAATATTAGAGACATTTACAAATGCAATAATGGGAAAGAGTGAAATAACAATCAGGGAAGATAAGCACCAAAGAGACAAAAATAAATGCAAATATGGTGAGGATGGTGAAGGATGAGAAGATTGAAATGGATTACAAATGACCTTTTTGATGAATTGAGGCTAAACTTTTCAAAATCCCAAAACGGTGACATAGCCCCTTTAATATATGGGAGTATTCTACCATTTGCATACCAGTTGCATTAACCATCATGGTAATTTTAATCTTATCTAAAGCTAAGGGAAGTCTCTCTTAGGTTTAAGTGTTCCTCCCTAATGGCAAATGGTTTAAAACCTCCCTCATAAGTAAAGCTGTCATTATCTGTGCAACCTGTATCAAGAGAAAGAAACATTCATCCATGCTACTTGGTTTTGTGTTTTAAGGTATAGATGAACCTTGGTTATCCAGACCTCGATTATCATGAATTATTAATAAGGATTTATCTTTAATTTAGGCATTGAAAAGTGCATTTGAAATAGGTTTGTTTTCCTTTCAGAGAGAGTATTTTTGACCAAAGTTATGCGCGAAGTTCATTAAAATATTAAATTCTGATATCCAAGAGTCTTTTTCTCTTGCGATTTTCTAATTAATTCAGTTTTATTCTGTCTCATTAATATTCATATTTTCTATAATCTGGACTCTCAATTATCCGGAGTGTTTTCTCCAGTCCCAGCAAGTCTGGATAATTGAGGTTTGACTGTAGTGATTAAACTAACTTGCTTGGATTTTGTTTTTTCCAACATACGCAGCTTCCACATGTCTTTGTGAACTGCTTGGAGAGTTTTACAGCACGCTTGATTTATGAACACATTTTATACCAGTTACAAGAATTAGACAAAGGAAATGATTTGAATGCGCCATCAAAGTGTGACAGCCTGACAGATTTCGTACGGCAACTCAAGCATTTGCTCTCATTAACAGAATTCACAAATGAAACGTTTTACATTGTCCTTGATAAAGCAGAGAGACTACGGGATATTGAGGCAAATGTTCTTCCAGCATTCCTGAGACTTCAGGAGTTAACAGAACTTAACATCTGTGTAATCTTACTGAGTCAAATTGTGTGGGAAAAATTTCATGTTGGGACTGGATTCTATGAGCCCATTGTCATCCACTTCCCAGATTATGCTAAAGCAGAATTACTACAGATCATGGCCAAAGACTGTCCTCTGTCATACCCTGTGGAATTTTACAAAGCATACTGCCAGCTACTAACAAGTGTGTTTTATTCAGTGTGCAGGGATTTGAATGAACTGCGACATCTGGTTAGTGGTAGCTAATTTTTGTTTGTTTAGGTTTTTAAATGAAACTTCCCAAAGCATTTAAAAAAGTACTTGCTACTAACAGCAATTTGTATTTTCCAAAATGCTTATTGCTCATGAAATGAACCTTAACATTGGTGGCACTTGTACATAATGCTGCAATATATTGACAAACAATATTCCTTTTTAGGCCATTCTTCATTTCCCTAAATACTGTGAGCCAATTGATTCAGGTGAAGCTCAATTAACAGACAGTCGTAAGCTGTGGAGGAACATTGAACCACATTTGAAGAAGGCACTTCACACAGTTTACCTCAGGGAAGTTTCCAGTGACCAATGGCAGAGTATTATTGGTCAGGACACACAGGCAGACAATGACAACCACAGAGCTGAGCAGGGTGAGGAAAAGGCCATGTACAAACCCACAGCCCTCCCCTCCCTTCTCTTCCTTAAAGGGCACACTTACATCTCCCTCATATGCAGCAAAATGTAATCATACATCTATTTCCTTCTCTCCTCTGCAATCAGAGAAGTGTAATGGGACTTAATGAATCAACCTTTCGTACTTTTGCCATCCCACCCCTCCCCCCCCCTGTAAAAGGTACATAGTGTTACCTTAAATGTGACATGGCAGCCTATTTATCACGCCCTCTACCCTCCACGTTTAAGGTGCATATACTCACCATAGAAAAAGACCCTCTCTTCTCTCCCAACCTCATTCTCAGGGTCTCTCCTGGAGCAGGAAAGAGAGAACCTGGGAGTGAGGTTGTCTTCTCTCCTCCTTTAACCCATATCTCCCCTCCCCATCAATTACACAAGTGGTAAAACAAAACAGCAAACTGTGATAAAGGTTTTAGTACAGTATGATAGGACCAAGAAGGTAATCATCTGAGAAGTTTTTCTTGTTGTGATTTACTTTGTGGTTTAAAGATAGTGCTTCAATCAGTTTAACAGAGGTCCATCCTATGCTAACCTTCTGTGAAGGATGGTGGTTGTAGTGTTTACCTGCTGTACGTTGGTTAGGGAGTTTGATGGTTTGCCTTGTACTTAAAAGCGGCTTTTCTTTCTTAGGAGTAACTATTCGTTCTTATATTGAGCTGCCATATTATGCCAAGTACCTCCTCATAGCAGGTTATCTGGCATCATACAACCCAGCTAATACAGACAAAAGGTTTTTCACCAAACAGGGAAGAAGAGGAATCAGCAACAGGGCTAAAGCAGCTGCTAAGGGAAAAAAATCCAACACACAGCTTACAGGTAAATGTGCAAAAATTGCGGGACCTTAGCAGCTATTTTGTCTTTCGTGTACGGTCATTTGATTTTCTTTCATGTCGCTAATACAGTGCTGTACGACTAGTTAAAAGGTGTTTCATGCGTTTTCAAAGCTTCTGAAACCATTTAACATATTCACTAGCGTTTTAGGCGCGTTTTCGTCCAACCATACCGTTACCAAATCTGCGGTTAAATTTCAACGCTCTACGCAAAAGTTTGCCGTTTTTCACTGATAAATTACACTTTCCAAATCGCATTAGTGACACACTTCATCAACGTTCGTCTTCCTGTCAAAAACGATATAGCCTTTAGTGTGAGTTTCCTCGAAATTGGTCCGTTTCTTCATTAGGAATTTTTGAAAACCTGCATTTAGTCCTGCCACACCCATACGACACAGCTCCGTCGAGTCCTCACTATGGAAAGAGTTTTCAGAAACGTCCGTTTTCAGAGACAAAGATTCCCGGTTTTGTTTTATTTAGTTCGCCAAAACTCATAAATTAAGCTTTGTTTGTTTAAAGGAAACGGAAGGGTGTGGAAGGGGTCTCAGGTTTGTTCCCTGAAGATAAATAAAAAAATGCACCCCTCCTCTCAAGTTATAAAAGGTTCTCATTGTTCCGTTCTCGTAGGTCCCAAGAATTTCCAGTTGGATCGGCTCATGGCAATATTCTACAGTATAGTGGAAGAAAGTGTCCCTCCCTCCGCCAGCATTCTGTGCCAAATCTCTTCTCTCGTTTCACTGAATCTACTGGCTCAGGTGACGTCAGATGATCAGATAGATTGCCCCAAGTACAAGTGTCTCGTCAACTTTCATTCAATCTCTGATATTGCCAAGCAGCTCAAGTTTGATATCGTGCAGTACTTGTATGACTTTGTTTGATCGGAAGCTTTTGGATGGTTTCATTTGACTTTTCTTTCACGCGTTGTCGACGAACAGAACAGAGTTCCCGACCACGTCTTTCTTACATTCCTTACATTCAGAAATCCCTATGTCGAAAATCCTTTGTAAACCTTACAGAAGAGTTCCCGCCCACGTTTCTTTTACACACAGAAAATTCCCATTAGTAAACCATTCAAGTAAAGACATTATCATTGAGTTAAAACAGTTGTCTTCTTTGATTGCAAGTGTAAGCCTGAGCATTCTGTCTTTGTCTATACTGACATATTTATTTATTGAGAGTTATCAGACCAAATGCATTTGTGCAAAACAGTATTTTATTGGTAAAAAACACTCGTGAAACGGCCAAGTAACCCGCCTTGTGACTGTGTAAAAAAGGTCTATGTACAAGAGACTCCAGTAAAATTATTTACAATTATTAAATAAGTATACAGAAATATTCATTTCGTAGGTAGTGCTGACTGGTATTCACTGATACCTATTTGTATGTCAGTAATTTAAGTTTTTAGCTGTTTGAGTGGAACTTTCCGAGTCAGTGAGTGTAATCCAAACGTATGGCCCACCAGATAAAAGCTGAAGGGCAAGAGCCATATTTGTTGTTTGCACTAAGTTAGATTTTCTTCAGTTGAAAATGCCCATTATTAAGTGACGTGTTAAACTCTTGGGGGAAGTCTTGTTTCTGGGACATCATCTGATTCCATATCGCCCAGAAGACTGTCGGATATTTTCCCTCGAAGACGACCGGTATGCTGAAACACACGAAAGCAAACAATATTAACAATGGCTTTTACATATAAATGGTGGACAGTTGTGAATGATATCACATCCCGGACAATTTCTATCAACTTCACTAAATCGGCTCAATGGAAACGTGAAAGGACCTACTCATTACCAATATACTTACAGTTTTTGGACGCTGGATTTTGGGAGGCGGAGAATACGACGAGCTTACACCTGTGGTAGTTAAAGGAGAAGAAGTCAAGCATCGCAGAGCAAGGAATTCCGTGTATGGGAAAAAATGAAAGTAGGATGGAACTGTCTATTATAAAACATAAAAGATAGAAACGATGGAAAGTCTAAAGACGCACTGGTTTACTCATCTAAGATAACGTAAATTCAAGACTTTGTTGGCTAACATGTAAGCAGCCATTGTTATTTGAGAGCGCCTTATTCCTTGAAAAAGTTCTTCAAACTCGAATTCAGGCCACAACAAAAGCGATATTTACGTCCCAAAACGTGTCCGTTCTATTTTCAAAAGTAAAAATTTGTCGTCTAAGGAGATTTGCTCGCGGCTAATTTAAGACATAGTTAAGTTTCCCATTCCATCCCAGTCAAAGAGGATCTCCACTCCTTTGGATGCCACGGCGACAAGACAAATCCCTGACTTACCAGGGTCGGGTGTGGTAGCTTGTCTGTGTGGGAACAAGACAGGAGGTGGCCAGATACCTCCCCCAAGGGGATTGACTACATTGACGGGTTTGGCTTGGCGAGCAGCCACAGAGGGAATGAAGAGAGGGGAGGCCGCATAAGTTTCCGGTACTGCTCTGTAGGACGATAAGGGACGCTTGTCTGTCCGAGAGCCGGGACGAGAACCTTTAAAAGATGAATGAAAGTTATCAGTGCCTTAAACGTCACTCCCCTTCCCTCAAACAAATTTGTGGGAAAATGATACATACCTGCTCCAGAGCCTGGTCTGGATAGACCGCTGATCAGATGTTGTTCATATTCATAAATCTAAAGTGGGAAAAAGGGATGCATACGAGTAAAGGAACGGAACGAAAAGGTGTAACAAGAAAAAAAAATAAATGGGAAGGCAATAAACTAAGAAAGCAGAGCTTAAGTGAAGGAAGAACAATCAGATAAATTGGACAATTGACTGCAAAGTTCTGAGGGTACGCAAAATAATCGTCCCCTCCCCCTCCCCCTGAAGTAACATTTGACAAGCGGCAAACGAGAAAAGAGAAAGGTAACAAACTGCTGCAAGATGGTCGTGAATTATCATTAACGTTCGCAATAATCCGCGCTGGTTTACATCGCAGTAATTTCTGGCCAACTTTCTGAAGAATAATTATTAACTAAATGGACCGTTCACCACGGTGAAAGTCGATGGCATGTTCAATTCACCAAACTTGTTAATGTAGAGAGTGGTACCTGTCTTTGTAAGTCCTCAACTCGCTCAAAAGCATCAAGCTTTAGACTCCTCTCATGATCCAGTTGTAACATCATTTGTTTCAAAGCCTGGTAAAAATGATAAAAGGTTAATGGTAGCGATTTAGACAAAAACTGAGACATTTTTGAGGTCTTTTATGGATGTCTACAGGACCAAAAAAGAAAGAAAGAAAATTTGAATTCAGCCATGGAGTAAATGACACTACACTTGACTACGACGGTTCAATGCATGTCACGTGACAAAAAAACAAAACACGTGATCACCCACCGACGAGAGCCTACGACGGTGTGTTTTCCCGCTCTTTCTCCAAGTCGTGACCGCGGTTAGGGTAGCGGCTTCACTACATGGTCTTAACAAGCATCACAAACTCAAAACACTCCGTCAGTTTGTTTAATTGCATAGGCATTAAATGAAGTACAATTATGTTACCTTCACATTTACCATTCTGACTACTTCACTGATTGTTTCACTCGATATGTTTCTTTGACCTGGAAATATTTTGTGTCGAGCAAACGTGTTTATTTTAAGGCATATTAACTTAATTAAGCACGAGCTGAGTCCATGTAAAATGATAAAATGACTTGGGCGGACACTAGGGCGTGATTTTTACATGCACATGCGTTCCTCCTTACTCCTCAGAGGAACAGCTGACCTTTAGTGATCGCAGACTAGTTTAACGCTTCTCAGTACCTTTTTAGACTGCTCTTGAGCAAAAAAGTTTCGTCGCTGATCTCTGTCCAAATTTTCTGTGAAACGAACAAAGAAAAAAACAGTTTATCTGGTTAGTAATAATCATTACCACAGAGGAGAAATTTAATCGGTTGTATGTACAAGAACTCTTCTCTCAGGGAACCGAACAAAATGAGGTAAAAACATGTCTACATTCACTCACGAGTAAGAAGACGAAGCTGCATTTCCTTCTCCTCCAGATCTGCAATCTAAAGTTGCAAAAACGAAATTTAAGGGGGACTAATATGTATGTACATAATTACTTTGGCACGGAGTTACAATGTGACACGCACCAGTGTGCCCGCTTCTAATTTATAAATTTGAGTTTGATCAATGATCCATCACAAATCAAGGCTAGTTTCCAGGAAACCAACCATGACAAGATGTGAATTCGAACTGGGCTGCGAGCTGTCCTGAACTCAGAGTTGAACTGTCTTCCAATTCTGGCTGAATGATTGATCTTCAAATGGACACATTGCTGCGACGCAACGAGCATACAGAAGTGGATTATAGAAAACGCAATTATACAAACCAATTTATCGATGTTTGTAGATTTTGCCAGTTCCAGTTGCCTCATGCTGTGAGCCTCTTGCATCTGAGCGTGCATCTTCTGGAGCTTGGTCTTTTGCTAAAAAAGAAGCTTGGGTTGACGTATGTTTGTTCAAACAATCTGACTTTCAAATAAGGAGTGCAAACTCCGAATTGGTCGCCAGTTCACATATGAACAAACACTGGATTGAGAAAAACTTCTGACTAGCTGAGAAAATAACGGGAGCTCGTTTTCAATGGTAAATCACCGACTGCAGTAAAAGAAAAAGAGATGAGAATCTACGACAACGCCGGGGGCTTATCATTCAGCAATATTTGTCGCAAACCTTTGTTAGAAGTCTTACCTCATATTGCAGCTTCTTGCGAAGTTTTTGACATTCTCGCTCCACTTCTGAAAGGGCCTGAAACGTGTAAATCAAAAACGCAGTATATAAGTGTTATTTCGGGCTGTCACTGACGACAAGGTCACGTTTATCGCCCGTGGTCAGAGCACAGCGGAGACTTGGGGCCTGGGGAAAAGCGAACGGAAGTTAATAGACCAAGAAACAAGCGCGACGTAAATCAACCACAATTTTCATGGCGTCTTAAATTCTTTTAATTAATATGGTATGCAAATTACTTATAACCTATTGGGCGATTAAAGTCACTAAAGATTATAGGAACCCCTCAAATTGTGAAGTACCTTTCTGAGAGCGGCTTGTTCCTGTTTGAAGAGAATCTCTTTTTCCTCCGCTATTTTCTTCACCTCCAGGCATTCTCTTTTAGCTTTGTCTGCCTCGTCTCGCAAACCCTCCACCTTACGAAATAAGGAATGAATCTATTAAAACAATGAAACCCTGATTTCGTTTGCTAAAGGACAAGTGTGCATGATATGAGGTGCTCAGCTCTCACCGAAATTGTCACATGATGCAAATAACTGTCCCTGCTAGCAGATAAACTATGTTCTAGCCAGCCCGCGATTTTCACTACACTGGAGCATCCTTTCGGTCAATACATTAAAAAAAAATCAATTATATTATGAAAACATCAATGAAAGGTAATACCAATTGATAACAATCACGATATCTTACCGAGTCATGATACCGCATAAAGAGGCGGGTCCGTTTCCAGTTGTTCATTGTCTTTATTTTGAGGAACTGGAAAAATTAAAATGAAATAAGAATCAAATATCTTATTACAGGTCGTTTTTACCCATCAAAGTTTAACGCTCTCCGCGTTTCATAACCACGAAAAATTGTTCTCACCGAAGACTAAGTACTCGGCTTATATGTTCAAGTTTATTTCAATCAATATAGGGATCACTACTTACAATATTATATCACTTGCAGTACGGCACACTACTTGATAAACTAAACTTAACTAAACTTAAGATCCTTTTTATGAATAGAAAATCGTAGCTAGACTGGGCCGCAAATAGCTTTAGAGCTAATACAGGCGGCCCAGTCCTTATGTCAGTAAGAATGAACTTATTTTCCAGTATCGAAATTCACTGTCTCTACAAATTGCCTGTCCAAAGCAGCGAAATTCAGCGGTCGCAAAAAGTTGGATTTGCCTGGTTCATGAGCCTCATTAGTCTGTTCGTGGTCAACTTCGGTCACATGGTCCGCTCGCATAACGAAGTGACCGCCGGTGGGGGCCTAAGAAATAGCCATACAGGAAAAAGGGCAAAAACAGGGCAAGATCAAAGAACATTTCGACCTTACAGGACCCTGAACATTAGATTGTCACACCATTCACTGATAAATCACCAAAAAATTCCTGCCTTGTGTGTTCCGAAGGCGTAGAAAACCTGACTTTCATTTGCACACTACAGGCACTGACTCACCAGTTGTCCCAGGTGTTTGTTCTCCTCTTGGAATTTTCTGATTTGTTCAGATTTTGCCAAGACCTGCTTCGAAGCAGCTTCACTTTCCTCTGTAATTGGACAAAATATTATAAACAAATTAAACAAATAATAACTGAGACGTCCAACGGATATGTGATTACGCGAACTTGCTTTCAGTAGGTAGTTCCGTACGCTCAGGTTGAAGTACAAGTTGCATAAACCGCAATACAAAACATAACAAAACCTTTCAGGGTCCCAGACTTTTCCCTGAGTTTCTTCATATCTTCTACTGCTTTACGTCGCACGTCACTCAAACCCTCATGAACGTCATCATGCAAAAACAACCTTGAAAAGAGAAAAACGGCAAAAGAGATGTGTTATAAACGGTAAAAAGCATCCGTCCACTGTACCAGATCAAAAGTTCGACTCCTTTCGAGAGAACTTGGATTTTTCTGTTTTTAAATATTCCTGTTTCACTCACTGAGAAATATATCTTCCCTTAATACAGCGATCTTACCTGAATTCTTCAAAACGGTTCTTCATGGAAAAACAGTTGGAGAACAATTCTTGAACTAGCGCAGCAAAGTCACTCTTAATTCGCTCTCGCAGTTCTTTTTCCTGTAAATTCAAAGGGAAAAAGGATCGAAAAATAAACCAAACAAATGAGTGTAATACCAGAAACACAAATCAAGAATGTGGACAACTCAAACAAAAGTGAAGTTAAAAACTATTGAGCATTGAACCGAACCTCTACCCACCCCTCCGCATAATGTGCGATGCATTTTGTCCAAAGTGTGCTAAAATTATGACTAATTACGACTAACCTTAACCCACATTCATGAACAAAATGTTTATTGTTTCAAGATACCGTTATAATGAAAACCCATTTCCTCTTCTAGAATATTGAAGCTTATACTGCGGGGGAGCTAAGAGTTATACCGAAAGGAGAACATAAACACGTGCTAGTTCTTACTTGATTCATTAGAGATTCTCGCATCTCGGCAATCTTTGCTCGAAGAGCAGTGATTTCTACAAGAAAGAAATTGATAATGGATTACATTTAACAAATAGCATCAAAATCCAAGATGAAAGATTCAGAATATTTAACAATTTTGAATAATTAGAGGACCAAACATTAATTTATGCGTGACAATATACCGAAAAGCGGTCGGAAATTGTAAAATCTCGCGCGCCGGCTGCTCGGAGGTGAATAGTACTTGCTAATCCCCTCCGAGTTAACCAATCAGAGCGCGCGAAAAGCACTATTCCTTTGCGTGGTATATACTAAAGACATTTATTTGAGTCCTTCCTTTGTTGCCCTTGACTTACCAAGTAGCTGTTCATGACTGCGATCCGCCAATTGACAGTGGACATCTACGATGGTTGCTGAGCTGTTGGCTTCGATTGTATCTACATGCTGCTTAATTTCCTGTCCAAATGAAAGTTTTAAATAAAAGGCGAATGGTCATATGAGGTTGAACAACATAATATATACGTGTGTGGAGGCGCAGTGGTGTGGTGTAAGCGTCTTGGCTATGAGCTCTGCAGAGGTGCAGTGGTGTGGTGTAAGCGTCTTGGCAGTGAGCTCTGCAGATTGGTGATTCGAGGCCTGGGCTTGGGAGACAGTGATGCACCCTGCGCCAGACTGGCATCCTCACTAGGGTGGGTAGCAAACCTCATCGTTGCTTAATGCTGGGTATCCTTTGATCGACTTGCATCCCATCCAGGGTTTAACAGTACTCCAAGTTGCTTCGCGTTTAGCTCCGAACGATTGTCACTTCACCTTTACGACCTTACCCATACGAGAAAAGAATTTTATGGCCGCTACACTCACGATGGTATGAAGATGTGCTCACATGTGATTGAAAAATTCTATAAGTAGAGTACGAGAAGTTTGTACACATTTCACATCATAAGTTCAACGTGTTTTCATACCTGCTCTTTTATGTAAAGCAATTGATGCTGATGACGTAACAGGTTCTCGTAGTACATCGCATAGCTGGAGGAAATTAATCGAATAGGTAAGGAACGCATTAGAACATTGTTAACTGTTACTGTGTACTCTTGTCTGGTGCTCCTTACATGCTTGTGATTTGCACTCTCTAGTAACATTATCAATACCTCAGCCTGGATGCTAGTAACTCAGTGCAATCTAATTTGTTACCTCTGAATAGTATTTATCTGTGGTTTTTGGACTTGGACTACAGACCTTTTATTTTCAACGCAGTTTACTTCCATGAAGGAAAAATTATCGGCGGAAACTGGAGTAAAAACCTCGCAGCAGAGACGAAAACAACGTAACTCACACACGACACCTCAATTCAAATAACAGTATGTAAAACCCAGGCCTCGCTGGTTCAAGGCACGCGCGGTCACAAGTGTGCTACTGTTCATCGTTGTATTACATCAATACAGTCTCGAGTAACATAGTTCAACGCCCAATATCTACTCTAAGCTAAACTTGCCAACTCTACTCTGTTGCTTCCTGGTTCTGCGTAAACGTTAACTCTTGATCTTCTTATCTTTCTGCTGGTAACAATGAAACAAAAATACGAATTACTTAGTCGTAAAAAGTGGAAGAATTAAATATATGGTTGCATGTCACCCGCGAGGTAGTTACCTCTCAAAGCAATTTCTCTCCCTCAACATTGTTTCAGAGGCAAGTTTTACCAAACACTTATCCAGATGCTCCTGCAAACATTAGAACAAGGAAATTGTGGGCAAGAGAAGAATTTTGAAATTGTAATAGTACGACGCATGCGCTGAATTTGCGCTTGCATACAGAAGTAGACAGTAACACACACGGACACGCAATAACACACAAGTACTGTCCTTTAAGTAATCAGGTCTCATTTGCCGAAGGATAATTTTTAGAGTATGGTCATGCGTACCCTGGTAATCATCACAACGTCGTCGTTCTCTGTGTGCTCCGACATCAGATCCTGGATAAAATTCTCCACCAAATGAGGCTTAGCGATAGTGCAGTTCTCTTTCATGACCTGTTAATATAAGCAGTTAACATAAAGCTTCTGAATTACAAGTAAGACCTGTTACACATCAGAAAGGACTAAAAAACTGGCGCTCTTGATACAAACGTCCAAATGGAAGGAATCAAGAGTTTATGCCAACCAACACCATCGGCAAGGATTTAAGTACGTTCTTTTGAATGTCAAGGAAACGTAGCCTCTTTATCTGTTGTTCCTGGATTCTTTTTAAAGTGAACGAAGTGTTTTGCTACAGCACATCACAATTGAAAGTGACAGGGGACGTTAATAGGCCACTCGAAAGGGCTTAAAAGTTACTCACTGACCGGCTTTTTCCACAGGTCTGTTGGCAGAGTGGCGTCATCTCTTCCCCTCTCAGACACCACTAGCGTGTGCTCACGGGATATCCTTCTAATAACGTCATAGATCATTGTACATTCTAAGTTCTCCAGCAGTCGAATAAGCTATAAATACAATAACAGTTGTGTTTACAACAAAAAAAGCCACACATATGGGTACCCTTTTAGTGTCAAATTAACTTTAGTAGAGTCCAAGTGTAAGAGCATTTTTAAATATCGTTTTCTTTCACCAAAATTGCAAAGAGAATAGTGGGAGTACAGGTAACCTGGTGTCTTTAGTTCGGCGGGTTCACATTTGTGACAATCATGAAAAACTATCTGATATAATTTCCGCGATATTTAAGGAGTTGTAAAAAGCGTCCAGTTCATGCTGAAACAGAGTTTGAATGTCTACATAAAGAAAGAATAGAATAGACCCGAAAACAGAACTTAAGAATTGGGGTTGTCCACGAGGTGTTTCGGTATTGACTAGGAAAGAGAAAATTAGTAGACAACACAATGATGGCATTGTGAAATAGCTACCGCCATTTGATTACGCATGCATCAGCTCGAACAAACCTGTTTGATTTTCAGTTCCATTTCGGTCGCCCCAGGGGGGGAGGAGAGAGGCTCATCGTCATTTACCAGAGCACCAAGGGCTGCATACTCCTGACCCTGTTAGAATCAGTTTACAGTGAGCACCTGCAATACACGATTCCTAGCCGATACACGTTGTTTGGCTGGCTGTTTTGGAAAGCCTACCATCAAAAGAGTGGACAATTTCATACAAAAGAACCGGTACAGTCACGAAAAAAGAAATTCACACTGCAACCCGGTCGGCTCATCGTTGAATTAAAAGATTTTATCTATAAACAAAATCAACAACAATCAATGATTGTAGTTTACAGCAAAGCTTAGGAACTGATTCTCAATAGCATCATACATATAAAATCCATTACCATTACCATACCTGACCCATTTTAACTGCAACCTGCTGATAAACTGGCTGCAGAATTTCGATCTTGTACACTTTGCTAAGTTATAGAAAAGAAATGGCGTTAAGAAGGAATGGTGTCGATAAGCCTTAACCTATTTATAAACTGTCTTTGACTGAGCTCTGTTTATTGCAGTCTCAAGTCTAGGAATGTATTTACACTGACATGCTTCCTTCAAAGTCATAATATCGTGTCTTTATCCAGTAACAGGTTACAGAAGTTATTGAAGAGCATTTTTCTGCGTTTAAAGTAGTTCAAACCTTTGCGTTTTGTATGGAAGAAAAGCCACCGAGACAAGAGCTGTTTAGGAGAACTTTCGTGTGGCACTGTATTTCATAACTTAGTAAGGGCATGTACTACTTACCATAAAGTTCTGTAAAGCTTAGAAGTGGAGATCTCGTTCACTCCCAGTTTTCTACAGCCCCAGTCTGTTTTCAGAAGCTCAAGCCGTGAACAGACCAACAAAAACATATTGATTAATTTGACAGCCGCTTGCGGATTGGTACTGAATGAAACAGGACCTTTGGGAATATCACCATAGGGTCCAGTCTCCACGAGAACAGCACTGGCTACCAAATCTTCCCCTGCACTGTCGCGTTTTTCTCCATGACGGCTCGGAGGTCGTCGAGAAGTGCTCGTGCCTGGTCGGGAACGCAGACCAGGTGAGCCGGAGATTACCGAATCATCTGGCTGCTGTATGAAGATGTCTGGGAGGCCATTCTGGAGAACGTCTTCGAGAAGCAAAGAGACGCCGAGGATTTCACCATTCACGACATGCCTGTGTCACAGAAAAACCAAGCACAAGCATCAGAGTGTTTTGATCTTTTTTCGTCTGATTCCTTTTGTTTGGCTTCGCTTCACTACACCTTGTAGTTATAAAAGCTCGCCGAACTATTTGCCAATACAAAATAAGACGACAATTAAACTATCGCATATAAAAAATTCAAAATGATTGACCACTGACCTATCAACATCCCGCAAGCCAGCTAGACACAACTGCATGTTCTCACCAATGAGATCCCAAGACCAATACATCATAGGGAAAGGTCCGTATCTACGACAAAAGGCTTACACTAGGACACACATTTGACGGAGGCTGGGATCGAGGAGGTGACATTTATTTTTTAAGGGGGCAACGTTTTCAAAGGCTGGACCCTTGTTCAGCAGCCTTTTGCTATTGTTATATTCGAGACTCTCTAATTCTGGGTTACAAAACTTCGCCTCGTATGTCGGTTAGTTTATCTGAGCAAAGGCGTCAGAAATCGAGGTAACAGACACACACATCTGTATTCTCTACACATTCATGATTAGAGTTGGTACGTAGTCTTTGATTACTGAAAATCTGGGTATAAATAATAAAGAAGTGTACACCTTGCCATAAATGCTTTTACCGGGTATTTAGTTGGTTAGTTCCTTTCAAAATATGGACACTTTGTAGAATTGCCGATTATCAAATCTTACCACTATTTGTAAGAGGTCAGAAATTTTGCGATTACATTAATTTCGGAACTTCACGGTCTATAAAACGCTTCTCACCGATCCAAAAATGTTCTCCAGGGGTACAGACTTTTGCTGAGTGTATCTCTCGCTTCTACAGGCTCGGGAACGGATAGAAACGCAGCGTAAATGCACGGTCTGAAGAAAAAAAAAACAAGAGCAAACATACATTTGAATACCATGCATTAAACAAACCAATCACGATTCTGACCTAAAACGCAAAAAAACAAACAAGCAAACAATCAAAGAAGACTTACAAGTCTGGAAACCTACCTCGGGAGATTGCTGAGGTTCTTGAGAGCAAATTGCATATTTTCCGTGATACTCTGTTGTAGAAAAGACAAGCAAAACGAAAAGTATAGAACATTGTATTACGTTAAAAACGTACATTTTGCGGTTACTTCTGATTACTAAGCAAAAAACGATAATTAAAATAACTGACACCAAGAGATCATCTCGGTCAGTCCTGTTATCGGTGTTTTATATTGGCGACAAAAGAGGACCCGTTTCCTAATGGTCCCTCACAAATGGCGAGAAGTTGCAACAAAGTTGGTGAATACATCAGCTCACATACCTTATACGCAGCCTCGTTTCCGGTAGACAGGAAAGTATCTCTGACTGAGTGACTGATGGAAATATCAAACTCCAAAAACATGTTGTCACGACGTTTGACCAGGAAGTCTGCCACCTAAAATTATATAGACTTGGTAGTTTATTTAATGCTGCAAAGAATTCACAAGAATGTGGACCCAAAAATGCAATGTTCCTTTACTGTTAATTCTTGAAGGAATCTAGCGTCCGTTCAGACATAGGTGACAACGCCAAGCAGAAAGAAATGGCAAGATTGCGAATTCATAACGTTTTTGCAAAGAATTCACAAGAATGTGGACCCAAAAATGCAATGTTCCTTTACTGTTAATTCTTGAAGGAATCTAGCGTCCGTTCAGACATAGGTGACAACGCCAAGCAGAAAGAAATGGCAAGATTGCGAATTCATAACGTTTTTGTACAAATCCTACCTGTTGTATTAAATGAATTGAATTGTACCTTTGGATCAATACCGTCCCACATCAAAGATGTTCAGTAGCAGGAAAAAAAATGGGAGTAGTTCAGAGAGGACTTAGTAGCATTTGACGTTCGCATACCTCCTGTGGGTCACGTGGGTTTTCCAAGTGGTTGATTTGTTTCTGTATCTCACGAAGCTCAGCACCTATAGGGACGTCAAACAATTATGACAAAACCTAATAGCTTTTAAATTTCAGTTTCAACGCAGATTATCATCCGTAATTCATCAGCAAATGGTAAGATTTAATGTTTCCAAGAAATAGCTTAATCCTCAAGTACACTCCATAAAATTCAAGGACAAGAAACGTATTGACAATCGTAACTGAAAAATAGTCTGCAACGCACATATCCGCGCAAGGCCACATTAGCTTGTATCTGCTTTCAATTTTGATTGGTTGACTAGGTTGTTAACCTATCACGTGGTTGATCCCAGTGATTACCTAAGTGAAACCAACGCATGTTATTGACAGCTTACCTATGCCCTCAGTACCTCCCCAGTCAGCGGTCACCCCTGAAAACTCAAGCTTCTGCGATCCTAACCGAGCATGCGAGCTCCCAAGTCGAGCATGCGCACACAGGTATTGACAGATATCGTGAAGTGATGAGATCAGTTGCTGTGCAACAAACAAAGAAAATTCTACCACATTAGTAATGAGCATTTAGGTTAGACAGGCCTAAAAAGGTCGACGATGTTATATACATAAAAATGAAAAGAAAATAGTCTTACCAACATCACTTTGAGAGCAGCATTCCTGTCATTTCCTTTAAGTCTGGGGTACAGTTTTAGAACCTAAAAACAAACATTTAGCCAGTTTCAGTTTGTGAAGAGAACACCAAGGCTTAATTTTGTTTAAACAAAGGATTCAACTTTTCACTCAGTTTATGTGGAATCCCCATGGCAACAGTACAGGAATTAGGTCAGAGTATTCTCCACGAAGAACTAAACAAAGGATTTTCTACTAACTAGTTATAGTTTTCGTTCTGCCTTTGAACATAACTTGACAAATCTACAGCACTGAAATTTTACGAGAATTGTCTATGAAATGAAAAAAAAAAATAGCGATGGAAATGAAAAAAAAATTAAAACAGTACAAAACTAAAATCAAAATTCGTCTCACAAGGGGTTTCCTAGTAAATGGATATAACTCCAACTTATTCTTGCACACAATTCAGTACGCAAAGTCGTTTGCAATATGAGCTTACTTTACAAAAGCATTTCTACCACTGACCTCAGTGTAATGGGGGATGAACCATAGATTTAATAAGCTTTTGCCGTCAGAAGACAAGAGTCTTCGAGGTCTTGGTGTGAAATGCCTGAGTAAGAAACATAATGAAAGGTGAGTAAGATCCTGCAACCAGAAATACAAGTCAAATCTGGTTTAATTACCTAACTCAAGACAATAGAAATGCGTAGTTTCTCCTAAATTCCAGATAATTGATTCGTGATTGATAATTATCTGTTTTAAAACGTCATGCCATGTCATGAAATGCCATATCATGTCATGTCATGTCATGTTATGCCATGTCATGTCATGTCATGTCATGTTATGCCATGTCATGAAATGCCATATCATGTCATGTCATGTCATGTTATGTCATGTCATGTCATGAAATGCCATATCATGTCATGCCATGTCATGTCATGTCATGTTATGTCGGCCAGAGAGAATATAAAGGATTCAGCTACAATCTCCTGATATAGGATTCCAATCTGCACAATTTGCAAAAGAATCAACTAACTCACTTGGGATCGGAAGTGATTTTGTCATCTTCTTCAGTTTTCTTCTCATCTTCTTCGCCAATGACAAAATGAGCGTCCCTAGAATCACGCAAATTAGAAAAAACTCAGATCCTCCTTTGAACGCTGTGTTATATAACTGAGGAATCGTACGTTGAAGCAAGATATGTTCAGGCTTATGCTCCACTCCCCACAAAATAAGAAAAAACGACTGCACATTTTGTTCTCGGGAAAAAAAAACAAAAACAGAACTGACATCGGAAGTTTCTATCACGAGGGCGCGAAAAGCATGCCCTTCGACGAGCAGTCTTCAAAGGGACAATATCCCAGCGCCATAGAGATGTGCAATTCCCTTCTTATTTTATAATCATCACCACTATAATTATCATTATGATCATTATTATTATTACCTTGTGGTTGGAAAATCCGCCATGAGATTCAGCAAGCTTGCACTGTAAGCAATTATCTAAAGGAGACAACAAAAAATTACTTTATCTCCGTTCTAAATATATTCGTGCACGCATGACGATACTTCGCGTTGAACTTTATAACACGAGGAAAATACTCTTGCATGAAACATGTCAAGAGTTATTTTATATCAGAAAACCCCCAGCAATATTACGCAATATTACGTAGTCGATGATACCCGAGGTTAAATCAGAAGACCTGAAGATGTCAAAACAATAGCTACCTGAGACTGCAAAGAATACTGGGATACCCTTTTGTGAAGCTTCTCACAGAAGTCCGTGACCAGCTTTCTGAAGAAAGAAGTGGAAAAAAGGACAACAACTGAGTTTAAAGTACAAGAATAAGTACATTCCAGTCTCCTCTTGCATTATGGTTCTCAGTTGTGTGAAACAGCACAATAACAATTGTCAGGAAAGTCGCGCGCAAATTAGTGTGTAATTAATATCTTTTTGAACCGCATGCAAAAGCTTAAATACCGATACGAGCACGAGCTCAAGCTCGTAACACAACTGTGCAGTGGTATTCAGCTTTGTCTCAGATGAGAAAGCCCTTGACACACTAAGGTTATGCTTCACTTATCAGCTATATGGAAATATAAACTCACCGTTTGAGCTTGATAACTTCATCGATGTTCTTCATCACTGTTCCCATCTGTTCCTTTTTGTGGATGTAATCGTTCAACATTTTGTCTCTTAGAAACGTCTGAAATAAACGATAAATTCTATTTTATTAAGTTAAACCAGAAAGTGAAACCAGTTGACTTTTTACGATGCCAGTCTTTTCAACCCTGATACAGTGTTAGTCTTTCTCACCTTTTCCAACTGTACCGATACAAACACATCCTGCAGCTTCCGTTCAAATTGTCGATCCAGTCTCTTGCTGGAAAAAGCTGTGAGGTGAGAAGAGGTACCCTCGGCTGAACTGGCGCGACTGACGTCAGAGGTGTCACGTGAGGAGCGTGGGGACAAACCAGCACTGCAAAAAAATGGAACAAGAAATTAGGAAAGCAAGTCACTAACTCGGGAGACTTTCGAGATATTCCAATCTGGCTAAGCTTACAAACATGTCATTCCTAGAATGTTGTCTTTATTTTTAAAACAATTTCTCTTGTTGTCTTGCAAAAAAACAATGACAGCATCTTTACAGCTCAACTCAGAAAGAATGAATATTTTTTCTTTTATTAGTTGCCCGTTAGTATTCGAGGAAAGGCGCAGTTCACTCGTGGTATTTGTTGTATTTGTGCTTATGGTTCCGGTTGGTTCGTACCACTACAAGTGGCTCAGTACACTTTGCAGGGTGCACTGTGTTAATGCCTCTGAGAACACACTGATAATAGTTTCTGTGAAGGTTGCAGAATCGAACGTTGACAACATTTTATTTGTTTTCCATTTGTATACCTCTTCTCATTTTCAACAGCTTTTGCTTTCGCAGCAGAGATGAGTTTGGCACAGCCATCAAGTTGAAGAATTGAAGAAATGATGAGATTCTTGTGGACAATCTGCCAAAACATACAAACAGACGTTAATCATAAGGGTCCTTTTTCAAAACAAAAAGTTAAGCTAGAGGTTAAAGGACAAAAGCAATGTCTTCCTATCGCTTATACCCCAAGACTCAACATTTGGGTATCCAAAGGTAAGAGGGGCTAACATACATTATTATGCTGTTAGGTTTTGCGTGATTTCAACGTTAAAATCTATTGACCAGTACTGTTCTGGTTTGCTGCTTATCATGATATGCTCTGCCTGTCTATTTTTTGTGTTTTTCCGACCGTCTTATCACGTTACCGTTTTTTGTCATATGCGTCACCCCTAAACCATGGCACTATCTGGACTCTTTCGGAATTGAATTGCTGACACAGCTTTTCGCTAGTGTTAGGGGTTATACAAACACACATGAAAAAGAAGAACTACAGTTGTTCTTACCTGCGCCATCAAGATGGTCTGCAGCTTCTCAACACCCGGTCCTGACATTATCTGCAAAATCACAAGTGGAAGGAGATGACATGAAAATGCATCACTGTTTGTCTCCAAGGCTATCGATATTACACGCAGACTCGACAAGTACAGTTAACATCGAGACAATCATTGCCAATATGGTTAAGTGTAGCACTAACATGAATGCCATTCCCTCTGGAATTAGTCGCGCTCATGTCTACAAACCTGTAGAAACCCTTCCCTGGTGCGGAAGCTAAACGTGCCTAAATGTTTCTCATCCAGTTCCTGAATGGCTAGAGGGGTGTAGGCTGGGGTGTATCTGAGAATAAAGAAACAGTTGTTCAGAATTAAACACAGTGGAGACTAAGCTAGAGTGCAACTGAGAATAAAGGAATGGTTGGTAATGCGGTGTATAAATCAAGAGAACAAAACGAACCGCTCTTGTCTCCTTAATTTCCATTTAACCTTAAAGGAGGCTTTCTATTCGTGCGTTATGGAAGCACACTTTCTAACACTCATGCATTTTCTTTCTTTTCGTTGTTCACAGGTTAACGAATAATAAAAATCGAAAAAAAATCTGTTTTATACTTACTCGCGGTTCAGAAGTTGATCAGTTATCGTGTTCAAAAACTCCCGTTTACGATCAATTACTATTTTATCGTTTGGACGGAAGCAAAATCGCGAAAACATATGGAAACAAAATAGTTTCAATTTTGCTGTCTGCAAATACGGCAGACAGTATAGAACTTATTTACCTGTCAACCCTACTGTCATCCTCCGTTACCACGGTAATAAGTACATTCTGGATCTCTGCTTCAGGTTTGGTTTGTGCGAAGTCAAAAGACACTGCACGAAGAAATGCATGGTACTCATCAAACCCAATCTCCTTGGCTTGACGCTTGTATGCCTGTTACAATGACACATACTTTTGAGGAACAATGAAGTTTTGTTATTATCACTTTGTCCACCAGATAAATATTGTTGCAAATGAGTCTAACGTGGAAAGCTAATCATCGTCAGATGCAAAGCGGCATAATTAAAGTGGCTACTTCTTCAAGGTATTTTTCCGTTAGTGTTTTATCTTTTCAAGTCATAGATAGGTTCTAATGGTCCATTCACATCCTTATGTTTTCAGGAACGCAATCGTGTTTTTTGCTATCATTTCCCGAGTATCAACGCTGACCCCGTTTGAAACTTGTCGAAGCAACGCATAAAAATCTTGTTTCGTAGGCAATGGCACAGATGTCGAAATGTTTGAAACACCCCCTGAAATAAACAGAACACCTGTTTCTTTAGTGTGTAACGAAACTAAGTGGTCATAACAACTGCCTGGATGCAGGAGGTTACCTTCGTTACTACATCTGTTTCCTGTGCAGCTGTTATCAGCCTGTGCCTTAACGTAACAACCTAAACAACAATAATCACTGGTTAGCCAACTGTACCACAGGAAACCAAAACAGCTCTTTAAGTACTTATCCCTCTGCTGGGCCCTAACCCACCCCCCTTCAGCAGAAAATCTTGCTGCACTTTTTATCTTTTTTTTTCTTCTGAGTAGTGATTATGTCTCTTTATCATTTGCAGGATTACATAACGAAACAGTTTCCTGGCGCTCACCTCTAGTAGCTTTGACCATATGTTTGTCAGTATCTTCTGCTTTTCCTTCACGGATTTTCGACCTCCTTTCTTGGATTCCGAGGCTTGGTTCACCAAAGACTGAGCAACTTCACAGACAAAGATCGGATCCTCCACAAACACCTCTGAAAATAGCTGGAGAGGCCACAAAAATGTTTAATTAAGACAGTTTGTCGATGCATGGATAACGCGGGTTTGTGGGATTTGTCTTCTGATATAATTTTTTTTTCAACGGACGAGGCCTGATTAAATTTGTAAGCACAAATGTCAGCTATAAAAGACTGATGATGATGATGATGATGATGATGATAACTTTATTTAACGAGGGTAAAAACACTTTACAGTTAAAACTGATAAACTAGTGGCCCTCATTATACTATACATAAAATGTAATAAATAAAATGACTAATGACTAAAATACTAAAATAGAGTTTAACTTAAGAAATAGAGAAATGAAGCAGAATTATATGACTTTTGACTTCCACTAAACCTGAACCAAGCCGTATTGTTTAAGTGAGATGAGGCACCCAAGTTATTACTCACATCTTTCTGCGTCTGCTGTGCAAATGAGTGGCCAGTTGGTTCTTGACTGTCCCATTCCTTTTGAACTACTTCATATAAACGGCGTTCCAGCGATATTATTTCTCCAGCAGTCTTTGGGTTGTGCATCTGGATAAACATCTGGAGAAGGCAGACAAAATGTAATTAATCCATAACAAACGTCTAGAAATGAGGCCTTCTTTCAAAATGTTGGTACAGTTAAATTTAGAGCCACAAATCAATCAAGTGAATAGAATTTGTTTCAAAGTCATATTAGAGGTGAAGGTAAAATATGAGTCAAATAAAGCCTATGACATCATCGTAAAAGCTTCAAACGCAAACTGTTTGCAACAATTAGTTTCAGTTTCAGTTTATTTTTTTCACTTACTGTTGTTTTAACCGCCGGCCGGTTAGCTCAGTGGTAGAGCACCGGACTACCGTGCGGGAGGTCGCGGGTTCAAAATAAATACATATTAAACTACAAGAGATATTAAATAATCGATAAAAGAAAAGCATTAGGCGAGGATGCCCATATAGAAACCATTAAGGCTTATTCGGGTTACAAGCACCTCAAGAAAAATACGACGATAAAATGATAATTTAGGCGTGTCTTATTTAATTTGTAAGCATGTTTAGGTCAAAAAGCAAGAACACAAACAAAGAAACAAACAAACAAAATAAAGGGAAGTCAGTTCAGGAGGAAAGTTCTTAATTTAGACTTAAATTGAGAAAAACTGTTAGCATTCTGAATTACTGTATTGAAAGAATTAAACAATTTAGGTCCATGAAAGCGTATTGCAAACTGTCGGATATTTGTTCTACAAGAAAATAAGTAAAAGGCATTGGAGTTTCTAGTATTATAATGATGAATTTGATTAGTCAGCAAAAACATTTCATTGAATGCATCAGGAAGGAGGCCTTTCTTAAAAGAAAACATAAACTTGCCAATTTGAGATCGATAAATATCACTGAGTTTCAGAATTTTCAGCTGCTTAAATATTGGTTCAGTATGAGCATCGAATGCGCTTCTCGATATGATTAACAACTATAGAAAATTGTCGGACACACCCAGATCAGCCCCTGGTAACAGTTCGAATATGAGGTAAGAGCTGATAATCAATGGTACGGAACCAATCTGTACGCAGCACTCTTTGTAGCCAGTGACTGTCGATAATGGCTCCTAAAATGTTGAAGAAGTATCGACTCTTTGTTACTCTAATTCGAAATGATTTCAAATTAGATAGCTGATTGACTGATTTACATTTTTACTGCTTTAGCTGATTAACAAGAAGATAAACATAAAGGCACCTTAAAAGCATTCTGTAAAGCTTCATATATCCTGCTGGCCAGACCAAGGGAAGGATGAAACTCCAACATGTAGATATACTTCAGAGCAGGCCTATGGATTACACAGTGGAGATAAGATTAGCTGCCCCTGCATAGTTCGACATCTGATCGTCATCAGAGTATTATATATTTTCTTGGATTGTAAGATCTCCCCTCGACAAGGGGCGAAAAACTGTGCCATGGTGAGTATATCGCTCGGCGTTTTGTTGAAAATAAGCTAAGTTAAAACAGAGTTCCTTACCGACTTGTATTCACTGCTATGTGCTGCTGTGGAATTATGCGATGAGGAAGACCAAACAGAGCTGCAAACACAGCATAAAGCAAAGTTATAATCTTGTGGACACGTGCCCCAGCCAGGACGATGAGAACTTCAGGTAAAATTACAAATTATGTGAACACAGCTCTCGCAGGGCCATCAGGAAAGCGTTCATAACAGGGTTATTTTCTGGAACCAGAGCTTTAAAGTTTGTACAACAAGAGTCAAACCAAGGAGGTAAAAAATGTTTTCCTATCCGAAGCATGCTGTCAATTGCTTCGAGAGAAGAAATCTTCCGGTTGCCGACTAGCACGTCCAGAAAGTTAAGGGTCAAGGCACGATTAACATTTCCAAACCAAATCAAAGGTTAACGCTTTTTTCGACTCGTAAGATAATTTTACGAAAAGGTATTCTTCATAGTATCTTACCAAGGTTATCTTCTCTGCATACTTTTTGAATGTACTCCCGCTCGTCATCAATCTGAAAAGCGATACCATTATTTCTATTACTATCAACATCAACATCAACATCAACATCATCATCACCATCAACACCACGCTAGTCCGGTGCTCTACCACTGAGCTAACCGGTCGGCGATCATCATTATCATCTTCAGCATTGTCCTTGTCGCCATCATAACAATAATTATCGTCATCAACATGGTCTTCGTCAGACGTTGTCTACTTCTACATTGGGCCTCCGCCGGCAAATGAAGCCGCTTAATGTATCAACAAAAATACTTCCGCATACCTGTGCGTCAAGAACCGATTTTATGAAGTTGGAATGAAGTCGAAGGCAAACACACTCGGCTCGATAAATCTTCACAAAGTAGTCAGCAGTGAAGTCAAACCTTGGCCTTAAGTACATCACATTTATCATGATCTGAAACGAGGAGGAATGTTAACAACACATTTGACTTGAATGAAAGGGAGATGAATAGGAAAGCTATTCTAGGGTCCAGCTCGGTATGAGTTCCTGGGCCGGATTAACCCTAGGTAATCCTAATCCTAGCCGATCAACCCTAATCCAAGATTAAAAATTAACCAAGGAGTTTATTTCTCTATCCACCAACGTTGTTCAACGCTGATGTTGTGCAAAAGTTTAGATTAGAGGACGCCAATCCTGAAAAGCAAAAAGCAGCAAAAGAACCTTTATCTAAAAGTAAAAAACTGCAACCAAAGTTCACGCTAATCCTGGATTAAGTTAATCGGCTTTCGAACAACTCGACCCTGGTGGCTCAGAGCAAACACATCAGACCGGTATTTTGCATCAAAACATGCGCAATCTCATTGTTACTGAGCAGAAGCTCGTGAAGGGTTTGTTAGCAGAGTAAAACAAAAATGTTCCAATTTTTGGTTTTATCAAAAGAGCTGATGAATTGGCCACCGCAAGGATCATGAATTTCCCATTGTCGAAAGATGTGTACCGTACTAATTATTTTATGAGACAAATATACCAAACCTGTGCCAGCCTTTTCTTTTCTTGGGGATCAAAAACGTGATGATAAGCTTCTAGATAGCAATCAAGCAGCTTGAAAAATAGAAAAAAATAGAAATCCAGAAGTAAGGCAAGCAAGCCCTAACCCAAGACCAGTGACTCATTTTAAAACGGACTGTGTTTAAATAATTATAGCCTCTCGAGTTTTTAAGAATATATATTTTAGGGATAAATATTCCTTGCATTCGAGTGTGTCAGGACACAGTTTGTCACAGCCAGGCTATGTGTACCTGTCTCTTATTTTCCAAATATGCTGCTTCGTTTGTCCACAGATCCAGAAGAACTGCAAACCTATCCACTTGTTGATGTCCATAGGCAGCAAGGTCAACGTGATCTCCCTGAAACTAAGATCAGATAAAGATTACATACCATTAGCCTGAAATCTGACGAGGAACACTCCAAAAATTATTATGGTGTACAATTAACGTATTTCCTTCATAATTATTTCAGAGTCAAATGACCACAAATTGTTTTCTATGAACAACAAATAGAGGTCTCCTTATCAAACTTTTGGAAGGTGAAAGGAAGTCTATAAACGTTGTTGTGAGGACTCCAAAGAGGCTGCAACATTTGATTGACTGTGGTCTGCTAGAAAAATAATCTGAGTATCTCCACGCGTGGATAACAAGGAAGTGGAGCGTAACAAGCTGATCTATACAAATTAAAAGTATTGATATCATCCAAATCGTCAACATATTGCTACATAAAACATTCAAAGAATTTAAGCTGCTACGACTTCACACCAGTCTGCATTCAGTTTGGATATTGGAAAGTGAAGGGTGTTTTTATGTAATCGGAAAGGTGAAAAAGAAAAGTGCATAACAGATACCAACCCTGAGATTCTTTGGCAGTCTTAAGTCTTTGTCTTTCTCGATGAAATGTGTTGCCACTAACAAAAGTTCAGTTTCCAGTTCCCTAAAACAAAATAAGAATGAATACTTAAAACAATTGTCAATTTGAAGTTTTCTTTGCCGTCTGAACCTTGACTATATTCCTTGAAGAACTCATGCAGTATCCAATACCAGGTGGGTGTGGTTCCACAGGGAGTGAAAGAAGTGTGTGAACGCAAATCATTGACGTCCACATTCCTCTGCTCCTTGGGCGTAGTGTTCTTGCTTTGGAAATTCTTACGCTCTTCGGCGCTTGCTTCCACTGTTTTTCGATAACCTTCTGTCAATCCACGTAAAGTTTAGAGTACTTACTATAAGCACAAGTGCAAAATTTCTTGCAGATACATCACACTTACTTGAAGTCTGCCAGTGCCGAGTCATACAATACGTAGTATCCTCTTTGGTCCTGTATATGAACTCGGCCTTCTTCTGTTGTGAAGAAATCATCGTGATTTTCAACCTGGAATCAACAAAGATTAAGAGGCATGAATAGAGATCGTTATTCCAGATAATGATTGAAAAACAAAACCATCAATTCTTTTTTGTACAAAGGAGAAAGAAAGGTGGACCAGTTTTAATTTATACACTAATCTTTTCCTCGCACAATTTTCGTTAGATAATTAGTTTATCAATATTGATAAATCTTATCACGTGGCTGCATGTGAAAAATGACCTTGATGAAGTAAATACGTTTTGGTACTTTCCATCTCACCAACAGTCATGCGCTCAGCAGAAACAAAGAAATGCCTCTTCTCACAAAATACGTTCAAACTTTTACAAATACAAATGACTACCTTGAAGTTCTTTGCCCATTCTATTTACGTTTAGCACAACAAGACATGTTAACAAACCTCTGAAAATTCCATGAACTCTGATTGTTCAACTCTGCAACACGTAACGAAGAAGCAATTGACTTCAAAAGTGCCTTAAAATTTCGAGCCATAAAAACCTTTGACTTGCATGGTTAGACATTAATGTATGAATATAACACTCCATGGAATAAAGAGAGTTAGTTTCTAAAGAAACTGTGGTGCTGCGTCGGTAGGAGAGTCAAACAGCAAAATTTCGTTTATCAACGGAGTTGATAATTTAAATTGACCACCGTACAGGGATTCAAAAGGCTGACATTTCGAGCGTTAGCCCATCGTCAGAGCGATCGCGATCGCGATCCCTTTGACGAAGGGCTAACGCTCAAAACGTCAGCTTTTTGAATCCCTGTACGGTGGTCAATTTACATTATCAACTCCGCAGATAAACCAAATTTTCATGTAACAATCCACAGAACCAAACTAAGCAATCACTGCCTGTGGTAATAAAAAGCAGATGTAAAGTTCACAAGAGTCCTAACTAGCAAATTAATGTGAATGTGCATTATTGTTTATATATTAATTGTTTATGTGATGAACCTGTAATCAGCTGGTGTGTTGTGAATGTACTGATGTGATCCAACTCCAACAATGCCTCCCCCATGAAACACTTGCTGCCTAAAATGAGACAAAGTGGCAGTTACAGTACAATGTGTTGAAGAGGATTGGTTAGAAAGTGATGACGACACGATCCTAATACAACTGTGACACTCAATCCCACCTTACTTATCTAATTATCTATTAACGTTATCTAATTATGCAAATAAATTACTTTTTATGATCGCTCAACAGAATTTGGTGATTTCCTTGTATACAGCTGTACACTTGCCCAGACCAGGATCCCAGGTACTTTCGCCATAAGAACAAAAATCTCAATTCACAATAAAATGGCTTCTGTTGTTTACATTCTTAAGGCTTCACTTGTTTACTGTAGGATGTCAGTTTAACAAGTGTTAACATCTAATGTCCACAATTTGGCTCACAAACAACGGCATTATTCATCCCATAGCATGCCTCACTGTAGGCCACAAATACAGTGTATTGCACAACAATGCAACCAGATGAGGGTATTTAACCCTTGGTTTCGTAAACAGGTAAACAAACAGAGAAAGAAATACAATCAAGTGGTTAACCTACTTGGATGTCTTCTGTTTCCCTCCTTCCAAAGAAAGGCCACCATTATTGATGGTTAATGTTCTTTCAGTTGATCGGAAGTAGTTCAGGATACCAAGGCACTAAAAAGAAGAGAAACGAAAAAGGCAACAACCGGGAAACATGGCTTCAAATACTCCGTTTCCAGAGCCTAAAACAACAGAAGATGACAAACACGACATAGAGGTATACATCGACGATTTGATTGACTAAATTGTGTTTAGCAATATTGGTTCGATCCATCGAAAGAAACTGAGGCAGCAAAATGGACAAAGCCAGAGAAAGCGATGGTATTTCTCCGAGCCTCATTATTAAGAAGCTTTAGCAATGACGACGGCGACGGCAACGAAAATGTCATTTCAAAATCTAACTTCTCGTTTTTGTAACGCTTTCGCGATCATTCCAATTTTTTTAAACTTGGAAAATACTGGCGAATTACTCAGGGACTAAACTGTTATGAACGCCGTTAAAGTAAGGGAAAGGAAAGAAAACTTTACAGTCACACGCTCACGTTCTCGAGAAATCCTAAAATTTGGTCAATTCACGTTGTTGTTTTGCAGAGGACGGCAAAGAAATGTACCAAAATGTAAAACGCACGTGCAGAGCGATCGTTTTTGCTATTGTTTTGTGGCGTTCTTGTTGCCGTTGCCCTCCTCGTTGCTAAAGTTCCCTATTATCTTCTGCGGTCAGACTGGTCTATAAATACAGTTTAGGTCTATGCGAAGCTGATCAGACGAAACTTCACACGGTCATCAACGCCTTGAGAGAATATTATGGTGCCGGTATCGGAGTAACGGGACAAAGACAAAAATTCCTTCGCCTACTACAAAATGAAGACGAATCCGTCGCTCCCTGGGAAACACGAACGCGCAATAAAGCTTCACAATGAATGGTCGCATTTCCTTATCAGGACGTAGCAGCAAGCACGGCAGCTCGGTACAGAACACGATTCTGTGCTAATATCCCTGCATCCTTCATGGTATATCCAAGCCTCTCGCTGATACAATCTTCCATCTCCGTCTCGGTCTACCTCGAGATCTTTTGCCAGGTACTTGTCCTTCCAGAACGGCCTAATATGTCCTAGGAAATTTTTATTTCCATTTATATACGGAGTTTAGCAGCCATGCTTCTGGAACTTCAAGCTCATTTCTAATAGAGGCATTCGTCCTTCTCTGCGTCCTCGACACTCGCAAAATCTTTCTGTAACATTTGTGCTCAAACGCTCTCATGTATTTTGCGTCGCACTGTTTGATTACCCAGGACTCGCAGCTTCACAGTGCGAATATAAAAACTTCTCCGATGAGCTTATGAGAAATCAGTTCATCGCCGGTTTAACGTCTGAAACTCTCCGCCTCAAACTTATCGGGAAAGGCCACAGGCATCGAGACGCAGCACAAACAAATAAAGTTACACTGCGAGAAGTTGTGGAAGTCAGGTTGCCAAAAGCTTTGAGGCTACCACTTTCGCGAATCAGTTAATGAAAACCGCCCGGAGTACCCAGCTGGAGCAGGTAAACTTTACGATCAAATCAACACCCGTGAATAAACGTTCGGGTGAATAAACGTTCGGCGCCGGCAACGCCACTGTGTTTCTGTTGTCGCGGCAGCCATTATAGTCCTCGCCAACAACACTGCCCAGCGTTTGGTAGAAGATACAACAAGTGTGGGATTGTCGGTCATTTCGCTCGTGTTTGCAAAGGAGGAGCGAGACGACAAGAAAGACATCAACAATCAAATTTCGCTAATGATGACACAGGCGAAGAGGCAATCTGCATGTGTAAGAAAATTCTTCGCCCATTTACATCTGATTCACGGTGGGAAAACGGAAGTCGTTAAAGCACAGATCTACTCAGCGTTAACATGCAACAGCAAGCAACTTAGTCAGTTATTTCCAAATGTAAAGGTTTTGAAGACCAAAAGCAGAATTAATACGTGCGGAAGCCAAACTATGCTACCAGAAGGCCAAGTGACCCTATGCTGTGAAAGAAAGGACAAACTGTACACAACAGATTTCCTTGTGGTGGACGTACTAGGCAATAAACCACCACTTCTCTGTGGAAAGGACGCGCAGGCCTTGGAATATTTGAAGATTTATGCAGACGAAACAAATGCAGTCGAGGAAGAAGACTGGGAAACAAGGGAAAGCCAAACGCTTCCTTCCCCTCTCCCCTCGGTAAGCTAACGGAAGAGGACATGTTACAGCATTACTTCAATAGGGAAGATATTTGTTTACAAACATTGTTTTTGCTATTTAAATGTTCAAAACGTTAAACAAAAGAATTCTTTGTTTCACCAGCCAATAGCTCTCTGGTTGGCATATTAATAACAATAGGTGACGTCACTGATATCTTTGCTATATTTTTAAACCCAGTCGCCGAAAACCCCTTGGAAGCCCCATGCACATCGAGTTGGATCCCTCTGTCACCCCTGTGTACGCCCCAACACGCCGAGTTCCCGTGGCAAAATTTGACAGAGTCAAGGAGGAACTGAAAAGGCTTTGTGCTGAAGGGATTATAAGGCCTGTGACCCAACCTACCGATTGGCTATCTAACATGCTGATTAAAGAAAAACCGAACGGAAAACTTCACATCTGCATTGACCCAAGTCAGACCATCAATAAGGCGATCAGAAGACCCAAATACACGATACCGACAATAGAAGAGAAGCTTCCCCTACTGACAATAGCTCTTGGTGTATCTGAAGCATTTCACAAATATTATGGATGAAGAGTCTTACCCTACTTACAACGTTTCAGGGACCAAACGGCCGTTCTTGTTTTAACCGCATGCATTTGGTAACGCGTCGGGGCCGCAGCTTTGGAGAAGTGTAGCGAGCACGGTCTCCGACTCTCTGCAAAGAAGCTCCCGTTCAAATCCCCTTCTGTCACCTTCATGGGGCACAAGCTCACCGACAAAGGAGTGGAGCCCGATCCAACTAAAGTAGCCGCAGTCACAGGGATGCCAACCCCAACTGACAAAGCCGGAGTACAACGTTTCCTGGGAATGCGCCAATGGGAAAGAAGTCTCAACCATCAGGGGCACCCAACGACAAGTTTCGGTAGATATCTGTTCGGTGGAGGGTAGTTCGCCTAAGGCTTTCGGCGTCGATTAAAAAGTGCACTCGAATTTTCGTTAGTAAAACGTGGCCTAAAATATTCGTAATGTGGCAATCTTAACCCCTGAGGTTTTCGGAAAGGTCGTTATTGCTGTTTTTGGCAGTAAAAAACGTCAGCTAGCATTTTCGGAAAGAAAAAAAGGTTCCCTAGAAAGTTCATCTCAACTAGTATTTTCTCAAAGAAAGATTTTGTTCCCTAAAATTTTCGGGCAATTAACATTTCAGCTAGGGAATCCGAACAGATCAAAGTTTTCTAGCTAACCAAAACATCACTTCAAACAGACTTCAAACACCATAACGTACTCAAAAATGCCTTTCTACAACTTTTGGCTGGTTTGGCTCGTTGGGTGCCCCTGAACCATGGATGAACGGAGAGGTGGTCGGGAAATCAACACCGAGGTCTTGCCTGATGAATGGGACCAGTCCGACGCAATAATGTGCAGATCAGGGGCGCCAAACCACTGAGCCAGCTGACAGATACGCATGATACAATGATGGACTAGCTCGACTTCAGAAATCGAACAGGAAAGAGAACCATCCAACACTGAACCAACAGGAGAAACTATGCCCAGTCCACCTCGGATCGAATATGAAAGATCGCCGACAGCAGCAATAAGAATGTGGACCTGGACCACGCCGCTCGCACAGAGAGCGCAGACAACCTTAGAGATTTAAAGGCTACGTTATGTAGAGATTTTAAAGACTTACATGTATGAGCAACCAGCACTTTAAAATGAACTTTAGGATCTAAGAACCATGAACAGTGAGATGTTGTAGAGTATTATTGTCAGACAACTTTTCAAATGGGAAAAGGTGTTACACGATCATGTAATCGGCACGTGCACCACACTAGCACGCAATCAACTCATAAGCACTTTTATCGCACCTAACACATAGTCACGCAGTTTTGGACATGCAACGGAGTGGTTAACACCAGGAAATCAAATGCCTAGTAGATTCTGACAGTATACGGCCAGCAACAAACATTCAAAAGATGGCTACAGACGTGTTTAATGATGTGACATACTTGGAGTGGCCACTGATCCTCAACTGCTGGCTTCATTGCCTACATGTAAGTCTGACAGCAGATTCCGGCACATTTCTTACCGATCTCTGTAGGTCCCTAAGCCTAAGGTGCCGGAGCAGTAAAAAGGACATGTAGGCCCCTTGCAGTTTACTGGCCTGTGTCTTGGCATCTTCATCATCCAAACCTAACAACTCAACAGCAGTAACCAGATCAAACTCTCCAGTGGTGTTGGTACTTCCACCCATGTCATCTTCACTGATCTTGGTGTCAAAATCAAGAACATCATCTTTGGAACTCAAGCTACACATGAAATGAACAGAACAACAAGTTAGAGGCATCTGTGAGTAATGGAGAACAAGTGAATACACTGTATACTGTCATTCTTGAAATGTGCTGGGATTGCTTACATAATCAGTTACCTTACAGAGGCATAGCTGAAAATACGTTTCCAAACTGCAGCTGTGTCATTCTGAGTGCGAAAAGTTGTTACAGAGGCGGAGTGGGGTTTGGGTGGCTCCAAGATTGCCTTTGCATGTTCTTTCAATGACGACAGCACTCTCTGAAGAATTAAAAGCAAAGCATTTTAATTGTATAACATCCTTTGGCAGGCTCTTCATTTTTGTTTTCTGTCTTTTGAGCAGACTAAGCTCCACACAAGTTTCAATGTCAAAGCTTGAAATGCTATTGATGGTTAAGATGGGTTAATAAATAACTCAAAACAGTAACTCACTTGACTATCTTGAACATGAAGAAACCGTGAATGGGCTCTTAGTAACTGAAATTAACACACACAAATAATTAATTCTGGCTGTTTTTTAACTACTATAATGAATACTAAGAGGCTGCTAAATATTTTACTCATAAATTAAGGTAATGTTAGGAAATTCATACCTCATCAATATTTCCATTCTGTTTAAGTCTAGTCATAGCTTTTACTTGAATCGATGTCTGTTCTGGCCTAAATAAAAGGAAGTGTAGACTATGAACCCAGGAAAAGCAAATTACATGGCCAGACTGAGTCGCTTTGGTCACTGGGGCTCGGATTTTTTTTCCGAGTTCCCATTTGATGCACAATATCTTTAACTTCTCTTATATTTACTCGCTTTGGTGGTTGGTTGGTTGCATCTTTGATATGCCTTAATGTGACTGCGTGATGCAGTTAGCGAGGTGCTATCGCCGATATGCCTTAACGTGACTGCGCGATGCAGTTATGAGTCATATATGGTCGTTTAAAATTTGACTATGTAACTGCGTGATGCAGTTCTAGTCAATACCCACATTTCACCCTTGCTCACCATAGAGTCTCCAGTAGCTCAGTGGTTAGAGCATCCGACTAGATCACGGAGGGTCGTGGGTTCAAATCCCATCTGGGGCTCGGATTTTTTTCCGAGTTCCCATTTGATGCACAATATCTTTAACAGGAAAATAAGAAACCTTAAAGAATTGAATGAAATCCAGTTGGACCATTGTTTAAATGTGTGCAAGGCTCCTTCACTCCTTATTTTAGAATCTCCAAATTCCTTAAAAAGACAAAAAGAAAATACACTGTACAACAAAGCAGTTAATCTCAAATAAACATCCATACTTAGATAAAAACTCACCAAACTAGTTCTGATCTAGAAGATGACGTCAAAAAATGGGGGAAGTGTCAAAAGCATTACGTGTAGTTCAAAGTTTTCTCGTTCAACTATTTCATCAGTGTCATAATTATACAAAGTACATGACACGATAACACTGAAGCAATCAAACCAGATTTGAAGAAGCATCAGTTACTGAAGTAAATAATGGCCAAGACGTTTCAATTTCCAGACTCACCTCAATTGAAGCATCATAAATTGGGAAAGTTCTCATTTGTTCTTGTTTGGAAAACACTTTCTTGAACCTTCTTGTCACCATAGTAAAGAGATCCATTTCATCTGCATGTGTATTTATCTGATTAATGTCCTGCAAGTAAAGTTTGAATCAGTGACTTCAACTGTCCACATGCAAGGAATGACTTAATCAATTTATACTCAGTCTGTGGACTACTCTTGCAAGCTTTATGTTTTTTTGATTAAGCATATGTTACTTAACAAAGAAAGATGATGATTATTTCTAGACTTGTGACAATAAAATGCACTGATAAGTTGCAGTGCTTGTTTAATACTTTTAGATCTTGCAGCCTTGTCCCATTGTCGCTTTCAGGGAATCACTGCTATAAGCAGCTCACAACTTCACCAAGTGTTTTGGTCTCCACTGTACTGAAAGAAACCCCATTGTTTAGTGCTTCTTGTTCCTGTTGTTTCTTTTTCTTTCAATTTTCTTCTTTTTGTCTGTTTCTTTTGCGTGGGCCGTGTCTGATTTATGTGCACTGTTATGTTTCAATGTCTCTTACCATCTCCACAGCATAACAAGTCATCAAAAATTCCAGCATTGCCTTTGTTGCTGCCAAAGAAGTCTTGTGCAATGGTAACTTCAGGTTGATCTCATCAGAAGCCAGACCACCACCTGAAGCAGCAGCAGCTGCAGCAATGGAAGGATTTGTTCCTGATACCAGCTGATAAGGTGACAGACTGAGGGGGGGAGGGGGTGGGAGGTCAGCGTCAGGTACAGTAGTTGGCCTCAGCACATGAAGATGTGCAGTTATGGCTACTTGACTAAGAATCTTTTTCAGCTGACCCCGTGCTTTGGACGGTGGGCCCATTGACATTTTGCGTTCTTGCTCTGCAGGTTTTTCTTCCTTCTCGGTGATTTGTGGCTGAACACTGTTCTTATGTGTAGAGGGGAGCCATTCAATTGTCTGCAAAAATATTAAATGCAGTTACAATGAAGTAACAACAAAAGGAAATGATGGTGCAACAAATACACTACACACTGCTGTTGGGCTGTTTACTCTTGCAGCCCCCATCCCTCTCCAATATCTCTGACTGGGACAAACAGCACCATTACAATTTTTGTACCATGCACCATATAGACCAGGTAGTGCCGTACGTGTTGAGTGAGGGAATGTGTCAATTTCATTACATTTATCCATACTATATATTCATAAACAACATCTAGTTAGTCTGCATGATTACAAAATTGATATACAGCTGTAGACACATGTGATGTTGATTCAGTTGAACCAGGTGTTTGATAGACTTGACAGCAACCTGAAAAAACAGACACGTAAAATTTCACAGCCGCATGAGACCATAAAATATGGTTTCCATTAGCCAAAGAACAGCTTTAGTCAGCGTTTTGTTAGGTTACTTCAGTCTCTGATTGAATTAATAAAAATAATGTGCGTTGTTTGCTTCAGGTAAATGTACCTCACAATCAGAACTCTCAGAGGCACAGTTTTCAGGTACCTTGAGATCAGGGTCCTCACAAGCAAGGTAAGTAAGGTGAATGAATGAATGATAACTTTATTTAAACATGGTGAAAATATCAGTTTGACATAGAAAGTAATTATATAAAAAAATAATCTTATACAACTGTTTTACATATTTGCCATGTGGGAGTACTGTTCTAAAAACAATCTGTGAATTTTTCTCTTGAAGAGACCCAAGGAATTTGCTGTACGCAGTTCCTCAGGAAGATTGTTCCAAAAAAGAGCGCCACTGTAACTAAAGCTACACTTCAGGTAGTCAGTTCCAGGTTTTGGAAGGGATAGTTTACCCTTGGCATCGCGAAGATCATAATTCGAAATTCTTGGCTCAAGCATATTGCAGAGATAGCCTGGGATGAGTTTATTAGTGCACTTGTACATTAAGTTTGCCTTTTGTTTTGCCCTTCTAATTGATAATTGAAGGGCTCAGTGGAAGAAGGGCATAAGCGACGATTTTGGTCATTTTACTGACGTCCTCCAAATGAGCTGAAGTTTTGCATGTGGCCTTTGATACATTAGAAAAACATTGCCCTATATTCTTTTCGCTTTTTTTACGCTCAGTTTTCGAGAAAACGCGGACCAAAATACGCATTCTACGCGTCACTTAGCACAGTCTTCCACCAAGCCCTTCTTATGAAAACCAAGCGCCAAATGTTCGTAATTGGCTTAAGACAACACGGAACGTCTCTGCTCAATAAGCCATAATGTGCTATATGACTTTTTGACTCATAAACAGCACACAAGGTGCCCAGCTGACTTGGAAATATGCCGGGTCTACTTGTTTTCTTGAATGCGGCACTTACTACAGGTGTTACTACCCGTGTTTTGCTTAATCGTAGTGCTCAACAAGCTTGCTTGGCTCAGAAACAGTCCACAACATTCTTGGTTGACTTAAAACAGCACACAGAAGCCTTGGTTAACCTTACGTCAGCACGCAAAGAGTTTGTCTGACTTGAAAACAGCATTCAAGGGGTTGGCGCTAACGTTAATTAAGTTAGACTTAACAGCGTTATTTGCATGTTCTGAAATTGAATCGTTAATGTCCTGTCATGCGTCACACAACTTGAAATACATTTTGCTGTTTATCTCGCGTGAAAATACTTCTTGCTGACGTTTAGCTCGCATGAAAATGCTCTTTGGTGATGTTTACAAGCCTCCACGGAAGCTAAATAACCGAGGTCAACGCGGCAAAGTGATTTATGTGTTGATATTCGCCAGCATGTTTTAACCGGTTTACAAAACACCACACGATAACGAATGCATTTTCGCTTTTGGTATTTGCCACACGCGTCAACTTTTCCTTGCATTAAATTCAGGATACTCGTCGTAAACGGACGGACTTTTCATCTTGCCGGTTTCCCTGTCTTCAATGATTTCTCCGTAATGTTTCCGAAGTGAAAATAATCTATAGTACGCGTAGTCTGAGCGGATTTAATCCCGTTACGTCACCCGCGGGAACTTTTCACTGTGACAGCGCCCTCTGTGGCCGCAATGAATTGTGGGAGAAAACTATGGCCTCCAAGCGCGGACAACTCTCATCAAACATCGGAGATTTTCAGCCTAAAGTCACCCCAAAAACACCTCTCGTTTTCCGAACTTTTAGCACGGTAACCTTTGACAGACGGTCCGAGACTAGCAACGGAGGGCCGCTTTTAAGACGAGAGTTGCTTTCAGACTTTTTATCGCCTGGCCCCTTAATCTGTACTCCAAAACAGAGGGATTTCATGATTTGGAAAGCACAGAGGAAACTTCTTTGGATTCTTTCAGAGAAGCTAGTGGCTTGCGGGTAATTCAAGACTTCATGATGTCTTTTTTACCACCAGGCGAGCAGGCAAACACTCGGGCGTAATGCGATTAAATGGAACTCTGTACCGTCGAGCTGACCTCAACCGCGTAAGTTTCGTATCAGTGAATCGATGTTTTAACCGCTAAACGTATAGTCTACGTCACACTATCAAACAATAAGTCCCTGCCAATCATTTCATGTCCAGTTTCAGTAATCCAAGCAGGAAAAACTGTGCTAAGTGGCGCGTAGAATGCGTATTTTGGTCCGCGTTTTCTTGAAAACTGAGCGTAAAAAAAGCGAAAAGAATATAGGGCAATGTTTTTCTAATGTATCAAAGGCCACATGCAAAACTTCAGCTCATTTGGAGGACGTCAGCAATATGACCAAAATCGTCACTTATGCCCTTCTTCCACTGAGCCCTTCAATTTGTCCCAACCGAGGGAATTAAAAAGATATCCAGAGTTGATGTCACAGGTTGATTTTGTAATAACTCTGGCAGCTCGATTTTGTAGTTTTTGAAGTTTATCACTCAGATGTTGCGACATTAGCCATCCCAAACAACACTGCAATAGTCAAAGTGTGGGTCAATGAGACCTTTGTATATTTTTACTGCAGTGTGCATGGAAATAAATGGTCTGATTCGCTTACAGGTGTAAGTCCACCGATACTGGAAGAGACTTTTTTCGAAATGTTGTGTATGTGGTTCTTCCACGAGAAATTTTCATCAATGTTAAGCCCTAAAGATTCACAATAATTGGTTTGGTTTATTTGGATGCCGTCAACAATAATGTTGATTGCATTGTCATTCAGAGATTGTAATTTTTGCCTCGAGCTAATAATCATAAACTCTGTTTTGGCGACATTGAGGCTCAACTTGTTAGCTTTAAGCCAGAGATCTATATGTTTCAGTTCATTATTGATCTGAGTCTCAAGATAAGCTAAGCTAGATGAAGAAAAGTTAACTTTAGTGTCGTCAGCATACATTCTAGGAGATCCAATGTTCAAGCAATTTGGTAGGTCATTTATGTAGAGCAGAAAGAGAAGGGGGTCAATAATTTTTATTGACCCTTGAGGTACTCCACGGTTTAGTGGACTTGCACTAGATAGGTGATTGTTTACATTGCATCTTTGTACACAGTTGATGAGGGACGTGTACGCTGTACATGTACATTCTCAGGGTGCTTCATAATAAGGGGTCTTACAGGCATATGTTGTAGTTCAATTTTATCCTTGGTTCAATTTTTATTTTCTTTTGTTCTTGTGTATGGTAATGTATGATAATGGGTACAAAACAAAGGAAAATAAAAATTGAACCAAGGATAAAATTGTGCCACAACACATATGCTTTAGGTGCATCATGATGAGGGGCCTCACAGGCACATACCTTGAATGCTCCTACACTGTAAGTTAAACAAAAGGAAGAAAACTATTACACCTTAATACACCAACTCACCCTGACAAATGCATTTATTCTCTTAACTGAATGAAGCATGCATATAAACCACCGAGTGTAGATCAGTAAATCCTCAATTGTAACTACACTCATTGCTGAATCACTGCCAGCCAGAGTGGCCTCACATGCCACAGCTAATCGTCTGGCTCGCTGAAGACAGTCATGATACTCTTCCATGATATAACTGAGGATCAAACAGAACATTTAAAAAAAGATAAGCAGATTCAAAAAGCACATCCAACTATAATGGTCAGCAAATGTCTATGAAATGGAGCCAAATGGGACACAAGGACAACAGGTGAGTGAATAATAACTAATTTATTACCATAGAGAAGGACTATGCACTTTACTAAACCATGTTACAAAACAGTCATCATAATAATTATAAATGTTATTATGAATATCTGTTCAATGTGATAAAGCAATACACTGTAATTGCCTGGAAGTGAATTGAAAGGGTTTGGTTGGAAGACATACTGTACAATGTACATCCACCCAACTCACCAATTTTCACCCATGCATAACTCAGCCCTGTCAAAATGAGCCAGTAGCTGGTAAATTTGCCACCTACAGTCAGTTATTTGTCCCTTACTTTACACTTGGACTTTACTGGGAGTTCGCTAACAGGTCAGAGTCACTGGCAGTTGCTGCCTAACACTCCAGCTACAGAACATAATTAATGGGCTGATAGTTGAAAAACAAACATTTCTTGCTGGACAGCTTATCAACATGTACCCCAGCAGATGCTGGATACATGATTAGGTTGGCATTGAGCAGTGTGTAGGCCACAAGGTGATTTTCCATCACTGGGCCCAAAACCTTCACATTCCATGCGCTGATTCCAAATCTGATGCCATAACTACATTACATTTGTACCTTAACATCACATCTTTACATTGTAATGCTCCAAAATAAAAGAGAAATAATGAGTGTTCGTATTTTGTCTCTGTTAATATGCATGAAGTTTCCAGGCATCTCTACACTCACATGCAAATTATCATCTCACCTGAGTCTCTTCTGGTACACAGGGAAAAGGTTTTCAATGGCTTTGGTGTGTTCACAGAATCGTGCCCAACGCAACATGTGCATGTGTTTACACTGAACTAAATGTTCTATCCTATCCACAAAAAACTGCAAAAACAAATTTGTTTTCATTAATTGATCAAGATCTGAACTGAATTGTAAACACAGTATAACCCAAGGTGGATCACTGAACATGAGTTCAGGCTGGCACCAACTATAATAATATCACTTAATCTCTACTGCATAAGCTTCTCCTGCTGGTTCTCTCTGTGATTTTGATATAAGACTTCATTTTACTAGGTACAGCTTGTCTGAGCCACCATTTACTAATGAGTGGCCTACACCCAATATCACCTAAATGGTAAACCCTCACTTGGTTCTGGTCCTTAACTTCCCAACCATAACAAGATTGGACCTCAGCCTGCTGATCACATCAATGTTCCTACCACTAATAGTCCATCTGATGAGATTCCCTCAGGAGAGCCCCTTGTTAGCTACCTTATTAAGCCCCTTGGACAAAGCAAAATGAGCACCTTAACATTGACTGAAGGCAGAGTATTGTAATTATTAAAGGTTTTAATCTCACTGTGCCAGAAGTAATCAAAATGTTTAAAAAGAAAATTAGCTACAATGCATCAATCAAATACCTGATGAAGCAGCAAAGGGATGCTTTTTCCAGTGTATTCCACTTGACAACAACTTAACATTTCTTCATGCATCACATCTGACTGTATGATCAAAGGTTGAGCTTCCCGTACCTGTAGAGCAATAATAATTATTATAATTAATAATGAAGATGTTTGATTATGTTGAGTTTGGATTGTGTGCTTCTAATTATGTGCATGAAGTGCCTGTCAACTATCATGGAGAAGTGAAGTGTGTGACTTCCTGTATAAAGAGAAACCTAGTAGACATAGATGGATTTGAAACTGCTTTAGAAGTTTTGGAACTCATGGTTATTTTCAGGCCTACCTGTAGACTCTTTCCAATGGCCAACGTTCTTTCCCTCTTGAAATGATCAACATCTTTTGGCAGAGGGACAGACCTTGGGTATGAGAAGGAAATTAAAACATGTCACTAACCTGATTACTTGAGCTATTTAATCTGACAATTCTGAGTGACTACACCATGTGAGATCTTCATGATGAATGATGGGAGGAGCCATACTGCACATGCTGGTATCAGACAAGCTTCAGGTATAATTATAACCACAGGCTCTTTGGCTCCCCTTTACTATACATTTATATTTCTAACATCTGTCTGATTTCTTATGCCATGTAAGTGTTGCAGCTAAAAATTAAATTCAGGTAAAACATTTTTAACCTAATTAAGTTGAATCTCAAATCCCTTTGTCTCCTAGACAAAGGAAATTGCTTTTCAACCCACATTTAGGTTAAAAATTTTTGCACCTGAATTCAATTTTTACCTGCAACATATGCACGGTACAGATTGTACATTTATTATCAGTGGCAACTTGTATCAGCTTTATTCATCTTTATTTTAATTCACACAGATTTTCAAAACCTTTTTGGTTCACTCTTGCACACTTTCAAGATTCAAAATGAAAAATGATCATCATGGTAATTTCTTTTAAGACTGTTTCCTTGCAATGCTTCATAACTTTTAATTTTCTGAAAAGCAAAACATAATTTCCAGTTGCTGATATACAGGCATCTCATATCCCTCAGTAAGTAAATTGAAAGAAGTTTTTGGAATAGTTTTCAGTATCATCAGAAACCCATAAGGGTTGAAACGTGCAACGCACGTTCAGTCAGCTTCTGAATATTCAGTGCTAAGTACCATATTTGGAAACCTCTCGCTCCAGTCTTTGCCGCAAGTAAAGGCAGCGCAGTCAACAATGTAACATTTATGTTGCAAATTAAGGTTTCTGCCAGCTGTTCTTAATAACCTTTTGCACCTCCTCAAAATCTCCATCTCCGTTTTTCCTCCGAGTGTTTCACCAAACTTTTTCACTCTATTTTTGGACAGCTTTTTTGGACTTTTCTGGTTTCCTTTTCGTCTCACCGACTTGTCCACCATTTTTAAATTTGCATGGGAACATTGGTGCTATTGTGTCATGGTGTTCCTACGAACTGATTGGTTGAATGTTTCTCTCTTGATGTTCCAAATATGGTAGTTAGCAAATTGAATATTTGGAAGCTTGTTTCCAAGCACACAAAGGGCAGTTACACGTTTTTACTTACAACCCTTATGGGTTTCTGATATCATACAGCTGTAGCTCTCAGTTTTTGACACCAATGTGCACAATTATTCAGCGCTCAAACCAGTTGAGAATCAGTCGACTTAGAACTTAGAATAAGTACTCCCATGAGCTAGAGATTCCTCTAATACTGGGAGGGACTGGTCAACGGTTTAGAGCCTGTGGAGGAGAGGGGGCACCTTTAGTGATATAATGGCAGGCAAAGCAGAATTCAGCCGATGTTTGCAGAAATTGTTTATTTGTTCCCCAACAGTTACATAGCTAATTCTTGGATGGCCAACAAACTTTGGTACAACAGAAGTTTCCGTTCAAACAATAATGTGGGAAGATTGTTCAGTGGAAAGGTGTAACGAGAGATTTTACAAATTTTAGAGTTCTATCGCAACTTATACAATTTGGATAATCTTGACTTGCAGTAAGTCTTAACAAGACGAGAACTTATGAATAATACTGTAAGCTGAAAAGCTCAAGTGGGAGTGATAATTGAAAAGACCTCGACAATAATTATAAATTAACTCTTTTGCAATCCTAGTTGTGTAACGTACGGATAGATCATAGAGGGTCAATACTACTAATACTTTATTTACCCACGTGTCACCTAGGAGCTGAAAGCTCGTTTAAACGTGAACGTGAAACTAATTACAAATAGTAAACTAATAAGAAGTAATGACAAAAGATAAAGATATTGATAAGCTATATATTATCTAATTTACATGTATCTAATTTATTTCAATTCATTTCCAATATTTAAGTTTCCGAATCTTTCAGCAATTGCAAACTGTAATCATTGAATAATTAAAAAGCTTAGTACTTATCGCTCACCCAAATGCCTTTGACGCTGACGAGGAGCTCAAGAAGTTTCCCTCCTCAACTTCATTCTGTAACTCTTTCAAGTCTTTCTTCAAATCTTCTTCCAGGGATCGCACTTTCTCTGAAGAAGACACTTCATAAATTCCCTCCATTTCCTTTTACAAACATTCGAAAGGGCTTGGCTTCGATCATGAGTTCCAAAAGTCAATTATTTCAACTTCGTTTCTTCGACCCTTTTCTTTGTTTTGAGCGCCATATTCGAATTTGCCTGGTAACCAACTAGACTCGTTTTGAAGTTGATAACTTTTCGGAAGTTAAATAAACCGGAAATAATCTTCCATTCAGTACCAGTCTTCTACTCAATTACAAATCCAAGATGGACACCTAGGGGGTAGTATCAAGGTGAGTTACTTTGAATTTACTTTCAAATCGCAGCAGACTCCATTCAATCATTATTTTAGGTGAAAATATGTTGCCTATGTATGGCAAAGTTTCGCGTTTGCTTTTTATCTGAGACTTTATATGTCCCTTTATAAGTTTACCTGAGACCTCGCTCGCTTGCGAAGCTCTTTTGAGGTCGTCAGTTCGATTCGTAGTAGCTGCAACGCAATTTTTCATCATTCCACCCAAATATTTTTTTAAACGTTAATTTCTAACTGATTTTGTTGCTGAAAGTTTATCTCAGTTTTAAGCAAAGTATGCTTGAAATATTTCCACATAAATGAAAGTAAACTTATAGCTAGTGCAAACGGCGGTGTCCGGTCACTTCGTTTCAATTTCAGATCGTTCCACATAGTCAGGTCACGTCGTTCACAATAAAAGTCAGATCGTTCCACGATATAGCCAGATCGTTCCACACTTTTATAGTCAGATCTATGATGTTATTTCTTTTTAGTCTTCGTATTGAAGACAACCTGGGACTGGGTGCTATCAAAATTCAAAATGGCGGTCTTTCGAAACGGATAAAGTTATCAATAAATTCATTATAGGTAATCAACTGCATTTATATTTAACAAATACACTTGGAAGTATATAATTGTTACAGGGGTGGGGTGGTTTCATCATAATCAAACCAGGCCTTAGGGTGGGGGGGGGGGGAGGGGGATGGGGGCTACCCATGGGAAATTGACTGAGTGGGCCTTCTCCTGGGTAGGGATTTTGACATTTACGCATTGCCCCAGAGTCAGGAATTTGACATGGACGCCATCTTGGAAGACCGAGACAAACTGGACTATGATAGAAAAAGTTACCCCAGGGGTGGGAAATTGACATTCAGTAGGTGCCTGGGGGTGGGGAATTTAACTCTTGGCTTCCATGAAAATGTCACATTCCCCTGGGTCTGTCCCCCCCCCCCCCCCCACCCTGGGGCTTAACATTGATAGGTGCATGGCCTGCTACCTGATCCTATTATAGTATTGATAAGTTACAATGTTTTTTTATGTTTTATTTTCTTAGTATCATTTGAAGATACAATGTTTTTTTTATGTTTTATTTTCTTAGTATCATTTTAAGATACTCAGCTTGTAATGTCACTACCCAATGGTGTAGATGATTTGCCATCTGAAGTGGACCTGGCTCAGCTTAAAGAGGAACTATCCAAACACGGAGTGGTAATATGCCCTACACATGGCTGTGATCAAGACTTCAGATCTCTTTGGGGGTTGAAATATCACCTGAAACAGACTAACCATGAAACTACACCAGAAAGGAAGTTTAAGTGTGAACAATGCAACATGTCATTTCAGTCACGGGTTACTTTGCGACAACACAGGACAACTGAGCATGGAGACAGTGAGAGTGGAAGTCCATTGTCAAGTCCCTGGTAAGCTGGCAATACAGTACATGTACTCTTATATGTGCCATTGTTACCAGTAAGGACACAAGTCAGTTGCCATTTTAGTTCATTACAGACTTTTATGATGCAACAAGAACATTTTCTACTTTCTGTGTTATACCTGCAAACTGGCTGGTGAGATTGTCCTCACAAAAGCTAAGTGTATAGACACAATAAACTTGACTTGACTTGTCTTGAATTGTTAGTTTGTTTCTTTTTCACATCCATACTCCCAGAACAATTTCTACCTACATGTACAATAATTATATTAGCCAGTGAGATTACAAGTCAGCACACATCATCTGGTCAAGCCATAAGATAAGATAAGAACTTAATTTAATTAAGTGTCATAAATACTTTTGCATGACTGGGGATAATAAAATACTAGTTACTTAACTCCATAAGAAAAGAAAATAATTAAAAATAAAAGTTGAATAAAAATACAAGCTGAGTGATAGAGAAAACTTTAAGAGAAAATTTTAAGCTATGATGTGCAAGAGGCAGTCCACTCCAAATTCTTTACTCATTCATAAGTCTTGATGGATCTATAACTGTGTTATCCTGGTTTTAAACTTCTTAAGACTGCTTACAGTTCTCACATCTTTTGGTAGTCGACTCCATAGCAGAGGTCCGAGATAGTTGATACAGTGCTTTCCATAAGTTACTGTGTTAAATCAGAGTATGACAAACTCAAAATTTCTTAAGTTTTATAGACAGGTACCTTCGTTAACAAGGTCTGATATGTATGTAGGACAGATACCAGCTTTTAACCTTAAACATAAGAATGGCTGTCTTGAAGTCTACAATTATACAAGGTTGGCATTACCTCAATTTACTTAAATGTTCTGCATACAGGTTCTTATACTGTCAAAAACTCTCCTTTCTTGAATTTGTTCCAATTTATGTTTGTCTGATGCTCTTAGGAGTGCCATACAAGCACACAGTAGATTAAATGAGGCATTATGCTAGATTTGAAATATTGATAGCTTAGTGCTTTCTTTGGAATAAAATTATTTAGTCTTAAGAGGACACCGGTCTTTTGATTAGATTTTAGGGTTATATTTTTGACATGTTCACTGAAGGTGAGTTTGTCGTGAAAGATGATACCTAAAAGTTTGAATTTAGTTTTGAATTTTATTTTGCAGCTCAAAATTTGAAGCCTCATTTCACTTTGAAGCTGGTGATGCATCCTGTAGAGGAGTAAAGTCAAATCAGGATTTGTTATCCAATGAACCTGACGTGAACACTTCTAATGGACAGGTAGAGGGTTTGCCATTTGGTAGCAGACATTCTGGATTACAGGCATCAACTAGTGCATGTGATGGAAAGGACAACACTGAATGTACAGGTGCTCCTAAGAGGAAAAGAGGACGACCAAAGAAAAGAGTAAAAAATGCCAGTGCCGATGGAGAAAGTGCTGATAATTCATCTTGTGAAAATCCCCACCTGGATGCTTCATGTTTTAGTCAAGCTGTTTCAGTTACTAAGACTTCATCTTCATCTAAGAGTAAAATAAAAACCTCAACTGATGCTGTCACCCCAAGGAGAGCTTCTACAAGAGTGAAAACACGTAGAAAAAGTTTCTATGAGGAAATATTGGAAAATGAATCACTACTCAACACTTCAAGAAAGAGAATGTTGAAGGGAGAGACTGATAGTGCTAAGGAAAGTAATAAAGGAAGTGAAATGGGTGCTTTCAAGGCTCCAAAGAAAAGAGGGAGAAAGCCAAAACGAACTACACCTGAAAATGATGTGAACCTTGAAACCCCTGCTAAGAGGAAAAGGGGAAGGAAAAGGAAAGATGTTAACATTGCAGATGATATTGATACAAGTAATGATGACCAATGTGATACAAACGAGGAAAGGGAGGGTACCGATAACAAAGGGAGCAACGGTGATGATGAGAATGGGAGGAGTTGTCTCAAACCAAGAAAGAAAGGGAGAAAAAGTCAACAAGGTAAAACTGAAGGTATGAAATTATCACCCCTGTAGACATATTGTATACTGTCTCTTCAGCTTCTCAATGCATTAGTAACAGTTCAGCTGGGTCAAGAAACTGGTCTAATCCTTATATCTTAGTCACTTGTTTTTTGGGGGGTGGGGGGAATGCAGGACTGCAAACTATACATCTTGAGGTTCTTTCTTTTGTTTATCAGTGGTCTCATAAAATAACTCCCTCCTGTTTTACTGATTACTCTAAGCCAATATCTTCTGTTCATTCATATTATACATGTCAATCATTGAATGGGAACCTGTTTGTAAACCCAGTTCAAACAACTCAATATGGTATTTGTTCCCTTTGTTACAATGGACTACCACACTCTGGAATTCGACCATTACCAATTAATGTTAAACAAATCACTCCCTTTTTTAGATTTCATCAAAATATAAAGAATTCTAGGATTGATCAGGTTATAATAGTGTTATTAATTGAAGGGCTGAGAGCATAAACTGCCTATGTGTAATTTTAGGTCGTTTTTCGATTTTCCTCTGAAATGAAACAAATTTTTGCATGTGACTTGCAAGCAATTCGATTCAAAAACATTGTCCGCTATTTTTATTCCCTGATTTTTGTTTCATTTCTGAGCAAAATCGAAAAATGACCTAAAATCACACATAGGCAGTTTATGCTCTAAGCCCTTCAGTTCTTTAATAGTTTGTCTAAATATATTTCATTCTTAGTAGTTAGTATGAAAGTAATACTTTTTTACCTAAATTGTTATTAATAATGTATTCCCTTTGTTTGAATTATTTGTTTTGGGACACCCACTCGGTTAGTTCCTAGAACTATTTGGGTGCCCGGCATACACAACTAACATAGTATTTAAATATTCTTTTCCTCCTCTCCTTCTTCATTTCTTAGATATCCTTAGTAACAATGAATTGTAAATTATTTTAGTGTCTTTTTTTGTTCTCTTATTGTACTGCATTCCTTATATTGATGTTTGTAACCAGGGGGGGGAAAGCAACTTCCCATACATTCTCTTAAATGAAATGCAAACGATGTTCTCACAACTTGCAAAGCAATCATGGAGGTAGCAGTCAGCGGATTTGTGTACTGCGCACGAGCAGAGTTTGTAATCCTTAAGTGGAAACAAAACAAGAAACATGGCGGCTGATGCGAGGGAAATGCAGTAGCTTCTTTTTAGTTTATTCAACGATTTTTTTTTTATTTCGAAGCCCTTCAATTTGGAAAATTTACTTCTTCGCGGACGTCGTTTTTAATGCACAGTAGTTTCTCCGAGATCAAGGTAAGGCAACATTTTGTAAATGTATATTTCTTCGCATTAAAAAAGCCTCTTGAACTAGAAAGCTTATTGGCTTGGTAGTAAAACAGGGTGGTGAGCAAACAGTAATTATCCCCGCTGTATAACTCGCAATTTTTCAAGTTCCACTAATTTTTTTGTCTTTGTAAAATGTCAATCGGGCGTTCAATTTATGATATTTCTAGTAGAAACACTTACTCAGAGACATTTGTTTGTGCTATTTGATAACTAAACCTATGTTTTACATTGTAGTTTTTTCAGCCAGCATTTATTACCACCTATAAAAACGAATACTTTCGCGAAAACAGAATTTTGTGCAAACCTGCTTTCACTGAGTGTTATACTGCGAGGCATTTAAAATTGTATTGTGTTGCCTACCAATCCCACTCTCTTACTAAAGGAAGAGTTCTTTTGCTTGTTTGTTTTGTTTTGTTTAATTTAAAATTTCAACTTCAAAATGCATTTCTTTTCTTTGAGGATTTTCATTGATACTCCCTCTGCCATTCACAAAGATTTACACTCCTAAGGTGGGATTCCTACATAAAAGTGATGGAGTGCTCATCAGAATCTTTCCAACAAACTTTTGTTTGGCTTTTAGTCTTTTTAGCTAGAAAGGTGCTAAGGGAAACTCTATGGTCAGGTTAGTTTTTGTTGTTTGTTATTTATTTATTTATTTATTTGCCACACCACAGACATCAATACAAAGATAAATATACAGATTTCGCCAAGCCTAAAAGCGGAGCTCCATGATTATTATTTTTTACTGGTATTGAGCAACACCGCATGGCTTTCCTTGTACCAATATAATGTGTTTAGAGCAGTTAACATGAATTGACTGTGGTTCAAAAACCTCAAAACATTACAAGAAAACAATACAGTCGACGCGTGTGTTTGTTCGAAAACAAAT
>JAEMWC010000521.1:227500-270000 GCA_016490735.1 Pachyseris speciosa
TAACCTGAAAACAGTTTTCCATTCATTGATTTGCTGCCCTCTTGATATATAAATTATTGTCCTTAAGAGCACTTATTATATTTCTAACAGTTTGCTATATGAGCAACATTGTTGTAACTGTTTATAACCCGAGTGTTTTAGCTAAGTCTTAGTGAATTGTGGGTAATTAAAAAAATTGCCACTGAGAATAAAGTTTGTGAGTTGAGGTGTTACAGTATAGAACAAGAGATTAGGCTTTCACTTAAGGTAATGACCATTCGAAGGGCAATCCATAAACTTAACTTTTAAATTCACACTTCTTGGAGTTGCACAAGAGTCTGTACACAGATACCAACATCCATGTTTCTTTTTTACTGGAAGTAAAAATCCATATTTTGTAGTCATGTTACGATATTCAAGGGAAGAATAAAAATTAATTTGTAACAGCACCTGCAATTTTGTTAAACGTAACTGTAACATTAGTACACACCATAGCTGATCGGAACTTAAAATATCATAGAAGCTTAATAAACTACTTAAAAAGTATTATTTAGCATCATTTTTATCAGGAAAAAGCCTCATTTACATATACCTTCAACACACGTACACTAATTTGCATAGTTGCATATGTAAATTAGTGTGTTGAAAGTGTATGCAAATAAGGCTATTTCCTGATAAAAATGATGTTAATGAACTTCAAACTCTGCCAAAGTACTTTGATTTATTACAAAAATCCCTAAAGCTGTGTGCTTATTCACAAAGATATCTAACTCTTTTATGATTTTCTTCCAGTGCCCTTTTGTATGGAACAAATCACTGCAGCTAGTTTCTATTTATTTATCTTCATAGGCTGTGAGGCTGAAAAAGCTTCTTAGGTATGGACAGAAGTTGTCTTGTGGAAATGAAGGTTGTGCTGCAAAGTTTAGCACTGTACTTGGTTATCAAAGTCACAAGAAAGTATGTGGTGTTAAGCAAGAGGACAGGGAGAGATTTGCCTGTGAGATATGTGGCAAAGAATACACATCCATGCCAGGACTGTCATATCATCTCAAGGCAAAGCATACTCAGGTAATGTCATGATCAATGTCTCAGGTAGATGCCACTAATACTCGGCATCTTTAGTCGTCTCTCATAGAAGGATACATTTTTGTCATTTGTTTCAGATTGAGCCAGTTGAAAGTGATCACAGTGCTGATGCTGATAAGGTATAATAAATTAGACCTTTGTGTCAGCTTTTTGTGAACAGTTAAAGAAAGGAAATCAGTGATTAAAGAGTGTGTTTGTTCACTAGGAAGTCAAAGATCCTCAAGATGTACGAGCAAGAAGAAAAGCAGCCTCTAGGTACATACATACATACATAGATACATACATACTTTATTGAGACTCCCTTCAACAGGGCTTTTCAGTCACAATGTTAAGAGAAAAGAAAACTTATTTACAGTAATTTAATTAAAATCAAAATATATTCAAAATCATTCAAAATATATCCAAATTTACTTCGTATAGAACATATTATTAAAAAGTGTCCGCTTAAAAATGTCAATTTCTTTAGTATTCTTAATGTTGTCAGGTAACCCATTCCATTCCCGTGGACCGCGAAAATAAAATGCCCTTTGTCCCATCAACAATCTACATCGGGGGATCACAAAATTATTACATCCCCTTGTGTTCCTGTTGTGAACTGCTGAACGCTTAACAAAATATTTACCTAAATAGTCTGGAGCTAAACCATTTACACATTTATATGCTGAAACTAAATCATTAAATAAAACCTTTTCCGTAACATCTAACCATCTAAGAGATCTCCGCCCCTGAGAGATATGGTCAAATTTCCTTAAACCTAATACAACTCTGGCAGCAAACTTTTGTACCAACTGTAGTTTGTGTAGATAACATTTAGGTAATTAGCCCTCCGAAATTATTACACCAATTATTCAAATAAAATTTTTTATTATTGTTGCAGTTTAAGAGAATAAGGTAATGTACATAGGTATGTGTTGCATGTAAAAATGTTTTAACCTATGTTGAATCTCAATTCCCTTTGTCTCCTAGACCTAACCTAGGTTAACAAATTTTTACTTGCAACATATGCATATTGCATGGAAAATTGCAAAAATTACACTATTGTTGGTGCTGAAAATTGTGTTTTGAAAAACCCTCAAAATGTGTTAATACTTTGTAAATGTTTGTAAATTATGGTACACAAAATGAACAGAACAAATGTCAGCAACAAATAATAATCAGATACAGTAGGAAGAGAATTAAATTATTTAAAAGTTTTCATGGTAATTTGATGTGAAAAACAGAACTGATCCAATTGTTGAGAATGCAATATGTTTTAGATTCAGTGACTAGAAGTACAGCATCATCAGGTGGCTCAGTTGAATTGGCTTGGTTTGATTTCTGCCTGTTTTGAGTCTACTCTGTACTTGGTCATGGTTTCAAGATGTGTATAAACATTGATATGAAAAGATGGTAACTCACAAACATAGCCAAGGAAGCCTTTTACCCTTGCAATACTCAAGAACTCAACAAACTACTGCCAAAATTATATTTTCCATCAAGGGCATTGTCAATAGTTCACCAGCTGGTTACAGATAGTGCCTTTGGAGAGACCAAACATGGAGATAAAGACAAGGCAAAAAGAAAAGATAAGATTAAAAACAGTGTTCTAGACCAACTGCTTACTACAGTCAAAGGCAGAGTCATTTCTAAGAAGCAAGAAGACAAGTGGACTGAGAGTTTAAAGACAGAGCCGAGTATTGTGTGCCCTTGTGTGGTTAGTGCTGTTTATATCAAGTTTCATGTGTTGGTGCAGAAGGTTTAAATTTGAAAATCACATGCAAAACTGGGGATTGTAACAGTCTGAAATGTAAAATTTTAAGAAAACACACAACACTTTAAAGTTTTAAACAAGAAGGCTTGCATCTATGGAACTTATAGAAAGAAAACTGTTTCTATAAAGACAACATTTCAGAGACTGAGTGTTAGCATGACATTTCATCTCCCAGGGTAGCATTTCAAATGAATCAATCTGGTTCTTTTTTTCTTTGATTAGGTTTTGTTTTTATCTAAATATATAATTATCGTAACTTTAGTCTTTTCATGCTACAGTATGTACACCAATGGTTTGTGTCAGGTTAAAATAATGTTGAAGATGGTAGATGTGTCACCAAATATTGTTTTGCTATTCATGCATTTCTGTCAACAAACTTGAGAGTAGCATTCAACTGAACAGAGAAATTATTATTTATGTACTAATTGTGGCACTGATGTGAATTTTGTTCTCTTCTTCTAACAGGGATGTTCAAAGACATTTCCATCTGTACCCAGTGTCAAGGAACATTTAGAAACATGTGACAAAGCTGTATCCTACAAGTGTCTGGCATGCAGCAAAATGTTTGCGGCTCAGTTGGTTGCAAGGAATCATGTTAAATTCTGGCATGTGGGATACACGGTGAATATCTACATAATATGTCATCTCATGGAGCTCTCAATTAAGCCTTACATTGAATTAGCAGTGAAACCAGTGCTCACCTTTTGGATAGACTTTTGAAAAAGTCCTTCATCCTATTACTATGGCACAGGATGAAGGACTTTTCATACTTGGTTGGCGCCAATTTTAGCAACCCAAAAATGAGTCTCTTTGCTTAGATCAATCAGAGTAGATCTTTTAGACCCTCGGGGATAAAGTTGTCAATCAAAAGTAATTATGAGCAATGAAACAGGACTTGCAGTTGAGATTCCAACATGGGGTCAATTGCAAAAGCCAGAACTGATGCTCTTCTTCCAAATACGAGTCACGCCACTCCCCATTTTTGGCATGAAAGCAAATAAAAACCCTTCAAGCAAGACAATCATAGTTGACCTCTCGCAATTTTGTCGCTCACTCAGCTGCTTCGGGGGCCTAAAAAGCTCACTCCTCTCGGCTTTTCTACTGTGAGACTCGAGAGGTCGACTTGTGGCAAGTCTAACCTTTTTGGACAAAATTATTGGTAGTGTTTTTTGGTACATTTGATACTCATGTCCATAGCACATTCAAAACAACTGAACAACTTGTTCAGTTGTTTTGAATGTGCTATGGAGGTGAGTATCTGGCACTTAAATGTGTGTCCTCGGGATGCAAAACTTGTCCTTTCATTCAAAACACTAGGAAAATATTGGGCCTTAAGTGATCTATTGAGATCACTGATCGTTTCACATGTACCTCTGCAAATGTTATCTATTGCATAACCTGTACATTATGCAAAAAGTTATACATCGGCGAAACAGGAAGATGACTAGCTGACCGATTCCAAGAACATCTATGTAATGTTGAGAAAGATGACAACAATGCATCCAAACCGGTCGCTCGGCATTTTAATCTCCCTAGCCATTCCAAACAACACATGTTGATCTCCGGCCTTTCCCTATGTCAAGGTACCATGGAAAGCAGTAAAATCTCGAGCAAAAGTTGATCTTTCAAATCAGCACTCTTAATCCCCACGGTATCAACGAGTGCTTTTCATTCAATTACTTTATTCCTGTTTTCACGTTACCATGTTACCACCAAGAGCATAGCTCCATATACTGTATATAAACCATACACAACCCATAATTCCTCGGTTCGCTCCAATGAAGGGCTACCGCTCGAAACGTCAGCTAATCGAATCCATGTACGGTGGTCAATTTACATTATCAACTCTGTTGATAAACCAAATTTTTGTAGGTTTTGTTAGCCTGTTGATGAACAGTTGACTGAAGACCATTAAACAACTAGTGCTACCTCTTGACATATATATATATATATATATATTAGATTCCACACTTGACAACTGATCGGACTGCTGAGCGGACGATTGCAGGTTCAAACTCCAGACTGTACTAATAACCAGGTTCTTAAGATAACTGGCAATATCATGCTGCCTCAGATCAGATGGTTGCATCATTTGGCAGTGACGTTAAGCTGTTGGCCTTAATTGTCTCTTTTGCCTGCACATGTACAACTTGAAGGGGATGTAAAAGTACACAGTAAATGAATATATTTTATTACACTGGTCGCAAAGAGTAGGGAGTAAAGCTTCTGGTGCTGTGGTACACCCTACTATGTGGTTAGTGTCCAAATAGAATATGAGACTTACTCGATAAATTTTGCTTTTTATTAATTCAAAGCCTGGAGGAAAGGATGAATCAGATAGCAGTGATGCGGACTTTCAAATGGTCAGCTCTGGAGACAGTGGGCAGGAGAGTGATGATGTAGAGATTGAGGAGATAGATGAGGATGACAGTAACATGGAGGACGAGTGTGATGACGTGGAGGAAATCTTTGTATGGGATGACAAAAGAAATACGTACAGAAAAAAGAGAGCAAAGAGAAAAACATTTGTTCATGGATTGAAGAAAATTGACCCTTTTGGTGAAGAAGACAAAGAGTTCTACTCAGCAGCACAAAAATGGTTAATGGTTTGAATTGTACAAAGTAACCTAAATTACCCAAACTTGTTTAGGGAATTTTTCAGGTTTTCAATCTTTCATCATTAAAAATGCAAACATCCTTGAGACTTTTTCTGTACACAAACCTTCCATTCATTAAGAAATGTAATTCCATATTGAAGGCTTCAATTGGGATAATTATGTTATGGTATATTAGAAATTTCTCAACTTAGTTTAGCACTTATTATAGTTTTTTTTCAACAATGTTTGTTAGTCTCAGCTTTTAAGTACTAGGTTATTCTGCTGTTCCTAAAGATTTTAACACTCGAAGAAAAGCAATGATTTAATTTGTTGATTTGTTTTGTTTTTTGGTTGAAATGAGAGTAAAAATGAAGGAGCTTATTCTTCAATTTCAAGGCTTTCAAGTCAAAAGTAGACTGATAAATAATATCTAATTCAATATTCTCTCAGACGTGTTTCAAGATCACCAGGTCCATTAATTTTCATGTTGTCACCCAACTAAGCTAATTAGATGATGGTTTTTAATCCATGAGCCAGTTCTGAGCCTTCTGTTATAGTTTTATTGACATACCTGTGATATACCAGTCAGTGCTGTTGTGGGTCTGTTGTAACTTACTCGTTTTCCTTAATTGTTAACCAGGCATTTATTTCAATGATAGGTGCAGAGAAGTACACAAGCACAAAGAACTCTTTCCCAACTTCAGACCATTATTGTCTCACTGGTCACAAGTTAGTCCCTGGTAAGTCATTGTTTCCATAATTAAATTGCTTGGTGGCCCTCTGGGTCTTAGGCATCCCGTGTAGGAAGACTGTTTCTGATGTACCTTCAAGTTCGAAGTTGGTTGACAATTTTGATAAGGTAAACTGATCAATTGTTTTTTTTTTTGCTTTTTGAAAGTGAAATCAATCAGTACCTACCTGAAGCAGCTGTGTCACCTGAATTTACAATAACAAGAAAAGATGAACATCAAGGAAGTCAACAAAATGTACAACTTCCGTTGTTTGGAAGCACATCAAAGGATGACAGTAAGATGGAGTCAGCTATTCCTAACCTTAACCCAACCCTGACAGCAGGCAAACATTTCATTGTATTAATACCCAGTAAAAAGCTAATTAGTATTATAATATCATGTTTAAAAGAAAGACTCAATTCATAAATGTGCACATGTATGTCCTCCAGAAGTACAACCAACAGCAAAATTAATGCCAATGTGATTTCACCCCTAACCAGAGTTGCACTAACCCGCTAAATCACCCCCAAAGGGGATCTTCATTTGGCTTTACAGTGGCTTTATAGTGGCTTTACAGTGTATGTATAGATGTAATATGCTGGCCAAGTTACATTCAACAACCATTCATAGTAATAGTGAAGCCCTCTTGAGTTTCAAATGTGGGATTAAGTTCCACCTGTTTGATTTGCTTGTTTGGTTTCTGTTACTACACTACATTCCAAGACTGTCTCTATGGGATTTGCTTTTAACAGAATAGTGAACTTGGTAGATACACTGTATATCACTTTTGTAAATCATAGTACTTATCTTATCTGTTATGTTTCATCACCAGGTTCTGTCTATGGTGATGTTACATTCAATGTTGGTGGACCTGTGTGGGCTATGGACTGGTGTCCTGTTCCTGGTAATTTCACAAATGTCTTGATGATGTGCCTAAAATGTGTTTTTTTTTTTCAGGCTAAGAAATGAATTTACTTGGTGTCATAATTGCCTGCAATAACGAAGTTTGGTTATCAGGAGTCTCATGATCCACTGGACAAACAAAGAACCACTGTGGAACATGCCTTACCCTTAGAACAGATGATCTGATGTCTTGGTTTTAATTTAGTACTCATGATCTACTGCAAATATCTAGTTGAATGGCTGAAAATATTTCACTGTTTAGACTGAGATAAAGGGGATTAGTTTCTAAAGAAGCTGTGGTGCTGCGTCGGTGGGGGGAGTGAAACACGAAAATTTGGTTTATCAACAGAGTTGATAATGTAAATTGACCACCGTACACCGTACGTCGTTTGTCATGACAAACGGCGAAGGTCTTCAAGCACTTAAGTATTTTTTTCGATCAACGCACCGTCAAGGAACCAAGCTCGGAAACGCTACTCCGCCTAGCTGAACTAGTTTTAACACTTAACTGTTTTGCTTTCGCTGACAACTATTACAAGCAAATTAATGGTGTAGCTATGGGCACAAAAATGGGACCTAGCTACGCTTTTTTTTTTTTGGTAGGTTACGTCGAGTACCAATTCTTCAATCAGTACAACGGTCCTAAACCTGAACTCTACGGTCGCTACATTGACGACTGTATCGGCGCAATTTCGTCTAGCAAGGAGGAAATCAATCAATTTATAACCGCCGTTAATTCCTTTCATCCGGCTCTAAAATATACCTGGGAAATTTCGGAAACTTCCCTTGCCTTTCTTGATATCAAAGTTTTTATCAGCGGCAACGGTTTATGTACCAGTGTGCACTACGAACCCACCAATTCTCACAGTTATTTGTTGTATTCATCTTCACATCCATCTCATGTCAAAAACGCCATTCCCTATTCTCAATTTCTTAGACTTCGACGTCTATGTAGTGATGACTCTGATTTTTCCAACAAATCAGAGGAAATGTGCCATTTTTTCGAGAAACGTGGCTATCCTGATTCTGTGGTTCAATCGGGCCATCACCGCGCTCAGCAGATTGATCAACAGTCAGCACTACAGACGTCACAAAAGGAAAAGAATGACAGAATTCCATTCACCCTCACATTTCACCCGCATAATAACCCAGTTAAAGCCATCATTCTTAATAACTTTAAGATACTGCGCCCTAAGCGATCTGTTAAGATCACTGATCGTTTCACGTGTACCTCCGCAAATGTTATCTATTGCATAACCTGCACATTGTGCAAAAAGTTATACATCGGTAAAACAGGAAGACGACTAGGTGACCGATTCCGAGAACATCTTCGTGATGTTGAGAAAGATGACAAAGACGCATCCAAACCTGTCGCTCGGCATTTTAATCTCCCTAACCATTGTAAACAACACATGTCGATCTCCGGCCTTTCCCTACATCAAGGTACCACGGAAAGCCGTAAAAATCTCGAGCAAAAACGATCTTTCAAATTGGCACTCTTAATCCCCACGGTATCAACGAGCGCTTTTCATTCAATTAATTTATTCCTGTTTTTCACCTTACCATGTTACCACCAATAGCGTAGCTCCATTTTCTGTATATATACCATACACAACCCACAATTCCTCGATTCGCTCCGACGAAGGGCTAACGCTCGAAACGTCAGCTAATCGAATCCCTGTACGGTGGTCAATTTACATTATCAACTCCGTTGATAAACCAAATTTTCGTGTTAGACTGAGATAGTTTGTTATTGTTGTCCTGAGTGACTTTGTTTTCCCATTAGACTCCAGCAACAATGCGGCAGAACAATTTCTGGCCATTAGCACTCACAGATCATTGGATCAGGTAATTGCTTAACCCATTGACTACCGCAGGTTTTTACATTTTCGGAGTGATTTTCCACCTATAAACGATGAATAGCAATTCGTGTCTCTTTATTTGAACTACCAGGGAAAAGTGGTGCTGTCCTAAGGCACTGGAGGCTCAAGGTTTCTGAAAACGTCATTTTGACGTAGCTATTTCTTATGCGTGAAGCGACAACAATGGCCCAAGTTGGGTTTGCTTGCGATTTCTGCTAAATTTACAGCCATTTTTCATCTTTAGCGGCTGCCTGATGAGCATCATTAAGCGTGACGGTAGCTAAGAGTCCACTTTCTCAAAGAATCGAGCAAGGGGATGTACTTTGTTGTTGAATTTGGCTTGTTACTCGACGAACTGGGAATTTGGCCGGTCGAACACTTAGTACCTTTGGGACTCGACTATTGATGAATTTCTCGACCTACCGCCACATATTTTGGAATTTCTATGTACTGAAGATGACCACGAGCAGGAAATTTTGGCGGTAGGTGGGAGTGGCTATGTGAAAGAATTGGGGGAAGGAACGGGCGCTGTCAAAAATTCTCGTTAGTTCCCAGCATGCAATGCGCTCAAGATGTTGAAAATGTCGGGAAGGCCCGAATGCACTGGAACAAAAGGCTGTATCTACGCTCGGGAGAAGAATATGAACAAAAAAAGTCATTTCTAAGCTAGAAAAAGGACTGAATTTCGTTATGATGGTTGAATTTTGTTTTTTTGACGATGATTTCCCTAAAAAACATGAAGGCAAAAAGGGGCATTTTTGTTGTTTCTCTTTGACGTTAAAAACGGCCAGTTTCGTTCTTGTCCAAACTCAAAAGGCCATATTTGGTAAAAATCGCTACGTTTCTTGCATTTATTGGATATCCAAATTTAAAGGGCATTCCATTTCGTGCTCACAACTAACAGTTAAGGCAATATTCGTGCGATTGAAAAGGTTGCAATGTTTTGAAGCATGGGAGTTTTTTACGGCCGGTTTTGGCCGGCACGGGTGCCAATGGGTTAATAATAAATATATTTAAAGGTCGATGAGTAACCAGGGGGCATAATTAAGCGGCCGTCGCTTAGCGACGAGCCGCTTCTTGCATTACTCGTTTTTTTTTTTTTTTCTCGTCGTTTCGTCCGTCACTTGCCCCGTACCCCTCTCGGCCAGAGGAAGAAACAACGACAAGTAAATAAATAAACTGCTTGCACTCCGGTGACAGAACTTGGAACGCGCGACCCTCAGCTCTCATCGCCCATAGTCTGCACCTTATCCGATTGCGCCACTTGCTCATCAGTTACCTTCACTAGAGAATTTTGTAATATTTAACGTGAGTGGTCACCAAAGTCACGAATCGTTTAAGCCTTTGCAAAAGAAATGTTTAGCCGGAATTGAATTACTTCAATACACATTTCATAGCAAAGGAATTTAATTGAAAGCGTTTCTTTTGATCGGTTTTCAGCAACATATTGAAAAGGTTTAACTGAATCGCAAGAAAAATTAAGTTATAGCTTGATAAACCAAACCGCACAAAACACGCAAAGAATATTAAAGAATATTAAAAATAATTTTGTTTAACGCCGAATACACGTTAGACAGATAGATAACATTTTTTTACCTGTTATATTCTTCAGGTGTAACAATTCGTTACGAATACTTTCAGGCGTAGCTAAACCGCAAACAGCTTATTAAATATTCAAATCGAGTTATTTTTGGACGTGTTAAAATTAGCGTAACCTCCAACATCTCATTAAATTTTTCAGTGAAATTTGTTGGGTGCATAAAAATTTGTATCTCGCTTTATACTTATCGCTTTACAATAATCAGTTTATATCTTTGTGCTATTCGAATTCCGAAACCATTTTTGCGTTGACCGTAAAATAAAACTGCCATTTCTCTACGAGTGAGTAGCAATTTTAGCATACGAACGCGGCTTTAAATGCGTTTCCGGTATACAGGTTGGTATACAACTTTACCCGAACTTGAAAAGTATCGTTCTCACGTTGTATTTTCTTGTTAAGGATTAACTTTTACACCACAAGAGAGAGCAAACTATTGTGAATTTCAAGATTGAACTGTTCGCTATTGTTAAGAAAAAGAAGGGGCCATAGAACACGAAGCGATGTTTTTTGTTAGTTCACGGTCGTTTGTCATGACAAATATATCTGTTTAAAATTCTATCGTGAGTGAGTGATTTTAGCGCGAGTTTATCGGGAAAAACATTGTGTTGTCAGGCAATTATCTAATTCCCAACACAAAGTGGCACCTCCGACGGGACTGTGAGCGGGAAACAACGAAACAAAACGAGGGAATCAGCCAAGAAGCTCAAACAACACAACGATGGAGGCGTTGACCTCGGAGTTGGACGTGCAACTAAAGCTACTTAAGTTTAAAGGGATTAGTTTCTAAAGAAACTGTGGTGCTGCGTCGGTGGGGGAGTGAAACACGAAAATTTGGTTTATCAACGGAGTTGATAATGTAAATTGACCACCGTACAGGGATTCGATTAGCTGACGTTTCGAGCGTTAGCCCTTCGTCGGAGCGAATCGAGGAATTGTGGGTTGTGTATGGTTTATATACAGGAAATGGAGCTACGCTATTGGTGGTAACATGGTAACGTGAAAAACATGAATAAATTAATTGAATGAAAAGCGCTCGTTGACACCGTGGGGATTAAGAGTGCCAAAACTACTTAAGTTTACTCAAGGGAAGACCAAAGCAATCGTCGAGAAAGCGAACAGGGAAGGAATAGAACGGCATCGGGATGCTCTGCGAGCGATCGTGAAGAAGGTTGAAAGTTTTCATACGAAAATCGAACACTCGAAACTGAAGAGTGGCGTTCAGGTTGACGAGCTAACAGAATGGAGCGCCGCAGTTGAAGCACAACAAGAAACTGCTGACGAGGAGATCACGCATTTATCGGATAGACTCGTTCAAATGAATTATAAGACAAGGATGTAAGCGAAGGAAAGCGAAGAGGAGCTGGCAGAGCGAGATCGACAAAAACAGCTTGCGTTTGAACGTACACAACTGGAGATGAGGTTAACATATGAGAAGAAAATCGAGGAGACAAAACAAGCGAAGACCACGGAACCGACCTCGACTCAAGCCGCGAAGAATGCCAAGCTTCCTAAGCTTGTTATTACAAAGTTTAGAGGCGATTTAACAGATTGGCCCCGGTTCTGGAGTCAGTTTGAAACCGAGATCGACAAGGCAGAAATAGCTGGCGTGACGAAGTACTCCTACTTAAAGGAACTCGTAGACCCCAAGATACGAACGGAAATCGACGGCTTGCCCTTTTCATCAGAGGGATACGAGCGTGCGAAGAACATCCTGACAAGGAAGTATGGCCCAACAAGCGAAGTCGTGAACGCGTACGTGGAAAACATCATGTCTTTGCCTACAATTGGTGGAACACAGCCAGCTAGAATCCACGATTTCTACGAGAAGCTTCTTTTCAACGTGCAATCGTTGGAAACAATGGAGAAACTGCGAGAGGTGAATGGATACGTGCGGATGACTATCGACAAGCTGCCAGGGATAAGAGGGGATCTTGTGCGAACAGACGATTCTTGGCGAGAATGGAATTTCCCAAAGTTAGTGGATGAACTCCGGAAATGGACAGAAAGAAACCCGATCCAACTTAAGCAAAGTGACAAACCCTGGCGTGACAAGAATTTTCAAATCCAACAGGACAGAGATGGCAGAAATCGGAGATGCGTTTATTGCGGAAAGCAAGAACACAAATCGGTTGACTGCAAAACGGTTGTCACCGTCGATGATCGCAAGAAAGTCCTTAGCAACAAACGCCTCTGTTTCAATTGTACCGGAAGCAAACACAGAGCTGATGATTGCAAGAGCCGTTCCTTGTGCCAGATTTGTCAGAGAAGACATCACACGTCCATCTGCAACAGCGTTAGTAACCAGCTAATGACAGCAACTACAATGGAAAGACCAACTGTGATTTATCCGGTCGTCGTAGTGGAAGTGCTGGGAGTTAAGTGTCGTGCGTTGCTAGACACCGGTGCCGGAAGTTCGTACGCTTCAGCAGCGTTACTTGATCGCCTAAAGATTCGTCCTCATCAAAGAGAAGTACGACAGATCGAAATGATGATGGGAGTGGTTACTAAGCCTGTAGAGATCTTCAAGGTCCAGATAAGTTCACTGAAGGGCGATTTCCTCCTCGATCGGACGTGACCTTGGTAAACAAAAAACAGCTTTTATCCCTGGAAAACCCTCACTACCAACAGGTCCTGGAAAGGTACGACCACTTAAAGGGAGTGAAGATGGACGATATGGACACAAAGGAATTCCTTCCAGTGCACCTTATCTTGGGAGTGTGTGACTACACCAAGATAAAGACTGAAACAGCACCTCTTATTGGTGCCGCGAACGAGCCTATCGCGGAAAAAACCAAGTTTGGATGGACCATTATTTCACCAGGCAAGGAAGTGGATCTGTCTCCAATGTTCCTGACTCAAACATCAACAGTGGATTACGACAACTTGTGCAGACTGGACGTACTTGGACTCGCGGATTGTTCAACTGGTGATCAAGAGGAGGTGTATTCCGAGTTCAAGGAGCAACTTAGACGAGACGAAGAGGGTTGGTACGAAACTAGCCTTCCATGGAAAGGGAACCACCCACCTCTACCAAGCAACGAAGCAGGCAGTCTTCGCAGGTTAACCGGCCTCGTAAAGAAGCTACGCAGCCAAGGAACGATAGAGCGTTACGATCAAGTGATCCAAGACCAAATCAAGACCGGAATAGTCGAGAGAGTTAGCGGACCTGCAACTGGGCAGCACGAATTTTACATCCCTCACAAGGCAGTGGTACGTGACACAGCAGAAACCACCAAGCTTCGTGTAGTGTATGACGCGTCAGCACGGGCCTACTCTGGTGCACCCTCGCTAAACGAGTGTTTAAATCCTGGCCCACCTCTTCAAAACAAGCTCTGGAGTGTCCTAGTTCGTTCTCGATTTCATCCAGTTGCAGTGACAGGAGACATCAAGCAAGCTTTCCTCCAAGTCCGAATCAAAGAGCAAGACCGTGATGCCCTAAGATTTCATTGGTTGAAGGACACAAACAGTCAAACAGTGGAGACGCTGAGGTTTACTAGAGCCCTCTTCGGTCTGACATCATCGCCATTCCTCCTGGGAGGCGTAATTCAACACCTGCTGGAGAGTTGCAGACAAAACTACCCAGACATTGTCAGCGAAATTGAACGAAGCTTGTACGTAGACGACCTGATCAGTGGTGGCCCTACAAGTAAAAAGGCAAAAGAGATCAAATCAGCTTCTCAGAACGTATTCGCCAAGGGCACCTTCGAGTTGCATAAATGGCATTCGAATGTGAAAGAGTTGGAATCAGCCGCGTCAGAACCAGTCTCGATCGAGGAAGGAACGTACGCAAAAGAGCAGTTAAACGTACCCGGAAGACAAGGAGCTACCCTGCTTGGTTTGCCATGGGACAAGGAAAACGATACAGTCGGCGTGAGTTTTCCACAAGAGAAGGCTGATCCTAGCAAGGGGGGAATCTTAAGCAAAGTGGCGAGGATCTATGACCCATTGGGACTGGCCTCTCCCATCTCGTTGGGGGGGTAAGCTCCTCTACCGTGACGTGTGTGACGCCAAGCTAAACTGGGATGCAAAGCTACCAAGAGAGTTGATGCAGAGTTGGACCCGATGGGAGGAGCGACTTCCTGAGCAGCTTACAGTCCCAAGGTCCTTAGCAGCCTATCAAGAGGACATTCAATCAATCGAGTTGCACGCCTTTGGTGATGCCAGTGGTAAAGGCGTGGCCGCGGCTGTGTATGCTGTAGTCGTTCAAGAGTCAGGCGTCAATCAGGGACTTGTGGCAGCGAGAGCGAGACTCTCCAAAAGGGGACTCACGATCCCTCGGCTAGAATTGGTGTCTGGACATATGGCGGTGAATCTCTTGGCAAACGTGGCCTCAGCCCTAGATGGATTTCCCCTAATGGAAAAGTACTGCTGGCTCGACAGCACCGTTGCCCTGCACTGGATCAGATCCCCAGGCACATATAAGCAGTTTGTGAGCAACAGAGTTGAGAAAATACAAGCACATTCAGAAGTGATCTGGCGGCACGTAGGGACCTCGGAGAACCCTGCTGACCTTGGAAGCCGTGGTGGAGAAGTGCTAAACCATCCCTCTCGGTGCAACGGACCGAAGTGGTTGAACAACAAAGCGTGCTGGCCTCCAGATATTGTGACCAAGGCATCAGATGAATCGATGGCAGAAGTGAAAGCAACGCGAGAAGTCTTTGCTGTGGCGATAGCAACTACAGATGAGCTAGACACCCTTCTTGAGAAGTTTACCTACTGGAAGACGATGAGAATCTGTGCGTGGATAATGCGGTTCGTCCACAACGTCCGTTCAAAAAAGATAGGAAGACTAAAGGGACCGCTGACCACCGAAGAAACTAACAAAGCGAGAATCTTTTGGGTGAAAAGAGTCCAGACCAGAGCCACAGCAGATAAGCATTATCAAGAAGATCGGTTGCAACTGAATCTACAACCAAACCAAGACGGCGTATTGGAATGTCGAGGCAGAATCCAAGGGCATTTTCCGGTGTATTTGCCCGATAGTCAGCGCTTCACAGAGAAGCTCGTAACACAAGTTCATCTTGGAACGCTCCACGGGGGAGTTGTCAGTACCATGGCAAAGGTTCGAGAGCTGTACTGGGTTCCGCGCGTAAGAAGATTGACCAAAAGAATCGTGAAGAGTTGCCAGGGCTGTCGGTGGTTTCAAGCACAAGCATTTTCATCTCCTCCCCAAGGAGGCCTCCCAAAGGATCGGACTGAAGGTCAAACGCCCTTTCAAGTCGTCGGCGTTGATTACGCGGGACCGTTGAAGTACCGTAAGAACGCAAAGACAGAAGGAAAGGCATACGTGTTGCTGTACGCCTGTAGCCTGACACGTGCTTTGTTCTTGGATTTGCTGCCCAACTTGGAAACTAAAGAATTCCTCGCTAGTCTCAAGGGTTTCATCGCCCGACGCGGAAGACCGCAAAAGGTGTATCCAGGCAATGGAAGAACCTTCGTTGGTGCCGCCCAGTGGATCAAGCAAGTGATGCAAGATGAAAAGTTCCAGAATTTCCTCGCCTACCAAGGGATCAAGTGGCAGTTCAATTTGAGTCGTGCACCGTGGTGGGGAGGGCAATTCGAGAGAATGGTGGGACTCGTCAAGGGAGCTCTTTACAAGTGTATTGGAAATGGCCTGCTGTCCTGGGCTGAACTTCAAGAGGTACTGTTGAACATAGAAGTGGCACTCAACAACAGACCACTGAGTTACGTGGATGAAGACATTCAGCTACCCATCCTGACCCCGAGTTCCTTCCTGTATGGTCAACCCAACATGCTACCAGAGTTAGAGCCTCATCGCATCGAGGAACATGACCTGCGGAAGAGAGCTAAGTATTTGAGGAAGTGCAAGGATACACTATGGTCACGGTGGACAAAAGAATACCTTCGCGGACTGAGAGAGAGACATCGGCTGAAGCACAAAGGAGACATGACCTATCCATCCAAGGGAGAAGTCGTTATCATCAAATCAGAAAAGAGGAACCGAGCACACTGGAAGTTGGGAGTCGTTGAAGACCTAATTACCGGCCGTGATGGCGTGATTCGTGGAGCTAAGCTAAAGTCCGGAAAGTCACAACTGGAGCGCCCAATTCAGCATTTGTATCCACTTGAGTTAAGCTGTGACACATCAGTCCAGACCCCACCAAAGACCCTGAGTGCAGACGCACCAGTCTACAGGCCGAGACGGGATGCTGCAACGGCAGCTAGATTTCGCATCCAGGATATAAACGAGAATGAACAATGAACAGTGAACAGTGAACAGTGAACAATGCATATAATAATTATTTGATGATCATGTCTGATTTTCCAACAGTTTTAAGTTTTGTGAACATTTGCTCTCTCGAGGCAAATGGGGGGAGGGTGTCGGAAATCGTGTGTTTACGTAATCAAAACAATTTTAATGCGTATAGAATTTGATTGTTTAGTTGACCGGAAAGGGATAGGCATCGTTAGTAACCTTAACCAATCAGAGAACCCATTGCACAATTTGCTGTATCTTTTGTTCTAAAAAAAATCGGAGTGTGTTGTAATCGAGATCGGGACATCGTGAGAGACAAATATATCTGGTTAAAATTCTATCGTGAGTGAGTGATTTTAGCGCTAGTTTATCGGGAAAAACATTGTGTTGTCAGGCAATTATCTAATTCCCAACACTTTCATCCGGCTCTAAAATATACCTGGGAAATTTCGGAAACTTCCCTTGCCTTTCTTGATATCAAAGTTTTTATCAGCGGCAACGGTTTATGTACCAGTGTGCACTACAAACCCACCGATTCTCACAGTTATTTGTTGTATTCATCTTCACATCCATCTCATGTCAAAAACGCCATTCCCTATTCTCAATTTCTTAGACTTCGACTACAATTTAAGCGATGACAAAAGGAAAAAGAAAATCACTGCTACAGTACGAAGTGAACGCACTAAACCACTAAGCCAGTAAACATTCCGTATATAGCACATTAAAATTTAAACGTCTTTATCATTCGGAGTCACGAATCGTCTGTCATGCAAACTTCAACAAACATTGAATTACGATCGACTGGAACTATATCTGGCTCGGATGGTCAAAAAGGCCGCTTACAAATTCTTTGAGAATTTCTTGTTGAAAAGTTAAAAAGACGTTCTCTGGTTAAAAGTTTTAAAAAACACGAGCTTTCGATTGCCAGTCTGCAATCTTTAAAAGTGAGGTGTAAAAAGCGGAGGTAAAAATATTTATGTACAAAAAGGTGAGAAAATAACGAACGAATATAAATAAATACAATAATACAAAAAGAAATATTTGTGTAACAATAAAATGCTAATAACATGGATAAGATCACAATAAGATTGAGTATTGTCTTGGCAACTGCTTAGAATTTTTGTCTGCCTGGCTAGTAATTGCAGTGTGTCAGGATTCCAGCGTTTTTCTCACGCGTGAATTGCCTCTGTCGATGACGCGTGCATTCTCAAAATCAATAGTGTGGCCTTAGAGCCACGCATGGCTGGCAATATTGGAGCCACTTTTAAAAACTTTGGTGTTTCGTATGTGTTCCTTTTTTCATGAAGTATGTTGTAGTTGTATGTTGTAAGTATGTTGAAACATGAAGTAGTTGTTAGAGAGGGTGAATTCCAAGAGGGAGATGATTTCGTCGGTGTTGAGCTTCGTTCTTGAGTGTAGTGGGGTGTCATCGTCTAGCTCATCTCCCTCTTGGAATTCACCCTCTCTAACAACTACTTCATGGTTAACGACTCTGTCTACAAACAGATACATGGATGGGCAATGGGAAGCCCAGTTAGCCCCGTCGTAGCTAATCTTTGCATGGAAGTAATTGAAGAATCAGCAATCGCCGCCTCGACAACACCGCCAAAAGTCTGGAAACGTTACGTAGACGACAGTTTCGTCATAATCAAGGAACACTCCGTAAATAAGTTCCATGACACTCTCAACGCAGTTGACACTAAGATATCTTTCACCATTGAAACTGAGAACAATGGCCAAATTTCCTTTCTAGACACCTTGATAACCAGAAAGAAGGGGGCAGTTACTATCGGTGTTTATCGAAAGCCCACACACACTGACGGATACCAGGACTTTAACTCTCATCACGAGTTAAAACACAAATAAGTACTGCTTCTACCCTTCTAAATCGGGCACTCAACCTCCCGAGCACCGCTGAAGGAGTAAGGAAAGAGCTGACCCACGTTTCTAACGCGTTAAAATCAAATGGCTACCCATCAGCAACTATATCGAACATCTTAAATAAGAATCGACCTCTGAAGTCAACCCTTCCCCTGAAGAGTTAGTGGGAATGTTCTTTAAGTGCACAGACCCACCAGACTCCCAAAATGGCTTCGCAGTTTTACCATACATCAAAGGTGTCACTGAACCACTTACAAGAATTCTCAACAATAACGGCATCCGAGCTACCACCAGACCGGTTAAGACCCTGCAACAGGAATTTGCGTCTCCCAAATCAAGACCTCCATCAGATCGGCAAACGAACGTTGTCTATAAAATCCCCTGTGCGGATTGCACATGGAATTACATCGGAGAAACGGGTAGATGTTTACACACTAGAAAAAAGGAACACATACGAAACACCAAAGTTTTTAAAAGTGGTTCCAATATTGCCAGCCATGCGTGGCTCTAAGGCCACACTATTGATTTTGAGAATGCACGCGTCATCGACAGAGGCAATTCACGCGTAAGAAAAACGCTGGAATCCTGACACACTGCAATTACTAGCCAGGCAGACAATAATTCTAAGCAGTTGCCAAGACAATACTCAATCTTATTGTGATCTTATCCATGTTATTAGCATTTTATTGTTACACAAATATTTCTTTTTGTATTATTGTATTTATTTATATTCGTTCGTTATTTTCTCACCTTTTTGTACATATATATTTTTACCTCCGCTTTTTACACCTCACTTTTAAAGATTGCAGACTGGCAATCGAAAGCTCGTGTTTTTTAAAACTTTTAACCAGAGATCGTCTTTTCAACTTTTCAATAAATATATTAATACACATAGATTAAGTGCACAAATCCAAAATTTCCTGAGGATTTTGGCCAGCATCACACACTTTGAGTCAGACTTGCACCATGCAAAGTCACCAGTAACTTGATATGGGGTGGAAAGGTTGTGCCAACTTGCTAGACCAGTGGTTATTGGATCATGCTCTTCTCTTGATGGCTAATGCATTCTATTCTGTTGCAAAATATTTTGCTGCATGAAACTTTCCCACCTATCTTCCCACATTACTATGAAAGGGATCGAAAATAGCGAGTGGGCAAGTTGGTGGACGTTGACTGTATCACTTTTCTGTTAAGGAGTCACCAGTAAGGATTAAAACTGTTACAGCTATAAGATAATCACAAATTGTATGGAATTCCTCAACAGGTTCATTCCATACATAACACTATATCAAGCAAGGGGCTTATACAACTGTGGCATGTAGGCCAGCTAAACGTGGACTCAGCGAGGTGAAGTTTGTTTTGTCTTTTATTATTTTACATATTTTTATTTATTTCGCCCAGCATTTGTAAATTGCAATTCTGTTGCATTATATAAATAGATATATACTGTAGGTGCAGGAGATCTCAACAAGCTCTTCTGAGCTTTTCGGTAGATCCCCACACATATAACTGATACATAATTAAAATTACAATTCAATGACGCATTTGATTCTACATCTTTAAACAGCATAAGTTATCAATTTTGTGTATATTGTTACTCCATGTAATTCTGTATATGTATCTTCTTAGATATTTTTTAAATAAGCTATACAGTTTTTGAGCTTTTAAGTTTTCAGGTAGACTGTTCCATAATTTTGCTCCTCTGTATTTTACAGAGAATTTACCGTAATTAATTCTTAGATGACCTATGTGTACATTAGAAGCTAAACGGGTATTATTCGTATTGTTTACCTCTTACTATGAAGCCTCGAGCCAAGGGTATACATCCTGTAACATGATTTGTTTGTTTTAATTAATCTACTTACCTGCTTTTGCCTCACCTACAAAACCTTTCCTCTCACAGCTCTGGATCAAAGCCAACTTTATCACTTGGAATAGCGCACAACTATGGGGCAATATGGGATATCAGCTGGTGCCCTTCAGGGACATGGGATCCTGTATATTCCAAGAAAAGTGAGGCAAGTATTTATTTAAGACTCATCATCAAACTAAAAACGGCAGCAGCTGACAAGAGGAACTTACAGAGATGCTTCGTTAATGAAGGCAAAAACTGAACATATATTTAGGGTCGGCATAGCTCCCATTTCTCCAACTTGCCAGGTTAACATTTACTATTCATCTTAGATCTCTGTGGAGTTAAATGTTTCCTCTGTACTGTTCCTTCATGAATTATCCTTTTTGGTGTAAAAAGTGCCTCAATTAGTATTGTCTGTTGTTCAGTGTGATCAAGTTTAAGTTAGATCCTAACCCTGGATCCTTTGTCGTAGAATTAAATAACCAAAATATTGATTTGAAACTTTATATTTGTTTTGTTTGTTATCTAGAGGGGTGACCTTCCTCGTCTGGGGGTGCTGGCCATAGCTTGTAGTGATGGTTTGGTTCGTATCATGAGGTACACACATTTCACACTTGTTTCTGGTTGTTTTAAATGAGGCTAAATGAAATTTAGGCAAAGTTAAAATCAAGCCAATGCTGCCATTGCTCCAGGATCAGGTGGGGGGTCCAGGGAGGTCTGCAGGGGCATTGCCATGTGCCTTTGCTGAAGTTTGCTCTGCTAGCTTGCTTGCTTTCCCCTCCCTCCCTCCCACACTTTTGGGTAAGTGTCAGTTCCACACACTGGTATTCCCTTTCAGTGTTGTGTTAGCAGGCCTGTGCCTGGAGGTGGGCTGTGGCTTGGTTGCCATGGTGACTTCCTTACTGCTGAGGAGATTGGTGCCCTCCTCTGTTGCTACCTTTACGGCACCTACCCTCCAATAATTCAATTGGCTTAGAGTTTAATGTCAATGTAATATTTTTATCCTTTTTTTTAATTTTTTATTCCTTTTACCAATTAAGGTAAATTTTTCATATTTCATTTTTAAACATTTAAAGTGCACTTGATCATTTTTATGGAAAGTGGCGCTATATACATTTTCAACATTCAACATTATTATTTTATAAACCTCAGCATCAGCATAGCAGAGACAGTTTAGGCCTCTTTTTGGTCATTAATTGTGCAGGAATACATTAACATCGATGACGTCATGAATAAGCACCTGATTGAGATGCCTATTCATCAGGGTGATAGGGTGGTATCATGTTCTATTTTAGGCTTGAACCGGTTTGACACGTTGGCCATTGTCTGTTTTTCATGATTTAAATGCGGAGGAGTCTCATTAGCGTGCCTCATTAGCGTGCCTCATTAGCGTGCGTCGTTGACGTGTAGGCTATTGTCTTGAATAAAATGCGGTGGATTCTCATTAACGTGCTTTGGAATACACTAATTATAATAGATTGATGTTAGGTTCTATTTTAGGCATATTTTCTTATGCTAAGGGCTCGTTTATAGACCCTTTTCATAATGGCGCCCGACAAATTATTCTTTTATTCTTATGATAATAAGCCCTACTAGCCTCGTCAGCATGAGCAAAATTCAATAGAATTTTTTCATTAAAGTGAGGTTAGTAGGGCTAATTAACACATTTACAAAAGAATAATTAAAATCGTCCGCCATTATGAAAAAGGTCTATATGGTGTCGGGTACCCGAGACAACCCTCCTGCTCCCGAGACAACTGTTTATATGAGGATTTGGTCGCTCATTAATTGAATATCGTCAATATTGATTGAAAATTTCCTTCCTACAATGGCGGGTTTTTGGTTGAGCGCGAGTATTGATTGAAAATTGTCTTCCTAGGTTTATTTTTGCTTCGATATTTCTTTTTAAAACAGCAAACGCGAAGCCAGGCAGGACCCGGGAGCTGTCAGCAAATTCGAAGTTTAACGTGTCACGTAACCTTCGTTCTTAAGCCGCGGCTACACGAGCGATTTTTCACTCGCGCCGGTGTTGCGATTTTTTCAATTTTGTCGCGTCACCAGCGCGCGATGAAAATCGCAAGTGTAGCCACCCTTGAACTTCGCAGGAAAAAATCGCGAGAAATTGAATGAGTTTAATTTTTCGCGATTCTTTTTCTGCGATTTTTTGAGCTGTCGCATCACCTGTGCGAGGGTGGCTACACGGGTGATTTTCACTGCGCGCTGGTGACACGACAATTTAAAAAAAAATGGCATCACCATCGCAAGCAAGAAATCGCTCGTGTAGCCGCGGCTTTAGTTCTTGATCAATTTCTTCCCCGCTCTATCTGATCACTGTTGGTAATGCTGGCTTTTAAAATTTAATTCCTTGAAATAAATTTGCGTTTTTCAGCTCAAGAACAATTGGACCGAAATATCTTGTTTATCATACCTGCATATTTAATTTTGGGCCGTCTCATTCCGGGTAGGCAATACAATGTGTTTACATGAGAAAACGTTGTCTCGCCTTCCAGGGTTACCCTACCTACCGACGCGAGACAACTCGCCTCCACGAGTTGTCTTGCCCACCCTCATGTAATCGATTGGTAGAAATTTTCAAAAAAATAAGTGGAAAAACCGTTCGCCTCGGGTAACTCCGGCTTGAGGGTTTACTCGGGTACCCGAGAACATATCAACAGGCCCTAAAATTGTGTAAAAGTCTGGCGCGGCTAAATGACAATTTTCGCAATCCCACCACCACAATCCCATTATGTTAGTAGTGGGGGAAGGAAACAATAAAACTGTGGGATGTATGTATGTGTTCACGTTACGTGAGTGAAACAATAGTTTTTGTTTCCCCATAAATATCCGTGTGTTTTATTTTTAGTTATATTTCGTGTTCTTAGAGGGAGCTTTTAAGTGCGCTTGAACGCATTAACCCTTTCACTCCCAACAGACAAACCAACTAGAATAACGGTAACTTCAAAATCGTTAATCGATTTAATTTTTACAAACCAAGAATCAAGAGTTGTGTCTCATGGAGTGATTGACGGCCGAAATCAGCGTCCACTGCCTTGTATATGTTGTTCGGAAAATTGCAGTTCCTACCAACAGTAGACATAAAGTCTTTCAAGAATTTCAGCTCAAATTTCTTTATTCAAGAACTGCAGTCATTACCCTGGGGAGATAATGAGTTTTTGGATTCGCCAGATGAAATGTGGGATGTTTGGAAACAACTTTTCATTAGTGTTGCTAACAAACATGCCCCACTAAAAACAAAGCGAGTGCGACATAAGGTGTCACCTTGGCTCACACCTGATTTGGAAGGAATGATTATAAAACGTAATTATTTGAAAAAGAAGGCAGGACTTAAAGGGGGACTTAAATGATTGGAGTGAGTATAGACGCGTTGGAAATAAAACAAACAATAAATTACGAGACACTAAAGATACTTATTATCATAAAGAAATCGAAAATAATTCCGGTAACGTGCGAGAGATATGGAAAACTATTAATGATCTAATGTCGCGAAAAATTAAAAGTAACAATCAACGAATTGAAAGTGAATGATTTTCACTAGAATGTTTTTTCAATAAAATCTCCTCACCTTAACTCCTCTATAGTTTCTTTTGTGTCCTGTCTGGTTTCTAGGTCGATTTGTGGTAGAGTTACTGTTCCAACGGTTTCTCTCTCTCTATATATATATATATCGGAACAGAAACTCCACGAAATCGCCATAAATCCTCAACGCATGGATCCACATTAATACTCACAAACTCGACCGAGTGTACGCTTTGTATCAAAACCAAAACGAAGCCGCTAAAAAACCCTAACCCTAACCCTAAACCCATTAAATTCCTGGGCCGGGTTGTTGGAAAGTGGGTGAGCACTAACCCAGGGTTAAGTACTAACTGGCTTCTTTCCGTTTAACCCTGAGATAGTACTAACCCACTTTCGAACAACCCGGCCCTGATGGTAAAGTGATATGGAGAGAATGAGTAATGCTAGTTAGCAGGGGAGGTACATCCGTAAAAACTCTTCGCGTTGTGTTAGGTGTCCAATGGCTGTAGTGTCAACACAGTATAGTACTGTTGTTGTTCTACTGAAATGGTTTCAGTTGTTTATGTTAATGCTTTGTTGTTCTCTATATCATCTGGTAAGAAGTAGGCAGCGATATTGTGAACTTGTGAACTTGATATTTGTGAACTTGCCCTGCTGCCTTATAAATTGAGTTTTGAGAGGCCGTTTCACGACTACAAAAGAAAGCATTGGTGACAAGATACATTGGTGACAAGATAAAAGACTGTTTGCTGTGAGAGTAACTGAATGGATTCTGCGTTAGCAGTAAAAAACCTTCCAGCATTGTTTTAACTTCCCTATAGCTACACTGGTTATATACAGCATAGTTGATGTTCTACTGACATGATCTATAAATTTTACGTCGCTTCCGTTAATATTATAACTTTATCTTCTTAGAAGTAGACAGGAGAATGAAATTAATAAAGTTTGTTTTCTTTAAATCTTTTTTTCTGTTTTATGAAGTAGCGAAAAGTAGTTTGATAAGAAAAATAGTGTTAGTTACAGGAGAAATATTTTTCCTGTGTAATAGGTGGAATAGACCCTTAATTAAATAGCATAAATATACTGCCAGAAAAAAGAAAGGTTTTTTTTTTCCCGAAATTTATAAATGTTTTTCTTTGGAGCTGATGCCCTGGGAAGAATATTATAAAACAAATGGGCTGGGAAACAACTGAAATAGCCGTCCTCGTAAAGTTACGAAAGGGACAAGGTAAGGATGCAAAAAGGAACAAGACTGGTTACCATAAGGAACACATGTTCCCCTTTGTAACCTGGGCTGTTACTGAAAAGAACTGTTACCAAAAGGAACGTTACAAAAGGACAAGGCTAGTTACCACAGGGAACACAGTTCCCTTGTGTAACCAGGACCGTCACAAAAAGGAACATGTTACGAAAAGGAACGTTACAAAAGGGACAGATGGTACAAAAAGGAACGCTAAACGTTGCATTAAGGACCGATTCATTCATTCATTCATTCATTCATTCATTCATTCAAAATCGTCTGGTGTTAGACAGAGTAAAATCTATTACGTCACTCTTGGGGGTGAAAGGGTTAATCGACTGCTGTTTTGTATGAGAACAGTGTCATGTCGTGCAAATAAAGCCACTGTTTATTTTAACACACTATTTGACACCTGTCGAACCAGTTCATAACCTGTTGGAAAGCCTAAGATAGAGGAAACGTCATCCTATGTTAACGAGATACATGACGTGATCGACGTAATGAGATTTCTGCGCAAAAAAGAAGCCTAACCGGTCCCTACTATACTACTCTCAGCAAATTATATCCTCAGAGTAAAGAATAACACCACTCCACTATTGCACCAGTGTTGCCTCCCAAAACATCAAAACCAGCTAGCACTCACGGCTGGTTAATTGGTTATAAAGACAAACCAAAAGACAACGCAGAAACAGCAACTGCAAGTCAGAACTAAATTGCAAGACAGTAGCCAGGAAGAGACAAAAATTGAATTCGCTTTTCGTTATCCAGAAATGTTAAGTCAGTTATTTTGGTGATTAATGTTGACTGGCAAATGGACGAATAATTGTTGTTCCTTTCTCGCAGTATACCCTGGCCATCAGAGCTCTTTTCAGTCTTGGAGACCAAGCAAACAGATGAAACTTACTCGTATTCATTTGGTAACTCATTTACTCCTGATTTTGTAGCAAGGTTCAGCAACAATATACAGAGCTCCATCCTGCAATAACTTAATTTGAAACCCTGATCAATAAGAGTTGTAACAGTGTGCCTTAAACACAAAAAAAAAAAAAAGATGGAAGAGACGGTTAAACCCAATTTTGACAGCTCGTGTTGGGTAGAATAGGATCTCGTGGTTTTAGACAAGCACTGACTTGCTCTCCACCCAATGAGTACCATCACAAGTAGCATGTACTTGTTATTTTGGTGTAATTTGCAGTGATAGTGTGCATGATACACCCCATGATAAGTCGATGTGATGTGCACTGGAAGTGGCAGACGATTGCCTCCCTTTCCCACCCCAATGGGTAAAATCACTGGTATTGCGGTTGGCATGTAATTTTGCCATGGCTATCATGCGTATGGAGAGTGCCACATGATGGACCCTAAGCAATGAATTGAATTAACAATAACCTTTGTTGTTTTTATGTAATTTACAGTGATAATGCACGCAACACCCCATGCTGTACTCATGCCGTGTGCATTGGGAGTGGAATATCATGGACAGTGCGGCCAAGCTTGGAGTGTCAAATGGTTTCCGCATTCCATGCACGAAAAGATCGCAACCGGGTTTTCTGATGGTGAGGAATAGAAAAGCTGTGATGTATCTCAGGCTCCCATAATGACATCAGCCGAGTCTTACTTTTGATTCATGTTACCATGACCATGTAATGCTTTTTATTTGTTTCAGGAACTGTAGCAATCTGGAATCTTTTGACAGAGTCAGTGTTGACGAAAGAGTCAATTAGCGATGAAGGACAGACTTTCCGTGAGTTAGGGCTATTTTATTTGTGCTTGTAAGCTGTTACTTGCAAACACTATTCTCCCATAGCGTCATATTCCTTTATGGAACATTTTTGCTCTTGTAGAGGAAATGTCGTTTTCTTGGTGACAATCTTTTTGGTCGGGCTAAACAGGGGGGTTTGTTTTGAATTTGCAAGCGTTATGAACTCAGTCTTAAAATGACGCGCAATCATTAGCGAACACATACCTGTATATGTATTGAAGTAATGGTGATACTGAAAGCTGTGATTTAGTCAATACTGTCACGTGTAAATTAGAAAAAAAAAAGAAGAAGAAGAAGAAGAAGAGAATTTCGAGTTCTTCCAACAGGAGTGGAACCTATGACATTCCGATTACTAGTTCGGATGCTGTTAGGCCATTAAACGTGGTCCACGTGACAAACGTGCTGCATACAGCTAGGGTCAGAAAGTCGATTGGTGGAAAATTGGTGATGACAGTGGGATCAAATGATACGTTTCTAGCGTGGTAAATTAATGAAAGATGTCATTTATTTGATACTGTCACATTCAAACGTTTACAGGGCTTTCACCATTTCTTCATGTCGTCACGAACTCATCGGTTGTCAGAGACTTGGCTTGGTGTCCACAAAATCCAAATATAATTGTCACAGGTAAGCAATAATCACACTTCACCAGCCCTTATGTAGTGAATATTATATTGTTACCAACGAACCTTATGGGAACAAGCCACTCTTAAGAAAGATACGCTTATGCGACAACACAGTCTTTCTGTTAGCAAATAGACGAAAGGTAATTTTGTGTTCTAGTAGTTTTTCTGTGTCATGATTAAATAAATCATGTATTTTTCACAGTACCCCACTTCTGTGTTACTGAAAAAGACTTGTGAACGGTTATGACAAACCTTCGCGTGTGTGTTATTTAGCTAATGATGTTAAGATTTGGCTTTCTAGGTAGTTACGATCGACATCACAAGTTATGGAACCTAAGGACTCCTCACACGCCCATAACAAGCTTTAAAAGAGGTATGAGGGTTGTTGTGCTTCTCTTCTTCTTCATTGTGTAGTTTTGCTGGGTGCTGTAGGAGGACAGTCCTTCCCTGTAACTTAAGGTGACAGGTTCAAGAGTGCATTGTATAACTGCACCCTAAAACCTTTATATGGCTTGGGGAGACACATACAAATGCAGTAGCAAAATCATCTTTGATGTAACAAAGCCTGGATTTAACTCTTTTACTGTCACGAGGAGTGTAGAGACGGTGCAATGAGCAATGCACTGATAGTAGCTACAGGAGACACGTTTAATAACTTTCCGAATCTTTGTTTACCTCAGTATTTTCTGTAACGAGCCTTGAAACATGTTCGCGGTATCTAAACACATTGTTTAATTATTCATTCGCAGGAATACCTCTGGAAATACAATGGCCTCTTAGCTATGGCAACATCGTGAGCTGCGAAGATGATTGTTTTCAAACTGCCAGGTGTCCGAATATTGTGAGGAATATTTCTTTCATGGGCGACAATTTTACGTTAACGTCTCACAACAGTTTAATCTGGGTATGTGTTTCATACTTTGTAGAGCAAATGAATTGTGGGCGAGTGACTAACTGCATTGACTGACCGACTGACTGACTGACAGCTGGACTACGGACTGACTGAATGGATCCGTGTCTAACTTACCGATTATCTCAATGGCTGTTAAGTCATGAAATATTCAAAACAGTGAAAGCATCCATTTGTTTGGGAAAAGACTTAAAAAATTCCTTCTTTCTTAGGCAAATATACTCATTGTTGAGTTACATACTTCTTCTTTTCTTTTCTTTTCTTTTCCTTTTAAAATAATACATTTCATATTTCATGTTGTCCCCGTAATTCGTATGATGTACCCTATATTGTCAGGAAGCCTATAGTTCATAAGCCCCGGCTTCTATATAGGCTTTCTTGTCATTACCACCTTAAACATTTGTAGTCTGTCCTCTAATTTTAAGTTATTATAAATTTCTTGTGTTTCGTATTTATAAAATTCTAGTGTTTTGTATTTCTTACTGACTGACTGACCGACCGACCGAACGACTGACTGACTGACTCCTAGATAAGTCACCTTTTACGAAGTTCAGACCCATTATTTTATTGAAAAACGGTCGTTTTTCAAGATGAAATTATATATATTCTTGAACTACTTTCACCAAATGAAAGAGATGCTTAAAATGCAATCTTTTTTGGACCGTTCTTCTATATGTTATTTGTGTGAGTTGGTGGCACATTCCCCCTTATGTTTACTTTATACTGTATTGTTTGTTACTGTTGTTCTTTGGTTTTCTGCAGTCTGTATCTGTCTCTGATTGGTGCAAACTTTTAGCCAGTGGAGATGCTGCTGGTGAAGTTGAAGGGGTGTATCTGAAGAAGTTTGATAAAAAGTGTTCCAAGTTTGTAAGTAAACTTTCGTTATCGATCGGTTTTCAGTTCAGCGTCAAACCTAATTTATGTTTGATTTGGGTTTTCTTTAGTTCGCCAATAAAGCCAATGTTAACAGTGTTTCCCTCCCTCAAATGGTTCATGTGTTTACTCCTTCCTGTCCTTAGTGGCGTTTTTTGTTGTTGTGTCAGACTCGTAACTTATGTCTGAACAACTATTTGCCCACTTTCTTGAGATGACAGCTCTAGACTGGATTACAGTTTTATTATTGTAATTGGAACTGTTCTCTCTTTCCTGAACAGGGTATTTACCGAGTATGTTTGGAAAAACGCCAACATGATTCATCACAACCTGGCAACGAAAGTGGCAACCAAGACGAGGAATGCACTACAAGAAGCCAGGAAGGAGAATGTAATGATTCACCAAAAGAAAATAAACCGGAAGTTGCTGCTGCGCTTGATGATGAACCACTTCCAAAGTCCACGACAGAAGTCCTTCAACAGCACAAACTTGCCTTTTATGATGTGAACAATGTATGTCGCTCACATGTCGCAGAAAATTTGTGTGACGCTTTTTTTCCTACTTTCTAACTCTTTTATTACGATGGGAATCTGAACTGTGTTTTCTCCACTTCCACATCTCCCATAATACACTTTGTTTCCCCCTCCCCAAATAAAAAAATTGCATAAGCATAGTTTTCAATTTCTGTTTCGACAGACAATCGTCCCGAGAGAAATTAAAAACAATAGTTATATAAAATGCTGGGGGGGGGGGGGGGGGTGTAAACAAAGTGTATTATATACACTTAGGTATAATTTCCACTTAGGTGTAATAGTTGTAAGTGGCGAATATTGTTAATTTTTCCTTTGTAGCTTGAGTTCTCAAACGTCATAAACAAGTCCGATCCTGAAGTCAAACGTCTTTTAAATGCTGATTCCATGCAGAGTGTGCCGTGTGATAGGTCACACAATCCGCAGGCAATACACAAGGTTAGAAAATTGCATAACGTTAGATGTCACGCGTTTGTTTTGGTACGATCTTGGGTTATTGAACCGCAACCATTTGTTTTTTATATTGCTAGAAGCTTACGAAGCTTAACAGAAAGGTCGGTATTATCAGCGACTTCAACACAGTTGAAAGCCTATTGTAATTTGTTAACACAAGACACAAAGAACGTGTATCTGAGTTCATAATCTTTCAGTAGCTTTACGAACTGTGCTATAAAATTAAACGTTTTGTGGAGCCTTCTTTTGCAGACTGGATATTTCTGGAGGGTTGCAGGGTCAATTTTTTGTAGTTGCTTAATATGGAGATTTTCGTAGCGTTGTTTTTAAATAATTCTTGTGATGTCAGTGACGTTATTTGGAAAATTTGATCAATTAGAAAACTGTAACATCATAAATCACTGTTTGACAGCATGTAATGATTGTGTCGCTTACATCCAAGTTTAAAATGGATAGCAGTCGCCTGGCGATTTGGTAGAGTAGTACACTGCCCCCTGCATTGTGTGGAGTAAAGTTACCTCCCACAATGCAGCGTCTCGAACCACAAACTGTATTCCGACCGATCGGTAGTCACTTGACAACCGCATCTACACTTCCACTGTGATGAGTTCTTCATAATAAAGTAATCTTCCTTACTAGAATCTGTGACCATTCTCTTGTGACAGTTTTCGCCAAACTGATTAATACTATTTGGTGTCGTTTACTCAGGTTCGTTTCAACCCTAATAAACAAGCGTTTTCATGGCTTGCCTCAGGAGGTGCAGCTGGTCTGGCAAGACTTCACTTGGTAAAACAGGTCACTTGAACACAAGTATTCAACAGCGAATCCGTCAAGCTATTGATACAGGCGTTAGAGCTGGCCTATGAAATGAGACACCGGGAAGATAACGACGTTTCCTTGGCTGAGACTTTGCCTTCTGATAGGGACAAGTATGTCTCATAAGCTTCACTTCCATGAACGCAGTTGGAAATTTCCTGTTCGGACCCAGAAACGTTGGATTTTATGTGTGGAGCTCAACAAACAGCACTTTGAGAGTGCTTAATAACATTTCTGAGTCTCGTCTTTGGCTGTTTACAACATATTCGTCAGCATCACAGGAAAGAAGAGCCCATTGTCTTTGGTATTAGAGGACCCTGGAACAGTTAAATAGCTAAGATTAAGGATGTCATTTACAGAACTGAAACTTAGAATCACCTTGTACAGCTTGGCGAATGCAATGAGAAAATTACTGATCAGTGTTTGATTTCTATTCTTGTTGTTTTGTTTGTTCGTTTTTATCTTATCTTTTGGGAGCCATTTTTCGCAACAAAACCTTTACGAATTTTCTCACTTGTTTGCTGGATAGTTTTTCCTTTGTTATGCTGTGGAAGATTTTGCCAGGATTTGGTTTGAAAGTCCTTGGATGCCAGTCCTTGATTTTCTTAAGGAATACGTCGGAAATAAAGTTTTTGTTTTGGTCAAATTGTCTATGATAATCAGTTTGGGGATTGAGAAATTTACCTTACTGGCACATCACATCACATCACAATACCTTACATTGGGAGACCTGCCTCACCTGCAGTGAAGGCGGTGCGTGAAAAGCGTAAAGTCCTCACAGAGGCAGCAGGTCCTCTGATAAGCAGACGGGCTTCCCTACAGTGGAAGGAGGTACTCCCTTATAAACTTTGCATGCACAGTATTTAGTCTTTTTGGACCTGCGTCAGTGCAATGTCTGGTGTTATCTTCAATAAAACACGAATTTTTTAAAACCGAACTACGGATATCAGATTTCCAGCATTTTCATTGGCAAGCCGGACACAGGCTCTCAGCTCATATACCTGCCTGAAACGGCAGCCATTAAAACATTAGTCGTCTCGCAGCGGAATTAACGAAGTAGAAATTTCCGAAACTGGAAGCCAAATACAAATGGAATTCAACTTTTCATTGCTGAGTGTGTTAGAACGACAAGAAACAGTGCTGGGATGGTGTTGAAAAACCTAAGAAAATTTTCCGGGCTCTTGGTGTTTAATTAGCTTATAGCAAAACGCACTTTTATTTACGGAAATAAGCTTACCGAAAAAGTTTTTGAACTTATTTAAACGAAATTGAAAAAAAAATGTATTCAAGTGTCGACGTCACCAATCTGTAACTATACTCTCGGTCCAGTCTATTCAAAACAAACTGAACAAAATCAAAAAAATCGAAGTGACTACCGGTCACAAAAAATTATTGAAAACAAATCGGGCAGAATTTGACCGATAAATATTTCAGTGTTTGAGTACTGCTCTCTGAATCGAAACTCTTGTGATTGCCTTACATCCAGATGTAACTGTTGACGTGAATTGAAATCTACATCTACATCCATTTGGTCGGTAAAAATAAGACATCACACCAACCGTGTCAAATCAGATAGGGCAGAGTTTTTCTACAGTCTTTTTAGGGGAAACGAGAATTATAAGCAAGGAGACAGTGAGAATAAATGAATTGCATCGAAGTGACTACCGGTAAAAGGAATCTTTCGTGAGTTTGACTGTACCCCACATGTTCGGTACATCTCCACAGTGCTTGCTTTGACATAAATATTTTACAAATTACAATTTCTCTTGAGTTTGCTTTTATAGGATTAGTCAGTTCGGGAATTATATTTTCCTCCTTTTTCGCTCTTCGACGAGGCGACAACGCGAGCACTGAGTATAATTATAATTCATATCATAACAAAGCGGCGCGACCGATGTGAAACCCTTGTAAAGCTCTGAAAACCATAATATAAGCTCTACGCGGCTCCTTTACCTGTTACTAAATCTCTTACAATCAACCCCGGAAAAAAAATTCACGTGACGTCATAAAAAAACAAAATTCAAAAGTAAACAGACTTTTGCATTTATCTTCATCACGTAAAAGGCATTTTAGAATAGTATCAGCTCGGTAGCTTGTTTTGTTTTGAAAATAGAGCCGTTTGATTTTCACAGTAGGTAACATAAGGATGTCTGCTCACAAGCATGTCTCTCATGAAAACATCGATTCACCGTGTGTTTTTGAGGTTCGAAAAGCCGACATGGTAAGGGAAGCGTCTACGTGAATGTTTGAAAGCTCAAAAGAGAGAACAAAGCCTTTTTACCTTTGAGATAGTTAAAGTAAGAAACACGTTTTAACTCGTTTTCGGTCGCCATCTTGGTGTCCCTCAGAGGGACGCCAAAATGGCGTTTCCATACAAAACACTATAATTTTGAGTGGTACATTTTGCTGAATAACTCGAGTACAGGATATCGCACGGCCATGATACTTTGGCATGTTGTTTCTTTATTACTCTTCTATAATATCACAATTTCTTGACTTAAGCTATTGAATAGTTGATGATTTTATATTTTTTTTACTTGCGTGACTGAAAACGCTCTATTGATATTACATAGTTTGACATACACAGTGTGCCGTGAAATTGACAAGATTGGCAAAAGCTCGTTTACTCGCAACCAAACGATTCTTTCGTGAATCACAAATGCGCTGCAAATATCATTCGCGAACAAAGTAATCCTCCTCAAGAGTTTATGATTGCAATGTTTATATCAAAGCAAGTCCGGTGGAGTGTGGTGTTTAATTCCTCATGGCGGCCGCTGGCTGGTGAAATCAAACTCAAGAGAAATTTAATCACGTCAAGGGTCCATTTGTAAAATTAAGCAAGCCCCACGGAGATGTACCGAAATTGTGGGCTGCAGTCAAACTCACGAAAGATTCCTTTTAGTCACTTCGATTCAATGCATTTATTCTGACTGCCTGCTAGTTAACCACTCTAATGTCACCTAAAAAACAGACTGTTAAAAAAACTCTGCCCTATTACATCTGGATGTAATGCAATCACAAGAGTTTCGATCAGAGAGCGGCACTCAACACTGAAATATTTCTCGGTCAAATGCTGACCAATTTGTTTTCAATATTTTGTTGTGACCTAGTTCGGCAACTAGCTTGCGATTATTCACTGTCAGTTAGGCTTACAGACACGATCAATAATCGCCAGTTCCAAGATTATTAACGGTAGGATTATTAACTACAGAAATGAAAAGGGGGCGCTTTCAGTTAATTCATTTCTTTGAGTTAATCAGCATATATTACATTATGCCTAATTATGCCATTCCGCAAGTCATTCCACATACTCATTCCAGGGGCGTAGCGTCCATATACGCACGTACGCCCGTGCGTACAGCTGAAATCTGGAAAAAAATTTCAGTTTTTATTCCCTTATGGCATTTGTCAAAGTTACCATAAAATAGCACCGATTTTTAAATTTCGAATTATACTGGCGTGTGTGTTTGTTTTCCAGTACCTTTTCATTCATCCATAAACGACAAGAAACGCTATTTGGCTCCCTAGACTTGTTAACTCTCTAGTTATTTTAGGAGGCCAACACCCTTTAAGCTTTAATTTTTATTTAATATTAAGAGACAATGCACAGGAAAATCGAGCAAAACGGAAAATTCGTGGCCACAGTCGAAAACCTAACCTACCTTCATTTTAAGTCGATAGAGAGGTACTGACGAGTTTACAAACCTCCTGGGGTTTATTTTCCGAAATACGGCCAATTTTTGGAATTATTCGAGAATTTTGATTTCGCCCGTCTGACACCTGATTGGCAATCTAACACTTAATTTCTATAAAATGGACATCTAGCATTCTATTTATGACAGATTTCCGATTCTGAAGTGTAAAATCAATGTTTGTTAACGGCATTCTAGATGGCCAGTTGACAAGAGCTCACGAATGCGAAAATGTATAGGGAAAACTGAAATCGAGCTCCTGGTTATGGCAATTCTCCGAATTGCCCCAAATTTTGGTTTTGAAGTCTCGAGATATATTATTTTAACGTACATTCAAGTTTTGTTTGGGTTTCGTAGCGAGCGCTTCAGAATGAGTTGACCAATTTGAAGAAATTTTGCGCTAAGTGACCTCAAATTGACCTCAGAGTGTTTGTTTACATTGACTAGTCGCATCGGTTACATTGAAATGAGCGCTCCATATTAAGTAATATTCTCATTCCATATTTCATTTGACAATGAATTTGACTTACCGTTATATAATGGAGTCGAATAGGAGTGTGGAGCGGCAGAATGAAGCCGAGTTGTTGTCCCAACTAGATCTGATGTAAAAGTTTCAGAAACTCCCTCGTCAAATTTGCCTAGAATTATATGTGAATGTAAGAAACGCTGCAGTTTATCAACCAAATGCCTGGGTAAGCCGTTGAGACATCTGTGACACACTTAGATCTGCTGGAACTGCAGCTGATAAGAGCTCACTCTGGAGCTGATAAGACTCGAATGTAGGGCATTATTGTTGATTGCGTGACATATTTTGAAACACCCCACCATGGTTAGTAGAGGCGACTCCTCTACTAACTATGACCCCACGGGATAAATCTTGTCTCCTAACATCCCCCCACCCCCAAATCACTTTTCTTATGGTCCATCTTTAAAACTAAATTATCCAAAAAAATTAATCAAAAAATAGCCGTTAAGCGTCTCGGTTGCATATAGTTATTAGCGTTTTTTCTTTGCGAGAATTTTGGAGAAGCAACACCATAGTAAGGATGCCGGTACACGTTTTGTGAATGATATATGAATTAAATCATATATGAACTGCGGAAATGAAATCAAGTGAAGAATGATCCTCGCAGTTATGAACGCAATTTATGCAATTGCAAAAAGAAGCCTGAAACAAAAATTCAGGACTTCAACAGGGTTTGAACCTGTGACCTCGCGATTCCGGTGCGATACCAGAATCGCACCGGAATCGCGAGGTCACGGGTTCATACCCCGTTGAAGTCCTGAATTTTTTCAGGCTTCTTTTCGCAATTGCATAAATTGCGTTCATAACTGCGAGGATCATTCTTCACTTGGTACATATTTTGTTGATATGAAAATGAGACACTTTTTTAAAGGGCCATCGTTGCGTGAATATACCCCCTTGGGTATATTTTGGCTACTTTATTTTTAAGGTCGGCACACACGAGGGGACTAGTGTCTGCGACTACAATCTTGGACACAATAAATGGAACATTTGGACCACCCCTCCCCCCCAATTTCAATGATGCCAAAATGGCGCGTTTTGCTCTTTGCGTGCCTTCATCATTGCTTAGGGGGGATGGGGGTTAACTGGGGTTAATTAGTCCATTTTATTCCGTCCAAGATTGTAGTTCCATGCTCTGCGGTTTGGTGTTGTTTTTGTTAATAACTAGTTTTTAAAGAGTACTCGCTCAGTGTTAAAATAACACTCTAGTCCAGTTCTATTTTGATTGAGCCTCAATTGTTAAGACGGAAAATTCTCCCCGGATTTTCCATTCAAATAAAAAGCGCTTTCTGAGTCTCCAAATATCCCCACCCCAGCCTCTTATCGCTTTTCCAATGGTCTATCCCTAAAGGTCCCTGCAACAAGTCGCAAGGACAAGTCCCATCGTGTGAACTAGCCATTTTTGCCACAAAATCTGGTCGCAGGGACTAAAGTTTGGTCCCTGCGACTTGTTCCTCAAAACGCTTCGTGTGAACTGTTCGTGGGACTAGTGCCTGCGACCAGTCCGTTCGTGTAAACTTTTCAGGGGACTACAATCTTGGACGAAATAAAATGGACTTATTAACCCCATCCCCCACTAAGCAATGATGAAGGCAAGCAAAGAGCAAAATGCGCCATAATGGGTGGGTGGGGTGGTCCAAATGTTCCATTTATTGTGTCCAAGATTGTAGTGGAACGCCGCAGATGGTACAGGATTTTAGGATCATTCCGACAAAAACGAGAAAGAGGAATACATTAGAAGGTACTCCTTTTACATTTCAAACAAATTCCAGTAAAAAAAATCCGTTCCATTTGATTTACTAAGGGAACAATCGAGTTTTCGAAAGCGAAAAGTATTTCGCCCTTGGGGTGTTTCAAAACCTGTCAACGGCTTACCCAGGCATTTGGCTGATGAACTGTAGCGTTTCTTACATTCAGATACAATTCTAGGCAACGAAGGAGTTTCTGAAACTTTTACATCAGATCTAGTTTGGACAACAACTGCACCCGATTGCAGCCTCTACACGCTTTATTCTGCCGCTTCAAGACAACCCACACTCCTATTCGACGCCATTATAGAATGGTAAGTCAAATTCATTCTCAAATGAAATATGGAATGAGAATATTAGTTAATATGGAGCGCTCATTTCAACGTAACCGATGCGACTAGACAATGTAAACAAACACTCTGAGGTCAATTTGAGGTCACTTAGCGCAAAATTTCTTCAAATTGGTCAACTCATTCTGAAGCGCTCGCTACGAAACCCAAACAAAACTTTAATTTAGGTTAAAACACTATATCTCAAGACTTCAAAGCCAAAATCTGGGACAATTCGGAGAATTCCCATAACCAGGAGCTCGATTTTAGTTTTGCCTATAAATTTTCGCATTCGTGAGCTCTTGTCAACTGGCCATTTAGAAAGCGGTTAAGAAGCGTTGATTTTATACTTGAGAATCGGAAATCTGTCAAATAGGATGCTAGATGTCCATTTTATAGGAATTAAGTGTTAGATTGCCGATAGGTTTTGGCGGCTAATTTCAGGTGTCAGACAGGCGAAATAAAAAATCTCAAATAATCCCAAAAATCAACCGTATTTCGGAACATAAACCCCAGGAGGTTTGTAAACTCGTCAGTACCTCTCTATAGACTTAAAATGAAGGTAGGTTAGGTTTTCGACTGTGGCCGCCTTTTACTCGATTTTCCTGTGCACTCGCTCTTAATGTCTTCGTTTCTAAATATAAGAGCTAATACAGTTGTTATTGTTGTTGTAATGTAATGGTGGAGTGAAACGAAAGAAAAAACTCTACCCTCTGCTGTCCTTGCCTTTCCCCAATCCCCTGTCCCGGGTTATTTATGAAGAGATTGAAAACGCCCTTACGAAGTACCATGACAGAGGGGACATTGAGCTCTTTAGCAATTTTGCACATTCACAAGCACAAGGACGTTGACATTGATGATGTTATAACAGAGTTCGCCCGTCTGAAGGGTAGACGTCTTGCCCTTTGTAAACCCCCTGTTTTTACCATTGTTTTACCCCCTTTTTTGTTGTAGGTTACCGAAAACTCTAGAGATGGGTAAAATAAACAACTAACTACCGCATTTTCCGTCGCATTTATTTATAAAAAAGGTTCCGCGGAAATAGTTGGAAATGGCATTTCCGAGACCCTAATTTCAAACTTTTCTGGGGGAGCATGCCCCCAGACCCCCCTAGTTCAAAATGTCCGCGCTGTGCGTACACCTTCAAAATCTAACGCTACGCCCCCGCATTCCTCCTTTTACCCTCACCTAGCTTCACGTGGCTCATCCGCCATGTTTGAAACTTACTTCCCTTGGAATGATTCATTAGGAATAGGAAACACCGTTGCACAATTGGATTGCAGTCTAGCAGTCACCAATTAGTAAAGTGAGGGGCTGTTTACATGATACCGGAATGACTTTCATTCCAGAACGAGTTCATTCCATCTCCATACATTTCTCTGTGTCTGTTCACATGATACCGAGACGAAATTTCGTCCCCTTACAAGTCATTCCGGAATGAGTTCATCCCGGTTTTCAATCCGAACGAAATTCTCGTTCTGGTATGACATTTCATTCCAGTATCATGTAAACTGAAAACGAACTCCGTTCCGAGATGAACCGTGTAATCTGGGTTGAGTGGCGCATGCGTATCGTTTTCAAGATGGCAGACAACGAAGGTGGTGAGAAAAATATTGACAAGAAAAAGGGTAAGAATTGTAAGAAAGATACGAATATTCGCTGGAAATGGGACGACACGAAGACAGAAAAGATCCTGGAGATCTTCAAAGCATATAAGAGGCAAAAGTTGGGAGAAGGACTGGAATGGGACTCAGACAAAGTAGTGTTGTTCGAGCACGCTCGGAGAGTTTTAGGTGAACAGTGGCCTGAAGACTTTGGCAAAAGCGAGCCCTCTGTTCCACAGAAGCCAGTTGAAGAAATGTCCAAGGAGGAGTACCAGAAACACGTTGAGAATTTGAAGGCTGAAAAGGAATTAATAGCTCTTGGCTATCGCAGAGTGACAAACAGGTTCAAAACACTGAAGAAGAGCTATACACAAGATTGTCAAAATGACCTTCGCTCTGGATCAGGGCAGCTGGTAGCACAGTTTTGGCATTCCTGCCATGAATTATGGGGAGGGAGTGCTGCAACAAAACCTCTAGAGTTTGGAGAATCATCTGTATCTTTATATGAAGAGCAGGTAATACCACATGATGAAGGATCTGAGGGAACAGAAAGTTCTGCGAGTGTTACTCCAAATTTAGCAGATGAATCAACCAGTGCAAGTGAAGGATCAGAGAAAAGATTCAAGTCTACAAAAACATTTGTAGACTGTAAGCGTAAGAAGCTTCAGAAACAACTGACAAAAGAAGGAAAACAAGATCTTGTACTACAGAATTCACAAAAACAAATGGAACTTCAGCAATCGATGTTGGAAGCTATGCAGAAAAGAGATGAAGGTTTAGACAATGCTTTAAAATCAATGGCCGAGTCTACAGCAATGCTGAACAGGACTTTGGCAACCACCATGCAATTCATGATGACGATGGGTCAACAGCAGCAAGTCCCATATAACCCTGTTATGTTCCAACAGGGCACTGCTGAATTCAGGCCTCATGGTATGCCAGGGCAGTTTCCTTCACAAGCACATCCATCTGTTAGCCAAACACACGAAAGTGCTTATCAGGGTGGTGCAAGGTCAACATCCCCATACCAATATTTCGATTATGATCAATTGTCATAGATTTGGGGATTTGGAGGCCAACTTCAAAAGGTCCAATAGACCATTTTACAGTTCTTTGCTCAGTACCCTGGCTTTTGATTGAACATGAGGCTGGGGTGACCTTGTTTTGATACAAACCTACCTGCTTTTCTTATGGAAATTATGCTGATCAAACACTAGTTAGCATAAGAAAAACATGATTTACATAAAAAAGTAGGTAGGTTTGTATCAAAACAAGGTCACCCCCCGCCTCGCTTTCACTGACAACTGTAAAATGGTCTATTCAAGTCAAACAACTAAATTTTTGTTAATAATTCTATACTCGCTTATGCATCTATCAATGGTCAGCTCAAGGGATTGGAGGGAGGCATACATACATATGACCAAAGAATTTTGGGTTTCCTCATTTCATGTCAATTACCTACCCTATTTTAACTTGAGCAGAAAAACAAAACAAATTATCTTTATTCTTTAGTGTGGAGTTTAGTGTAATTAATCCACCTCTGAAGTACCGGTAAATTTTAACAGGCAGAACTTACAAACATGAACCTGTGATGAGGCTATGCTCATTTGTCTCAGTTATCGAAGGCTTGCTGACTTCATGATACAAGGAAACATGGTAATTTTTCAGTTGGCAAATGTTTTTTTTAAGACCATATAAAACTATGCTTCTTGAAAGATACACATAGTTAAGCAACAACAACTGTTAATAATTCAATATTTGCTTGTGCATCCTTCAATGTTCAGCTCAAGGGATTGAAGGGAGGCATATATACATGCAACCAAGGAAATTTGGCTTTCCTCATTTTCATGTCAAATTCCCTACCCTTATAATAAGTGCTGTCATGAAATATGCCTGCCTGAGGGAGTGAAGTGAATGGACCAAAATGGATAAGATGCAATTCCTAATGCCTTAAGTTAGGGTCAGATCTGATGTTACCATAAATAAATTTTGAATTGGAAAATTATTAGCCTATTCTTCAGGATCTAAATTGTTCAAAATTTCCCATTCTCTTCCTTGGGCTTGACATTGATAGAAACGTTATTGTTATTGAACACAAAACATGTTTGCGTTGTACAATATAATTTGCTAGCAAAAGTGACTATTGTTTAATATTTGTTTGCTTGTTAGTTAAACTATATGGAACCAAACCAAAATTGTCATAACTGCTGGAAGAAATTCCAGAGCAGGAACAAGAGTTTGCTTGATATTGGTAGGATCTGCTACCTTGGTTTGGGCATCTCAGGGTCCAGAAAAAAAAAATCCATGTTCTAAATATCACTTCTTGAATGTTCTTGAAAATAATCTTTTATGATGTCTCTAATACCTCTGCCACCTGTAGATGTATATGTGTATCTCTTGTCAACTTTTGCTCCCTGATTCATTGCAATGTTTTGGTTGATTTGGTGTTGAAGTGCCACTTCATCAATTCCAACATCATGTCGTTCGCACCAGTTATGCAACACAAAGCATGCCAAGATAATTAGAGTGACGTCCTGTAATTTTAAAGACATGGGCACAGTTAAGATTTACCATCTCGCTTTCAGCCGCCCATAAGCACACTCTATCTTATTTCATGCATCTCTAAGCATTTGATTGAACACAACTTGTGCATCATCAGTGCAATGGGAATACTCTTTCATGACATGGGGTAGAAGCGGATAAGCTGGGTCAGCAAGTAAGAGAAGACCAACTTTATCTCTTCCTGGTAAAAGTGTCTGGCATAGGTATGGTTCGATTTGATCATTTATCCTTTGGTTTATTGAACTGTATGAAAAAACTTTGGCATCATGTGTTGCACCTGGCCACCTAATGTCAACATCTATAAATTGTCCACGGTAATCACATACTCCCTGAACATTTATAGTGTATTTCATTTTATATGAGTAGTAGTCTTGTGAATTTATATATGGCTGAATAATAGGAATATGTGTGCCATCCACTGCCCCACAACCATAGGAAAACCAGTAGTCTGCTCCCATCCTGCAACAAGTCGTTTCATAGAGTCCATGTCCTTTGGCATTTTTATGTATTCTGTAGTCAGATGTTCTCTGATAGCCATGCAGACCTCCCTCACTATTTTCGTAACTGTTGGTACAGCAACTCCAAAGGCATTAGCTGTCATAACCATTGAACCAGAATCCTTCAGATAGTACAATGTGATACCAACCTAATAACAAAAAAGTGTTCATAATATTATTGGACACAAAATTTACATACTGTGTCATTCTGAAAAAAAATCCTTACCCCAGTTGGAAGAAAATCTGCCAAAGGTCCCCCATCCTGGTAAATCCCTTCTAACTGTAATATTTTTGTGATGTAAGAGCATAACTTGCCACTGTTTTAACTTTCTAG
>JAEMWC010000521.1:285000-297500 GCA_016490735.1 Pachyseris speciosa
TTAAGAGAAAAACTTGATATTAGTGAAATCATCGATATCTTCTCCAGTGAGGATATGGAAAATACGCCACTCGAGTCCCGGGTGTAGTTTCGTCAGAATTTTACGAGTGTTTATATCATAAATAATTCGAACGCGTGTCCTAGAATATCACATATCCGAAAGTCACATAAGGACACTTATAACTCATCAAATATTTTCCCTCGCACGCGATTGGTCTAAACATGTGACGTGACCGAATATTCCCCAGATAAAACTGGGGAATATCCGAGATATTCCCCAATTTAAAAACTGCGCGTGCTGCGAAAAAGATTTGAAGGATAATAAACACAACAGCCTCCAATTGGCGCGAAAATATGCTCGGATATTTGTCCATGGGAATTATCTGCTCCTCAAAGCTGACAGTTTTCCTCGAGCTACGCTCTCGGAAAACTGTTCGCTTCTCGGGACAGACAATGTCCGCGGATAAATATCCGAGCATATTTTCGCCCCAAATAGAGGCTATTGTTTACGACATATCCTTTCTTAACTTGACTTTAATCAAAGGCAATATGAAACTACAGCAAAATTAAAAGTGCAATTAAAAGAAAAGATCTTTAAGAATCAATGAAAGTTTTCAAGAAGTTCACGTTTAAGACTACACTTGAAAACAGGTATTGTGCAGCGAGTTCCATGCATATATTAGGAGACGGTCGTTTGGTTCCATATATTAACTATTCTGTTATAATAGGTCAGTCTGGCCGATAGCCTGACTTTAAAAGCGGAATCTTTAACTGTTGTGAATTTCTGTCCCGCTTATTTCTCCTCGCCTGAGGAATTGGGATCAGAAATACGCTGGCACATGGCCTGTCGGGCACTTAGAGGCCACGATAGCAATACTTAAATTTAGCTGGGTTGCTAATGGCAACGGGCTAAGCTCTTTAAAAATTGGTGGTTTTCACGTCACGCAAGCAAGCGCGCAAGTGAAAAATAAAATCGCTTACCATTTAATAACTTGAGTAAAGAAATTGAAATATCGTAGAAGAGCAATAAATAAACAATGTGCCAAAGTTTCGGAGATGTGCGATATCAACCTCGTTCCCAGGGTCTCTCATCTTACCGCCCCATAGAGCGAGCGAGGAGAGACCCTGGCACACGCTGGTCACGTGCCACTTTGACAATTGAAAACATCAGGGAAGGGTCTTCCGTAATCAGGCAATTGGTCGCGTTGGGCTTCGTCGAATTCAAAGTATCGCGCTGTGCTGCGGTGCACCATACAGTCGACATTACCCGCGATGGTTATTAATACCTAGCCTTCAGGCTGAAATTTCGAATATTATCTATTCCAACGTTTATCTAAAGGTTAAGCAAGTGTTTCTCGAGGCAATTTACCGTGATCATTTGAGGTTGTTGCAGTCTTACCCGCTGTATTTATGGAAAGTCAGTCAATTTCGTTCCGCATTAATAGACCATTTTACAGTTCTTTGCTAAGTCCCCTGGCCTTTGATTGAATGCGAGGCTAGGGTTGACCTTGTTTTGATACAAACCTACCTGCTTTTCTCATGCAAATTATGCTGATTAAACACTAGTTAACATAAGAAAAACATGATTTACATAAGAAAAGTAGGTAGGTTTGTATCAAAACAAGGTCAACCCCAGCCTCGCTTTCACCGACAACTGTAAAATGGTCTATTGTTGTTTCTCCTTTGAATGCGCTCGACCAAATTGATGCAAAAAAAACATAACTGTGCTCCTAGAAAATCGTATAGCTTTCTCGAAGTAAAGCTACGGCATTCTCTGAAAAAACCTGGACCAAGATAAATATGATATTCGTGTTTAAGAAGCAACACACTGTTAACACTGTGCTTGCTGTTCAAATCAAATATTCTGAATATCCGGTCTCGGCGTCACAATATAAGCCAATAGAGAATCAAAGTAAGCATTATTTTCACAGAGTACTTTAATCTTTGTCCCTTTTCAGCCAATGCTTTGAGCCTTAAAACAAATCTTGCAACTAGTAGAAACGAGCCTAAACAAAGTATAAGCACGGCATGACGAATTATAGAGGTGTCAAACTCTGAGAAGCGACGTGAGTTAACATCGGAAACCATACAGACCTATGACTTCTAAAAATATGCTAGTCAAACGACGCCACTCTACTCCTAATTTCCATTTCTCCAAACACGGCATAAAGTGCTCCTCAGAAACACCGCGCGTGAAGCAAAGAAAGGCCGAGCCGAGTCTCTCAGAGGACGAAAATTAAAAGAGTGCATAATTCTCACGAACCGTTGGAGTCACCTACACTGATTTATTGATACAATAAAAATTATATTTTTCCTTGTCTAGCTTCCTTTCGGTCGAAGATAAAGCCAGTTTATCAGAAGCGACGGCGAAATGCAGACCGCAAAGAGTCGTTCTTTTGCCCTTCGCACTCTGCAAAGTTCGGGGCGCCGACGGCGCGGTGACACTTCAAAAACTCTTGCGTAAGTCATTTCACCCTTTCGCTCCTCTCGAAGTGACTTTGGCTTTCAGTAATCAAGGCCCTGAATACTATAAATCGCTGTTCACAAGACCTACACAGTAGTGGTTTCCTTCCGAGTTAAAGATCAAAGATCTTCCATAGACAGCCTCCGCCGCAGCGTGCAATTCTTCATTCGCCTTCTTGAGGAGATTTTTTACAATATGTAACGTCCTTAACTAAACCACACAACCTACAGCAACTTGGATTTCCGCTCTCAGATGATAGATGAAATTTCTTGACATTTGCAGAATGAGAACATCATCTCGTTCCTGGTTTATTTTGGCGACAACACATCCTGCACTCCCGTAGGTTAAATACAGACAAAATACCTACTAAGCCACCCATCCCTTCAACAATTTAATTGTCATCTCCCAGATTCTGGGAGACACGTGACCAGCGTGTGCCAGGGTCTCTCCTTGCTCGCTCCTTGGGGCGGTAAGATGACAGACCCTGGGAACGAGGTTGGTGCGATATTCCGAACTCGAGTTATTCGTCAGAGGGTATAACTTAAATTTATAGTGTTTAGTATGGAGACGCCATGTTGGAGCCCGTCTGAGGGACAAAATGGCGACCGGAAACCAGTGGAAACATCTGGAGTTTACTTTGGCTCTCTCAAAACGTTTATTCTCTCTGTTAAACTTGAAAACATTCGCATAGGCACTTCTCTCAACATATTGGTGATTCAGTACTCGAAAACATAAGGCGAATCGATATTTTCGTGCACGTAACATGTTACCCAGAAACAATGCCGATGTCACGCATTCTGAAAAAACCTTGTTCTATTTTCAAAACAAAGCGGTCTACCGAGCTGAAGACAGGCCAACAGATACGTGCTTAAAAACGAATTTTACCTGATGAAGGTAAAAACTTAAAATTTTTAATTTTAGTTTTTTCTAACGTTACGTGAAAACCACGAATAGGACGAAATAAGATCGTCCGCACACGTGCTGGTGACAATACGAGCGGCCGAGTTTCGGATACCTTGTAATTGATTGGTTCTAAAATGGTTTTTCTCGCGATGATTTTGACACTAATTTTATGTTTTTTAGTGTATCCAATCATTTAATTCCTTGTCCAACCGTTTCTGTTAACTTCTATTCCTTTGTGTATGCTTTGTTCGATCGTCGCGTGTGATATGCATTGTAAAAAGCATAAGCTCTCTAGATGAGCTCTTTTTGCTCTTAGAGCAAACGTTGTAATAAATATTGTTTAAATAAAAAAACTATCTTTTCAGTGCCAAGGAATAGTTGCTCTTCCCACTGAAATTTTTCGGTTTGATAAATATGTGTTTCACGGTCAGTGAGTTATCGTATACCTTACCTTATCACATTTTGAAAGGGGATTTTTTTTTTGTTAATTCAATTTCTTCTTCAGTTCCTCAAAGCAAAACGCAAAAAAGTGTGTGCGGTTTGCATTTTCAATTGCAGTAAAAAGTTACGGAACGTTTTCGAGATAGGATTTTCAAAATGTGGAATACAAAAATCGCCCTTGGAGAAAGAAATATTTCGAGTTTAAAAATTGCAGAAGGAAAGCGAGTCAGGAGCGGACCGTGGCCTGGACGCTGCTCCACTTAACATTTTAAAACCTATATCAACGAACTTGACACCAATTAAAGAAGAAGGTCACTCCAAAAAGCGTATTTTTTGTCATCACCAATAAAAAGTTTATATTGAGTTACTTTACTCACCGAAGTTTCAGCTTCTAAAGTGCATGCTATCCCGACAAATTAGTCTCCAAAGAAGCCCGGATTTCGGCATCGGCAGCCGCCATTTTGAAACAAGTGCTCAGCGGCCAGACCGCTAAGCGTGACGTCATACTGACAAACTTGAATTTGGCGGGAAGCTTGAAGTGCAGCTGGCTCAGTAGTGCGCTTTCGGGCTTTTCTTGTCTGGTTCCTTGTGTGAAAATGCCGTCGTGTTCTACTCCTGGTTGTTCAAATCGGTCGGGTAAAGATCCAAAATTTGTCGTTTAGAAACAAAACGTTGGCAAAAATGTGGCTGCACCAGCTTCGTCGGGACTGCACGTTTTATGACAAGTTTGTAATGAACACTTCATAGAGGGTTGTTACGAAGTCAGTTACAGATACGAAATGCTGGGTGCGAAGATCAGGAAAGAGGAGACTAAAACAAGATGCTGTTCCAAAAATTAATGTTCCAAAGTTCCTGGCACCGCTCGGTTTAAACCACAGGGCGTAAAATTAACTTCTTTTTCCGGTAGCCTCTTGGCTCCTAAATATTTTAAAGTGGTAGCCAATTCCAAAAAGTTGGTGGCCATTATGACAAACGCGATGAAAAAAAGCCCGCAAAATTCGCACAAGCTACAAAGAGGACACTAGAATGGGTCATATACAACGTCAAAGGTTACTTAAATCCAAGATGGCGTCCAGTGACAATGGATTTACGTTCGAAATCGTGCATGTGCTGCGTTTTAGAAATGCAGTCACTAGATCTCTACGTAAGGTGTGATTAGAAATTCTAGTCGCCAATTTACTAATTTTCAGGATTTGGTCGCCAAAGGGAAAAATTTAGTCGCATTGGCGCCTGTATTAGGCGCAATTTTACGCCCTGAACCATCGAAAATTTTTGTCTGCAGTGATACAAGAAATCCCTTCGTGTCAGCGCCAAGAATTAAAATAAAAATACAAACAGTTGACGTAAAAAAATAACTGCTTACGGCTTTATTAAACCGCCTTCTAATGTCTAAAGCAATTTTCAAAGAAAATTGTCTTTCCATTTACTGCAACTGATGCAGTATAAGCTTAAAATTCTACCTTCAATTTTGTTTTCTTCCTCTGGCTGTTCTCGGCAACAAACACATTCTCTTTGCGTTGGCATGGTTTGGCATCGCTCACAAGAACACCAAAATGTGCCTTCTAACCGATCGTTAACTTCTTCGTTTTCACTTTAGCTATCCTCAGGATTAGGAATACGTTCTGGCAAGAGACTATCTTGGTTCTGGCTCAAAACGGTAAGGTCGAAGATCAGCCATCACCATCACTTCCGGATATGAGCAGCGCTATTATTTAAATGTTTATGATTCGAAAGAGGCTTGTCTCGCTGAGGTCATCTGTTCTGGAAATTACTGAAGGTGCAAGTCATAAACATTTGACTAATAGTGGCGCTCATTTTCGTCGAGATAACAGTTCAGATGGACTGCGTTAAAAACGCTACTAGCGTTTTTAACGCATCCATCTGAACCTTTTTACTTTGGTCTACTTGCGGTCTAGTGACTAGACCGCAAGTAGACCAAAGTTATTTTTTATCATTGTACAGTAGAACCTCGATATGATGAAAGGGTAAGCTAGGATCTGGCAAAATATGTTCCCTATAACAAGGTTTCGTTGTTTCTTTCCATACATTTTTGTACTGTTACTCGACAGAGGAGTGTCGTTTGTTATACCGACGACTTCGTTATACAGCGGCTCGTTAAATCGACGTTCCACTGTAATTATTATCTACAGGTGTTTTCCATCAGCTATGATACGAAGAAGACGATTCAAGTTTCAAGTGGGATTCGCAGCTCTATTAGTGCTGTGCTTTTTCAGTTGGCGCCGAGACGATGCAATCAGAGAGATTGGAGAAAAACCTATGAAAGTAGTTGAAGAAGTCTCAGGTACGTACAGAATATCACCACAACTGAGAAAGACATGTGCGTTCTGTTATTGTTGGGTAAGGTAGTTTAGTGGGACATTTGATCTTACAAGTCTTAGACTACGACTAGTCGATCCTTCTTTCGCTTAGTCCGTCAAGCGAGACGCGAAAGAAACCCGCGAAAAAAAAGGCTGCGCGACATCTGGTTGTCAGCGCTCCAGTATTATCCGATCATATTTTTGCGTTGTGAGAGCAACGCATAATTCAAACTCTTAGGCTTAGACGGTAATCCCTCTTTTCGCGTGCTTCTCTCACCCAGGATCTCGTGCGGCCTTTTTCTTTCTCGCGGGTTTCTTTCGCGTCTCGCTCGACGGACACTACTCGTACTCTATACAAGTCTCACCCGCGGGATTATTACCGTGAGTTCCCGGTTAGGAAACTGGCGCCTTTTCGCCATTGGCTAGCTTGGGACTAATCAATTAAAGATATATTCGGATCTCACATTAACATTTCATTTCGCATTTCACATTCCATTCCAAATTTCTTGTTTCATTTTACATTTCATTTTCACGTTTTATCCTACTGATTAAAAAAGAAGGAAAAAATTGAAGCTCTGGATGTCCTCTTGTTGTAGTAAGGAATAATACAGCTCTTATACTTAATATTCTGTTTCATTTCAGATGGATCATTCGCTGGAAGACATCCTCTCGTTCACGAGACAAACGATCCCAGAAACTGCAGCCCACCATCAATCGTGGAATTTCCGGGTGATTTGTTTAACCAGCGAGAAAGGCGGCTTGGTGCAGTCATTATTCATTTTCTGGTTGCAGTTTACATATCCTGGGCCATAGCTATTGTCTGTGATGAATATTTCGTTCCTTGCTTGGAGATAATGTCTGATAAGATGAAGCTTCAATCTGATGTGGCCGGTGCTACGTTCATGGCTTTTGGTAGTTCAGCTCCCGAACTATTCGCCTCAATCATTGGTGAGTTGCAAGAGTTTATGTATATCTTAGGCTTTTGATACACGATATTTTATATCAGGGATTCAAACATGCGAAGTGCAAAAACAGGCCTAAACTTGTTCCCGGGGTTTTCCCGGCGTCCAACATGGCGGCCTGTTACCCACCACCCATGCACTCGGAGGAGAAAGCGCTGGGAACGAGATTGCTGTAGAAACCGGGAGATATAGTTCGAGCTGGAAGTGCAAAAAGCCAAAAGTCAGCTAAGGAAATATTAAGGTAGATATGGACCGCCGAGCAGACAAACATACAACTACGAATTATTCACAAATTTCCAAATAAGCTCAAATGTAATGCACATGCGTGCTAGATATCACAAGAGACTCTCGCAGTTTTGATAACGAGTGGACTTTTTGCAAGCGTGACTCTACACCTTCGAAAATACTTAATGACAAATTTCTGCTTTCTGATCATAGGTGTCTTCATCACAGAAGGGGATATTGGGATCGGCACCATCTTAGGCTCAGCGGTATTCAACGTGCTGTTCGTTATTGGAGCATGCGGCCTAGGAGCTGGAACGGTAAGAACATGACCAGGAGACGATAACCACGCGATTTTCAGCGTTTTTTATTCACAAATAGTACCCGTAAGCACTGCCCGCCTCGACCAGCTTTTGCTGACTGCGGGCTGTCCATATTCAAGAAAGACTTCTTATTTTCTAATAAGATAGAAATAAAAAAATAATAAAAAAAATTCAATTCGCTGTGACATAAATCTATGGAAAGAGTACCCTCCTGCTCATGGACTCCTGGCATGACCTTATCCCGTCAACAGGCCTCTTTAACTTGTACATCTTGTTTTCCCAAACTAGACCACGTGGGGGTGTCAATTTTATTGCACTTGTGTATGCATGCACGCTTTTTGAAATATATCACGTCCTCTGAATGGAGAAAACAAAACGAACAAGCTGATTGGGTTTCTAGTAAGGGTGGAGTGAACGCTACAGGTAGGATCGCGGCTATATTAAAATGTATCACTGCTTACTGGTAAACCAATATAGAAATTATAAGCCCATTCTTAGAAGTATCCAGGAGCCAAGAGCAGACGAAGCTAGAGACTATTTTGTTCTTGCTGTTCTTAGTTTAGGAGGAGAGAGAGTGGGGTTCTTATGACGTCACACAAAAGCGTGAACAACAACGCTATATGTGCAGCACGTTCAACCCGAGATGTACTAGAAAGAAAAGGCGTATTATACTTTTAGGTGACATATGCTTTCCAGGGCGCATGTTCCGAACAAAAAAATTATCATAATGCAGAGATTTGAAACCTACTTCGTCTAATTTGTGTGATGTGTCCATGATAGGTTTTGTATTTGGCATGGTGGCCTCTTGTCAGAGACAATATGTTCTATCTCTTCAGTGTTGTCATTCTCATCTTGGTGGTCATAGATGGCATTGTAGTCTGGTGAGTGTTTTATCTTCACGTAACATTAATTTTTAGATCGTTTGGCTACTGAGGGTTGGCGCAGTGGCGAGGGCAGTAGTTTCCCATCAACGTTGCCCAGGTTCTATTCTGCCCTCGACACCTGAGTGAGATAAGTTTCGTGGTTCTCTACTCCCCTCGGAAAAGTTTTTTTTCTCTCTCCCGATACTCCCGTTTTTCACTCACAAATAAGAACCAGCATTTGATTTGAATTGACGGATTTGTAGTCTCTTCAGTTAACCACTAGACTGGCCCGTACAGCCAACACTTAAATAAAGATGCGAGACAAGTGTCAATAAAGAGCATGCTTGTTACGTCAAGGTAGCTATATTGGCGAACCTCAACCTCCTAGGGGTTTTCCCCAAGAGAGGCTTAAGAGCTTTGGGAACGAGGTTGTTTTTTCTCCCAGGGACTGTCTCATGACAAATTTGACTAGAAGCCCTATGTCAAAAAAGTGTTGTCCAGGGATTTGATATGATGTAATATGCACCAGGATAATTTGTTAATTTCCTGTATTTCGGAGCAGGGAAGACATCTTGGTCAAAAATTCGAGTGTATTTTTTTAAAATCATCTTTGAACACAATGAAATTTAGCTAAGGTTTTTTGTGATTTCTATTTATTTCGCAGGCCAGAGGCATTGGCCATGTCGTGTTCCTATTCGATATATTTAATCATTATATACTTCAATCCCCGAATTGAGGCCTGGCTTTATAAAATAACCAACACGAACAGTCCTGAATATAAGTCCGATCTACACGCTTCAAACGGTATCAAAGCAAACAACAATGGATACCAGAAGATTGCAGATGAAGAACAGAGCCACAGCGAAGAAAAAGAGAAGAAACCACTCAGCACTAACGAACAGACAGACTCTGCAAAGGAGACGACTGAAGAGAAAGGAGATGGAAAAAAGGAAGAGAAACAACGTGAAGAAGAGAGGAAAGAGGACGGTGGGGGAAAACAACCACTAAAGGGTAAACTTTATAATTTTGTTAAGAATCGGAAACGATCAGAAACCGTCCTTTAAAAACAGGAACAGGGTTGAAGGTCTCTTCTTGGGGGCTTAGGGATAGCTTTGACGGTTGTTTTTTTTGTACTTTTGATAGTGTGATCATGATGAGCGGCTCAAATAGTGAGATCATAAAGATCTCGAGCTTCAGGAGTTTTTCCTCAGAAATGCTTGCCTGCTTACTTCAATTAGCGTCACAAAGGGTACACTCACACTTTGGGTCCATTTCAACATCACTTATAGCAAGAAAAGTGAACAATAACCGTCATAAAATGTCTTCCTAGCTAAAAAAGAAACAATAATCCCAATCTTTACTTAAAACAACCTTAACTCAAACGATAAACATAATTGTTACGAGGTAGTTTACGGAACACTTTGTGGCGTCAACACTAAGCGTACATCCAAGTATTTGAAAAAAAGGCGATGACCACACCACGAGGCTGGTGTGACGTGTGTCCACTTTGTTTTTAGTCTTTTTTCGATCTATTTACTTGTATTTCTTCACAAAGGTGCAGTCTTTGTTCGTTATGATTCGCCGGATTTCTTTTGTAGTTTTTCCAATAAGAGGAGCATGTGCGTTTGGAGAAACTTACATTCAACGCCTTTTGTTTTTACAGGAGACGGTTTAAAACACCGACCCGTGCCAGATCTCACGTTAGGGATGCCATTTAATCCACCGGAGGGACTGGCGGCTAGACTTTGCTGGTTCCTTGGCCTTCCAATCAACACAGCGTATTTTTTCACCATCCCGGATGTGACGAAGGAATCTTGCCAGAAGTGCCGGGTGGCTGTTTCTTTTATAGTTTGTATTGCTTGGATTGCAGTCTCGTCTTATACCCTCGTTTGGATGGTTGCTATTATTGGATATACATTTGAGATCCCGGATGCAGTCATGGGTCTTACACTTGTCGCTTTTGGAAGCAGTGTACCAGATTGCTCGTCAAGTCTGTTCATCGCAAGAAAAGGTAAGCTATGTTAGCATTCCAGTTGCAATTGACCATAACACACGCCGTACTACAATGGCAACAAGACTTTCGTATAAATGTCACGTAGATCGCAGAACTCATCTCGAGAGAGATTTACGTCCCACACCACCATATGGTAAAAGATAAAAAGCATCATCCACTCAGGTATATTAAGGAGTGGGTCAGTAGTTATTTAGTGTAAAACTTAAAGGAGTGGTCTATCTCGAGAAACATACGTGCTGAAGGCTTCTAACTTAGCCATGGTGAAAGACTACCCAAGTAATTTCAGTTAACAGTGCTGTTGCCATAGCAACCAATCACGAGACTAAATAACAGGCCACTTCCGGTTTAAGTTTCAATGTCTATGCAGACAGGGAAAAACATTGCTTTATCAGCATGTAGTTTTCCTACCTACCCAAGAACCATACCCAATCTAATTGGAACGGTTGTCAAGCCATGCTGAAAGTCTCTTTACTTAGTATGTATAAAGTTACATTATTGACAGTTATTTGGCCACGTGACTTACACATGCATTCCAATTACATTGGGTAAGGTTCTTGGGTAAGTAGTAAGACTACGCTATAAAATGTTGATAAAATACTGTCCTTCCCTGTCTGCATAGGCCTTGAAACTTAAACCGGAAGTGGCCTGTTATTTGGTCACGTGATTGGTTGCTATGGCAACAGCACTGTTAACTGAAATTACTTTAGGCAGTCTTTCACCAAGGCAAGGTTAGAAGCCTTCTGCAATTATGGTTCTCAAGATAGACCACCCCTTTAAGTTTAACACTAAATAACTACTGACCCACTCCTTAATATACCTGAGCAGAACGCAACACATCTGCAGTGTGGACGTTTGTTGGAGAACGTGTCTTAAGTTTGTTTCGCTACCATACAGGTGAAGGCTGGAGAGAAAGTATCCAAGGGAGCTGGCGAAAGGCGATGGAAATGAGGAGAGGGAGTTGGTGAGAGTATTTTCTCTCGCCTTGCTCAGTAACCGCTATCCTCATATACACTGTGACTACTCGTTAAATAAACTATAAAACAATTGTAAGATATCTGGCCTCGCTTGAAAATATTTTGTCTCATAATGTTTTCAAACTGCACGCAAAAGAAGCATCCACTTTCATTCGCCCGTTACTGCCCCCCCCCCCCCACCCCCCTCTAAATCTTTATCTATCTGCAATTGAATCTGGGAGAAACCTGATTGAGAAATGATACGAATTTCGAAATTCGCCATGATCAAAGCTGACTTTGAACTTTGTAAGGCTTGTTACTTAATTGCGAACCAAGTGGGGGATTGCAAAGCGGAGGGGAGGGACATAATTGCCCTGTTTTACCTTTTACTTCCATTGTGGAGCTTTTCCCAGGGTGAAAGTTCTGATTTTCCTTTTTGTCCTCTTTCAGGTGACGGCGACATGGCGGTGTCAAGTACCGTGGGAAGCAACACATTTGATGTTCTTCTGTGTCTGGGTGTCCCATGGCTTATTAAGGCAGCGGTATGGAATGCACCCATTGAGATCAGCAGTCGCGGGCTGTTTGTGTCGTGTTTCTTCATCGTGGGATCCGTAGCTACCGCCTTTTTTGTTCTTTATTTGAACAGCTGGGTCTTGAACCAAAAAGTTGGGTGTATATTTATAGTTATCTATTTCATTTTTCTGGGGACATCAGTGTCCATGGAAATGTTCGTATTCGGCAGGTTTCGCCTGCCAACGTGCAACATCGAAGTTTGAATTTTCCTCTTCGACAATCATTTTCATTTTGTTCTCAAGGGTTGCATTTCTAGGCTTTGGAGCTGTAAACGTTTTGGTGAGCAAACCGATAAGATAAACTTTGCAATTCCGTGAGCAGGGGAAGTTGTGGCAACCCCATTCCCAGGACGTTTCTCCTCCGTCTGTTTGGTTAGGCGCATGAAGAAGTCCTGGGGAAGAGATTAAAGACTTCGGGGGAGCTCACTTCCATCAAAAGGATAGTATCAATGGAAGGGTTTTTGCT